>JAHWFO010107207.1:319263-351186 GCA_023313115.1 Rhysida immarginata | reverse complement strand
CTGAAATTCAACTCATTCTATCGGCGATATCTTTCTCAATTTTCAAGGTATTTGCTTGGGCTTTTTATAAGAGTAGATGTATACATTTGACTAATAAATTATGCAAAAGATAATTTGGTAACGCATGCGCATGCGCAGTTAAACCATATTTAATAAAAATACTCATATTTCATCAAATATTTAATATTTCTCCATGTTCTTGTGGACAAGTGGAGTCTCCTTTCTCTCTCTCATGTATTCTAGCATCCACAGATTCGTAAGGTCAGTTTTTAATTTATTCTTTAGCTTAAATATTTAATAATTTTCTATTGTGATTGGAGGGTGTTGTCTGTACTGTAGTTTATCAAGTTTTCTGTAAATGGCATTGCATTGGGTTGAAAATCTTGCGTGTTATAAACAAAAAACTTAAGAAAACTTTTCGACCTTTTTAAAGAAACCTCTATATCTCCATGAATATACGTGCTATTCTTATACAAATGAACACAGAAAAGTAAAACAAGCCTCTTAAGAATATGCTGCAGCTACAATGCATTTCAAGCATTATTTTTACATCCTTTTTGGTTCACTTTTTTGCTGGTTCCTTATTTGCCTTCGGGAGAAAATCTTCGCTGAAATATGAGGTGTAACATCCTTTTTGCATCCCTGAAATTGCAGGATAATTCGTCAAGTATTTTTCTAAATATTCGAAAAACGTCTAAAATCGAAAGTGTCCAATTACTTTCTTCCAATCAATATATTACATGCCATATCTTAGCATTAAAAGTTCTAATGGTACCATATGATATCATATAGCACCTTTAAGACACGTGCTATTAAACCAATAACCATTATCATTATTTACTCGTTATATTCACTCATGGCACGTTATTACGAGTTGTTTGATATATTACATGCCATATCTTAGCACTGAACGTTCCTAATGGTACCATTAAAACACGTACTATTAAACAATTCACACTATCATTATTTACGCGTTATATTCATTCATGTGACATCCTTGCACGTACACGTGCCAATATCTGCTATCACTAGTTACTCTTGTATATTCGTTCATATTATGTTGTGACAATTTGTTTGATACATTACATGCTATATCTTGTTATAGGATATGCCTAAGTGTGTATAATAATGGTACTATTAAAACACGTACAGTCGGCAGCAAAAGTACTTAGCCACCTCCATTAATTTTCCAAAATTGAACATTAATTTTCCCTTTAACAATTCCGGTAAAAAGTTTTTCTTGGTGTGTATTGATTATTACGGGTATGATCATTTTGGTGCACGTGAATTGTTTCTTTTTACCGGAATTGTTAAGGGGAAAATTAATGTTCAATTTTGGAAAATTAATGGAGGTGGCTAAGTACTTTTGCTGCCGACTGTACCTATTCCGGGTATTTTTCGTTCGTACTTGCTCGCGGTCTACCCCAATTATTGGATTGGTGAAAGCAGACTGTGAAAAAGTTATTCGTTTTCAAGTTTTCGTAATAAATACTAAGCTCCCTGGGAATAAAAAAATTCTCTTGATTTAGAGACCGATCTGCCCTTTCAATAATCGTCAAACACGTGCATCCTGCACGCGCATCATCTGATTAACGTTAGAGCACGCGCAGAGCCGAACACGCGTTTTCCCGAATGCGAGAATAATTCGTTTCTTCCAGCAATTCAATACATGCACTCTTTCTATTGTAACGCAATGAATTGTGGGAATTGTGTCTATAGTCAGACGGACGGACTGACGGACAGCTGGACAAACCGATCACATAAGCACTTTTCTACCAAAATGTGCTAAAAAAGAATGACATTTATTTAAAATTTCGAAGGAAGCCTACTCAACACGACGTCGAGAATTTAAATATTTTTTCAATCAACTAAAGAGTACTTTAAAACAAACTACAGGAAAATATTTTCAGAATTTATTCCAGCGGTTATTAACCTCAAAGGTAAGTGGCACCAATTAAAAACGCTATCCTATTGTACTAATGCATCTAATTTTCCGTTTAGCCACGTTGAAAAGGTTACTAGCGCTGATCTGACGAAATGCTTGCAAATGCTGCTTCCCCCTTCCTCTTCAAATACATCTAGTGAGCAGTCCAATTTTTCTACCGACACTGTAAGTATTCCGTCCGTTTTTTTGCCACACCTACTAACGACGAAGAAATTTATACCATACTTTCTCAGCTTAAGGCATCTTCGATCCCAGATCCATTAGGGTTGCGTCCCTAAGTTATTAAAGCTCGGCTGCTTGCCTTAATTATTAAACAAGCATTAGCTCGGCTGCTTGCCTTAATATTTAATTGCACGTTATCTACCGGCATATATCCTTCTGCTCTCAAAACTGCGTGAGTAACCCAAATATTTAAAAAAAAGGATCCCACCCTTTATACTAATTACAGGCCAATTACAGCGTTGGTCAAAATATATAAGGTCTTTGAAAAATTGCATTACATGCGTATTTCTCAGTACAACTACGCAAATAACTTTATTAACCTCAGCCAACACGGTTTTACCCGTAGAAGAAATGTGGACACAGCGTGCTACGATCTACTCGAATACATTTCGTCTGAAATGGACAATAATAAATTTGTGGCCGCTCTGTTCATTGATTTTACCAAGGCGTTTGACACTGTTATTACTGTTGAAATTAGCTGCATACTATAATACGTATATCACCGAAAACCGAAATTCCGAAAACCGAAATCACGAAATCTGAAATCCCGTACATCGATATCCCGAACGCCTAAATTGTTTCGAGAAGCTTCAAATCCAGATAGATGATGCGTCATCATGCGTCATCTCGTTAAAATAGGCCAATGCAGTTTTAACAAGGGCCCACGCTATATGCACGAGTGTACGTAGAACGCTTTCTGTTATGTCCGAAAATACGGAAGGCCTGATCTTTTTATTACATTCACAAGAAATTCAAAGTAGAACGAAATCACTTGGGAAATTTTTGCAGGACAAGCGTCGTATGATCGATATGATATAATAGCCAAAGTTTTCCACTTGAAATTAATCGGCCTCGGTGGCTAAGTGGTTGCGTGATCGCCTGTGATGCCCGAATTTTTTCAAGTGGTCGATGTCGTTTTTCAATATGAATTAGCTGTTTGTTTATTATGACTCCTTCAATGAAGTCTGCCGTCAGTTGCTCCACAGTAGACCTTCGGCTTTGCCGCACAATCCGTCTCAGACGACGTCGGTCCCTGTCTGTGTTGTTTGTTTTTGATCCACAATTCTGCCATTTCGACAACTCTTGTGGATTCCGTTTCCATGCACTGAACCCCTTGGAGACCTGACCTTTTGAGATACCGGTCAGTTGTACTGTCCTGGAAATCGTAGACGGGTCAGTTGTACTGTCCAGCTAGACGGGTCCCACAATAACTCCTTTTTGGAACTCAGACAGGTCTGCTGCTTTCCCCATTTTGCTAAACTTGAGCAGCTGCAGCTTGTTCCTACCTTGTACCTGCAGCTTGAAATGACCATGTACCTCACATGATTGCATTCATTTGCATATCACAATCGTTTCTGAACTGGATTTCTAATTTATTGGCCTGTGTGTGTCTATCAAAGTGGGTTTGCGCGGTCGATCGTTTGATGTTGTCATTTATTTTTCGATTTTTTTTAATTTGACTTCAGATTCGGATAAACCATGAAAAAGTAGAATAGGAATGTCTGTAAGACCGACCCTCCATCTTTTTCCCTTCCATCGATAAAATTGAGTTTTAAATTGAAAGTTGAGTAATTTTCAAATTAATAAATAATTTGAATAAAACATTTGATTGTCGCGGAGCGAGAAATGACTTTATTAAATCAACAATCACAAATGAACTTCGAATTTTCGGACAGTCCTCGCTCAAATTTTCAGTTTTATTTTTGTATTATTTAGATAATTCCTTAACATACAAATTTCTTACTTAGAATGTTCCTAACTTTAAAATTTTAAACTCAATTTTATCAATGAAGACAGAGAGATGGAGGGTCGGTCTTAGAGACAATCCTATTCTACTTTTTAATGCTCGAAAAAATGGCAACATAACGAGAATAATTATACATGCATTTTCAACTAGTTTTTTTTCTTCATTAATAATTTTTGGATTTATTGTATTGTAGGAGACCTCGTTTCAATGTCAAAAGTACATAGTTTACTGTATAATAAAAGTATAGTATAAAACATTATTTATATTTCTCTAAAGCTTGTGTAATAATTTTAACATTTAGAATAAGACATTTTATGTTTGCTAGATCATAAACTTGTATTTATCAAAAATATTTTGACTTTTTTAAATAAATCTTTCATGATTTAAACGATTGTGTTTTAATCATTATTAGAAACCCTTTTGACTGATTAAATCATCCAATGTTTTTCACTGGCTATTATCATGCATTTGGAGTTTCATTTCGATCGGGTGTCCCGCGACACACACATTTAGGAACTCTTTTTGCTACAATATTTATTATGGAAATCATTTGCATATTTTAGAAATCTTTTGCTACAACAGTTATTATTTTCTGTTAGTTTATCCCAATGTTTTCCAACTGATTTTAAGAGAACCTTAATTGTTCCTATCCATAAAAATGGTTCTTTAAAGGAAGTACATAATTATAGGCCCCTTAGCATACAGTCTACACTAGCAAAAATTGTTGAAAAAATTATTTTTAAAAAATTAATGAAGTGTTTGTGGTCAGTAATTCCAGCTAATCAATTTGGAGGGAGGCCGAAAATCCCTATCATTTACGCAATGCTTACTATTAACACTTATATTGTAAACTCATTGGATAAGGGAAAAATGTGTGGTTTTGATCAACACTGATTTATCTAAGGCATTTAATACTATTAACCGCTCAGATCTAATTCATCATTTTCGTACTTTGGGAGTGGATTATTCCACCTTAAATTTGTTTAAAAATTTCCGATCTGATAAATATAATTATATTGCATTTAATCAGCAAAGGTTTCAAAATTCCTCTAATCGAGGATTGATGCAGGGATCACCTACGGCTACAGCACTATATGCGGCTGCCACAGCAGAGATTTTTAAACTCCCATTAAATTTTAATATTACTTCATATGTTGATGATAATTTTCTTTTTAAAAGATATGATGTGTCAGAACAAACATTGGCTTGTAAAAATATAGATGAGGACAATACAGTCTGTCCCAAAAAGCTAGCTTGTGTAGCTTTTTTAGAAAATAGCAAAGAAAATATCAACAGAATCACATTTTATTTTACGAATGGTTAAAGAATCTTAAAATAAAGTAATATATTATGTTTTGAAGAATATACCATTTTCTGGAAAGGGGAAATAAAAAGAAAACTAAAAACGGACAGTCCCAAAATGATAGCCATTGAGAGAGAACATGAATTTCCATAAAATGATTTCAGCTGAAGAATGATTTATCTTTACTAGTTATGGGTTGTGGTAAAATATTCTTCGGCAAAGGGGAAATTGATGGTCTTCGGCAATCACACGCCTCTGTAAAAGAAATTGCCGTACAGTTACAACATTCTGAAAAAGTTATTTATAATTACTTGAAAAAATAGTTACTATGGCCAAACGAAAACAACTGGAAGACCTCCTCCCCTTACTGGACGAGATAAAAGGGTTCTGATGCGTGAAATGGTTAAAAACCTAACGTCTATAAGAAAATTAGCTGTTTCTGTGCCATCGCAACCCTCAAGAATGACAGTTTGGAGAGTCCTAAAATCAATGCCCAATGTTGAGTACACTAAAGATACAGCGTACAATATTATATGTAATGGGTAATGTTGTTTATAAATACGTTGTTTCCTACATATACTATTTTAAACAGGTCAAGTGCAATCTGCGTGGAAGATGCACCACTTGCAAGCAAGAGAAAAATTTGTTGTAGATCACGTAACCTGCACGCACGAATGGTTCAATGTTATCTTTTCTCATGAAAAAAAGTGCAATTTAGACGGTCCTGACGGATTTCACAGTTATTGGCATGACATTCGCTATGAACAACACTTCTTCAAAGAAAGGCAATAAGGTGGTGGTTCCGTGATGACATGGGGGGCATTTGGCGAACTGGGCAAAACAGACCTCATAGTTGTGGTGGACGAATGAATGCTGAAAATTACAGAAAGATGTTGCCAGATGCTCTTCTACCTGTGTACTGAAGATATCAGGTGAAACGCCGGTGTTCCAGCAAGATAACGCCCCCGTACATGTTGCAAAAACTAATAGAAAAATGGTTTGCGTTAATCATATTGGACGTTATGGCATGGACTGCTCTATCTCCAGATCTCAATCCGATCGAAATGTTTGAGGGATTGTGATTAGAGAGGTTTATAAAGATGGCAGGCAGTACAGTTGTACAACATCTCTTAAAAATGCAATAATTGACGTATGGGAAAAAATGCCAATTGATGTTAATCATAAATTGCTAGAATCAATGCACAATCGCTGCATTCATCTTATCGAAGTCAAAGGAGGAAAGATATTATTTTATTGCACTTTTTGTTTAACCAGCTATCATTTTGGGACAGTCCGTTTTTAGTTTCCTTTTTATTTCCTCTTTCTAGAAAATGGCATCTTCTTCAGAACATAATAAATTACTTTATTTTAAGATTGTTAAACCATTCGTAAAATAAAATGTGATTTTGTTGATATTTTCTTCGCTATTTTCAAATAAAGCTACACCAGCTATCTTTTTGGGACAGACTGTACAACTTCTGAAGGCATGGTATCATAGACATGGTTTAATGTTTAATGAAAATTAAAATAAAACTATGTGTATTACCAGGGCAAAAGTTACTACAATTAATACATGTAAGATCTTAGGCGTTACGTTTGACTGTAATCTTTCCTTCAGGGAAGCTATCAATGATCTCCAGATTGATTTAAATAGATTGAGATATCTGTTTAAAAAGTTAAAAAATACCCTTACAAAGAAAGAATTTATCAACGTTAAGTCCATCATAGTGCCTAAAATAGAATATGGAGTTATTATATGGTCGTCCACAACTAATACTTTAATGTCCCGTGTTCAAACAGCGTATAAGAATTTGGTACGTATAGCTCTGACGTTATCTAAATTTTTTTTATCACTAAAATTTGTACTCAGCATGATATTCTGACTCTGCAAAGTATAATACTTCATGCAAGATTAAAGGAGTTGTATTAAAGTATAATACTTCTGCAATTCTTTTATTAGGTCATGGTTTTCAGTTTCCAACAAAACAAGAGATACACAAAAATATTAAAATCATACCTCCTACTGTCACTAGCAAATTTCTTGCAAGATTTTTTTCTTATAATGTTATTAATGATTGGAATACAATTCCTAGTGATCTTAAACGAGAGATTATTTTATGTAATCATCCAAATTGTATTAATCATGGAGAACATGCACATAGACTTATTCGTCAATTTGTGTATAATTTGCAAGCCTCTTTTAGATAATTTGACATATATCCTTTTAAGGATGCACCTTTTATTATTATTATTATTATTATTATTATTGTGGAAACTGGGTGGGAACTCCTATATATCCATTAGACATAGAAAAGCAGTTCAAAAAAATTACTTCAATTAGAAGATTTATTTGACTAAATTGTTTTTACACAAATTTTTTTTAATTCACCCTATCTCTTGAAAAGGTATACGGAATACAGCCCTAGAAATGGTATGTCCTTCAAGACACCAAATATCTTAAATAATTAAGGAGCACGCACACGACAAGTCTATATTCTTGCTTTGTTCAATAAATTACCCAAATGGATTCTACATTTAACTACTTTTAAATTGATAAAAAATTCTTTTATGTTATGGAAAACATATAACCCGCATATATTAATTTGTTTACCTTATGTTGTCCTTTCTTTACACAATTATTTGAGGATTAAGAATCCTTATTTCATCGAGTCTTTTGTATTTTTTTTTTTACAATTCACTGAAGCTTGAATTTTGTGTCCTTTCAATACTCACAAGCCAACTATGGCTTCTGTTATGAGGGACCAAGACCAAGTTTGCTTTGCTCTATGACATTTTGAATTTTCTTTTTTTTTTATCAAAATTTCTGATGTATATATGCCTCCTGTAAAATTTGTGGAAAATTTTTTTTTTTTTGAAGTGAATTGAACAATTATTATTATTATGATAATTTTTATTATTATCTGTGAATAATATGAATCTTGATTTGTATGGATTTTGTATAATGTTGAATTGTTTTGTCTTTTATTAAAATTAAATTAATCTTAAAAAATATTAAAAAAATTATTATTATTATTGTTATTATTATTATTATTATTATTATTATTATTATTATTATTATTATTATTTTCTATCTGTTTCTTTAATTTTAATTTTCGATTTCATTTTCTTACTAAATGTTGTTATCTAATGTATAACAGTTTGTTATATTTTTCATCAATTTCCTTCAGGGTTATTTTTTAGTATTCACAGTTTCATTTATGTTTTCATGACCCTGGGGTCTTACTTGTCGGTCTCTGACCATACCAAATCCAAGGGGCATTGCTAATAAATAAATAAATAAATAATCTGGAGAATCTTTATTTTTCATATGATTTTTGTAATGTAGTAACTTCCTTTAGAGAAGTAATAAATAATTGTTTATCTAAACCTATTAGGAAATTACCGGGTGTCCCAAAAATGACTGATGGATTTTGAAAATCAATAAAAAAAAGACGGAATGCGATAGATATATATCGTTTGCAGCCTTATGCTTAGGAAATCAGGGAATTTTATCCCACCAAATTTCAAATTTAGTTAACATTTCTACCAAGAGATGGCGCTTGTTTAGTTTTTTGCAACAGTCCTTGCAACATTTTCATGCCGGTTTTTATTTTTTCATAGTTTTCAGCGCCACCTGTGGGTGAAAATGTTAACTTAATTTAAAATTTGGTGGGATAAAATTCCCTGATTCCCTAAGCATAAAGCTGCAAACGATACATATCTATTGCATTCCGTCTTTTTTTTTATTGATTTTCAAAATCCATCAGTCATTTTTGGGACACACGGTATAAAGATTTCAACTGATTGTGTGAGAGGGTAATCCTTGCTGCTGAAACTGATGCTGTCAATTTAAACAACTATATTCAGGTCATGATTCCATGCTCTCTGACTGAATACAACTTTATTGAAATGGTTACATGTTGATGAGGGATGCTGATGAGGCTGTAAACAGAGTTCCACAACTTTCTCAATCCATCTATGAAGTATTTTTTAATATAGACAGAAATAATTCAATACTCATAGGCCGGTATTCAGAATGAGCGCTCTTGCGCTTTTACTCAGGACTATTGTTAAATCCAAATTTCATATTGTTGAATTCGTTCTCAACAATGGTTTGAGCAAGAGCAAGAGCGTGAGCGCTCATTCTGAATACGTGGATAGCCTTTCTTTGATATTCTAAAGATGCAATGTTAAGGATGCAATGTCGAATTTTCCTGGATGAACCCAATTGGACATAAAATTCTTTTTGTTTTTCCAAAGTGAATATATAATTATTAAGAATTTTTCATGTGTTCTTATTTATATTCAAATTCGGATGTTGTAAAATTTCATTAAACAAACAGCCCGAGCAACGCCGGGCATATCAGCTAGTAATTTATAAAGGAAATCTTTACTTTATTCAGAATATGTATCATAAATTTAATTATTTCTATGTAGTTTAGACCAGTTACCTTTTAGGAAGCGTATTCTTGATTTTCCTTTCTGCCTTTCTCTTGCTGGCGTTTTGTCTGGATGGAGATAATTGTGAGCTTCGGTGAACCAATGTTTCCTCTACCTTCGTATTGCATTTCCTCTTCTGTATCATTTCATTTAACGTATGTGAACTGATACGGTTTTGCAAACTACACTCAATCAAATGATGTACTTGGTTCTCCTTGATGGAAATGAAAAGTGCTTATAACATGCTTTCTGTACATCTATTTTTATTAATACTTTAAACTTTTTAAATAGACCCATGTTACTTAAAACACAGAGAGAGTCCGCTTTTCCATAAAGATTTTTATTCACCATGAATGTGCATATTTCGACTACCAGGTAGTCATTTTTCAGCATGAGAAGTTACACAGTGACAGGGTATTTATATAGTTATATAGCTTATCAGGAATAAATAACAAATTATGAAAATAAAAACAAAACTACGTACAACCATTGGGTAATAATTATTTCATGATGTTGATAAGACCTGACCAATCAGAGAGGTCCATGGGGCATCTATCTAAGTTCATGAGCTGATCTGTCGACCTGTGAGCTATTTCTAGTGATTCTAAAAAATTTCAGGTATGTATCATCATTCACACGATGTAGAATTTTGTAGTTTTGGGGTCGAAATCGTGTTCAAACTCTAGAATTAGCTGGGCAAATCCTAAGCGTTCGGTTTTGCAATTTTGGACATATTTGATGTGCTCTTTAATCCAGGTGGAGATTTTTCTTCGGATTTGCCCAGCACAAATAATTTTTTCCCCTTGGCTGTGGTTTTGTTATTATTTTCCAAATTTGTTCTTTATTCTTTATTATGTAACTATATATAAAAAATTATTCCTTATTTCTATTGCTATGTAACTAAATAAATAACCTGTCACTGTATAACTTCTCATGCTGAAAGATGACTAACTGATAGTTAAAATATGCATATTCATGAAGAATAAAAATCTCTGTGGAAAAGCGGGCTCTCTTTGTGTTTTAAGGAATTGGAATCCACAGTATTTATGATAATTAGTTATTTCTATATTTGGTTCATGCTGTTTTCAAAGTTAAGTTGCTCTAAGCAGTCTTTATTTAAGGGAAAAAAACTAACATGGAAATAATTACTACTGTAACAACTGTAATGTAAGAATCAAGACACTTGTCAAGACAAAACAAAATTAGTTTGAGATCATTTGCCGCCTCACCTTCTAGCACCTACAACTAGTCCTACCATATGTTTTATCCAGTTTCCTTAATAAATGTCAGTATTACCACTTGAAGATAAGTGTTTGCTCTACTGATATTATTTGCAAGATATTTATGTTAGCTTTAGGCTAAGAAAATGTTTTTAGGAATACAGTCTATATACCATGTTAGTCGTCGTGATAAACCTTACAACTCTTTCCTTTCGTCAAATTGTTTCAAAGAAAGTCAAAATCACTTTAGCTTTGACAGTGGCAAAAGTCATATACAGACAGATGGACAAGCACATGACAAATATAGTTTTCTTCAAGAAGAGTAACCTTTTAATAGCTTCTAAAAGGAAACAAATACTCGAAAGCACGTTACAAGGTTACATGATAAAATCAAACAGTCCATCATCATAGCAATTCTCATGCTGCTATGCACGATGATATGCTTCCTGCCTGTTGGACAATTTTGAAGTGTTGTATGCTGCTTTTCAGTGGGTGCCTCATAATTCCTACATACGCTATAGCTTTTCAATAAAAATATAAAGAAATTTACTTATGTACACATCTTACACATCACTTTGTTTATGAACAGATGCTAGATTTTTAAGTTTTTTCCCCTAAAAATAACGTTGTATTCACTTCGTGATGATTGGTAAAGGCGATTCATAAGTCCTTCTGAGATTTAATAATTCAGTAGAATAGTAACCATGACAGACAAAGCAGAAATAACCATAACAACAGATGTTCCATATGTAATATAATCATAGAGAATCTCTCCAAGTTTTTACGCGCCTTACAGATGTTCCGTATGTACCATTTGGTGACAAGGCAGGCATCAAACCTGTATTCAAATTCCCTCTGCAATTCCCAACATCAGATACTAAATGCTAGTGATTGTTTGAGTGATCCTCTCTGACAGGGTGACTAAATCATTTTGAAAGATAGGCGCGAACAGATGATCTTTGACGTAACCCCTTAAGGAAGAAAATCACTTAGAGTCAGATGATTAGCTTTTTATTCAAGCGAAAACGCTGTTTACCTAGTAAATCTACATGTATGACACGGAGCCTATTACACATGCAAACTGTGAGAGCTTCTCTATCCGCTGATATGAGCTTTTTCACTGTGTCTATCACGGTTACTGGTCTATAAATTCCTGAAACCCTGGAGAACTTATGAATCACCCTGTAATTTAAAAAGATTACTTATATGTAGCAATAAATTACTCACGATTCTAATTCCTTACTAAAATAAACGAACATATTAATTTAAAAAAAAAATCCTTCTAGCATACCTTAAATTCCCATGGTTTCCAACAAATAGGACAATACCTAGTCTTCAAATAAGAAGTCATTTTTTCGTTTTAAACGAAAGATTTAAACGAAAAAATTTTTAAGCGAAAAACAGTTATACTAAAGTAAACTAAACAGTGGATGCATAATAAAAATCTAAGAAGAGTGAATTAAAAAAAAAGGGGCGTACGGGTGATAATTTCAGGACGAGGGAAGAATGATAAATCAAGTCTGAGAATTAACTGACTTTTTTTTTTTTAATCTATCATTTCACTCAGGGCTCTATTTCTTACATGTATCTTATTTAAATGAAGGACGGGAGAGATTAATTCTGGTTATGCAAAATATGGTAATTAAAATCACAAGCATCCACTGAGCATTTGATTGACTGGATTACACAGCCTATTTGACTCATGTTAGGGAGGAGAGTGGTTTATTAATGTATTGATGAATAAAAGGCATAGAAGACAAAAGAGCTATCTTCTTATTAACTTTTTTCTTCCATTTTCATTTTGAAAAATTTTCCTACGTGACTATAGACATAGGATTCAACCAAAACTCTTCCTTTCCCCTGGAAATTATAGTGCAATTAATAGCTAACTTTAAAACAAATCCAAGAAAAAAAGTAAAATAAAATTATGATATCTTTGTTACGATTTTTTTTACTTAAATTTTATATTCTTCCATGGATTATTTGAAAATATTAAATGAGGCTTATATATTCTCTTAGCTTCATAATGGAATTGTAGGCTATATTTTCTTAGTTTTATGATTTAGAAAAAAAAAAAGAAAATTGAGACATGGTGATAAGAAACATCTTGTGTTCCATTTTCATTTTCTATTTTATTCCAGGGTCTTATTGTGTCTCGCCCTTTTCTTCTACATCCGTCATATGATTCTGGAACATACACTGTGTGACAAAAGTATGAAAACGCCCATGAATTCAGTCTTGCATTATTTATTAACATGCTTCATAATGAAAACGGCATAAATTTCATTATGAAACAATATTTCAAATCGGAACAAAGCAGAGCTATTCAAAAAAAACTCGTGTGACAAAACTATGAAAAAATCCCTATATTTTAAAATGTAACCAGCATGAAATTTAATACACAGAAATATTAAAGAAATTGTTGGCTTAGGTGTGGTTTCCACAACACAGGAATCACGCCAGAACAGACCGAAGCCGACGCGATCTATACAAAGTCATGGCTCCACGTCACTTCTATTGTTGAAACGTCACCAAAACCGATGAGATATTTTGAAAGTGAATTTTGTATTTTAGATAAATAAGTAAATACAGTATAATAAAATGCATTACTGCCAAACATGGATCATTTACTTTTTTAATAAATCATTTTATTTTAAATTTTATATATCTTTATTTTGTTTTTAAATTTCTTTTGCATGGCGTGACGTCACAATATCCATCCGTTTGCAAGATGTCACAGAAACAGTGCCATGGCCAATGATATCTATAGGGAGAAATATCAAAACAAACATTGAATATCCGCCATCTTTTGAGGGCATCGAGACCCATGGCTGCCATGGCTCTGAACTTATCCCAATGTTATACAATACATCCAAACACGCAACAACTCGTTACCATCGTTATACAATAACAAGTCGGGCAAAAACGGCGCACTTCGATGAGTAGCAGTATAGGATTGCCTTCCTCTTGCCCTCAAAAAATGGCAGCTGTACCCATCATTCAATGCGAAGATATTTTCCCCTAAACAACTACTGGATCGCTTACCTAATGAGCAGAAAGCTTTCAAGAAATTCAAGCAACCAGGAACGACAACTCTATTACTTTCTACCCACTGAGACAGTTGTGTTTAAAGCTGTAATTTCACTTCGGGAACGCGAAGTTGTTGTTTTCTGCTATTGGGTGAGCGATCCAGTAGTCGTACTGATATCATTGGCCATGGCATTGACCGCACCGGCTTCGACCTCAGAGTAAAGAAATAACACAAGAATGCAAGTGGCGCTGCTATCGGAAACTAACGAGCAATAGGAAGTACCGCTATATTAGGAGCAGAAAGCTCATTTTCTCCCTCGCATGTAGAACCGGCGTGCGTAGTCATTTCTCTCTCGCGTGCATCACAACCAATTATAATTACACATTATTTATCACAACAATTTCATTTGTCAACACGAAACTTACCGAGAATATAGAAAAATTTTCAAATAAGAGTTTGATTTGCGGCGTTTATTGAAATTTAAATATAATAAGGTGAAAAAATTCTGTATTGATCACACTTTATGTATAAATTCTGCCTTATTTAAACAAAAATACGTTTTCATCATGAATTCCAAAAAGTTTAAAAGAAAATAGTAGACGAAAAGTGTTCTCAAAATTAATTTTGTATAAAAATTAATAATTTAAGAATGTCAAAATAAATATTCTAACATTTACATATAATTGGTGGCATATATTGAGTACTTTATGAGTCAAGAAAATTCTATGTGTTCCTATAAAACCTAATACATATTATGATAATATTTATTTAATGCACGTTGTTCTACTACAGTGGAATCTCAGTTCACTAATTAAACAAGAAATTAATCCTCCCGAGAAAGGTATAGGAAAGTAGCGGAAGCGCTGAGGTCGACTATTTTTATCCGCAATTTTTACCCCCTCCCTTCCCATTTTTTAATCGAAAAATTGATTTTTTCGAACGTAGTATTTAGAAAATGAAAAAAGAGCTCTATATTCTTTCGTTTCTCATCATTTCCGATCTAATGATATATGTTGTCATAGTTCTAAAGACCAGGCGACTGCCACCCCCACAACTCCGACCCTATTGGGACAATTTGGCCCAAACTTTACAGTAATGTTGATCTTGCTTAGAGGAATCTGCATACCGAATTTCACTCTTTTATATGCATAAATACGGGTAGATTTTTTGGTCCCCTCTAATTTCCGCCCCCGAAACTCCGACCCCAGTGGCCAATCAAAACCAAACTAAATAGTGAAGGTGCACATGCCCATAGTAAGGTACATTCCGAATTTCAACTTTCTACCTCAAAAAATGCGGAAATTATGAAGGGGACGGACGGACAGACAGACGGACATTGTGAAAATAAGTAGCTCCATTCTTCCGCTACTTAATAATAGGAGAAATTTATTTATTACATTTAGTAATTTTAACTAAAATAATTTAGCATTTTTAAATGTTCAAAGTTAACTTATTAAAAAAAATAAAAAAACAAATTTTCCATCAATAAAGTGATTCTATGATTCTAAGTTAATAAACCACTTAAAATTAACCATTATAAAGCTTAATATGGAAAGAGAATCTTGCCCAGGGATTAATAAGTTTAAATGTTCCTCCTGCAATAAGTTTTATCTGGGACATTCAAAAAGAAGGGTAAAAACTAGAATGAAAAATGAAGTATCTACTATATTAAAACTGGAAAATGAGGTATATCTGCTTTTGCAGATCGTATTTTACAAGATGGTCATAATTTCTCGACAGATGACTTCAAAATTATCCATTCTATTAAATCTGTGAGGATGTTGTTCTCTGTACTGTGTTTAATAACAAAATTAAAAGAGACCTTGCAGTGTAATATATTTAATTTATAAACCAACTAGTTTCGGCATTTAATCCAGCCTTCATCAGGGTACAAGAGAAATGGACTAGCAGCCCCTATATAATGAGACAGTAAATGCTAATTCAACACGATAAACGTTAAGTGACAATGATACAATTCATGGAGATTTCTGATTGGCTGAGGTCACACCTTATTTACGTCAGCCAATCAGAAGGCTACAAAATATACAGGATGACGTAATCGGATTAAATTGAATCATGGCCCCCTCTAACTACTGGCCTACCCCATTAGCTCGCTAGCAGCGTGGAGGCTTGGTGCCACTTCGCGAACTAATGGCGCTGCGAGATTGCTATATTTCTTTCGCGTATAGCATTGATTAGACAGGGCTCAGGGAAGAAACAGTGTATGAACCATCATCGAAACACAACCGATGGGCACAGGAAACCATCGATGGGTTCAGAATTACCATCGATGGATTCAGAAATACCATCGATGGTTCTTTTAATTTTTTTATCTCAATAAAATAGCATAAATTCACATGGATAAAGCTTAGACTACAACAGACATTTTATTACTGATAATTTGACAAATGTAAAAGTTGGGTTTAACAAAATTTATGCAAGACATTCAAAGGCATCGATTGTAAAACCAACAATTTCTCCAAATGCTTTTGGACTTAACATGGTCCTTTTTTTTTCTAATGGTGCAACCTGCTTTTGAAAAAAGTCTTTGTGCAGACACAGATGTTGCTGGTGGCGTTAAAAATCTCTGGGCCATCATTCTAAATGCAATATTTCCGTCCATCATCTTCCATGCATGCAGTGGATTACTATTATGAGGAGTCAGTGGCGATCTGTAGTACAATCTGATACTCTCTGACATTTCTCACCTTATTTATCTGGTATAAAGCACCAATGGGAGGCCAGCGGCAAATCTCGAAACCGCATTGGTCGTCTCGTCTAGTGATTTGACTTAACCAAGCATTTACCATCGAAGTACAATCGAAATTTCCATCGATGGTTTGTAGACCACCATCGCTGGCAATCGGTGTTTTATAAAAATCGTTCGATGGTTAAAAACCATCGAAATTTCGATTGATCGACGAACAAAACCATCGATGGATCGATGGTTTTCGATGGATCGCACACCACTACAATGATGTTTTTCTTAAACAGAGATGCTGTATGCTCAAATGCCATGATGAGTGATCAACTGTGATGAAGTGTAAGAACAACCCCTAAAACACTCTATCAACCGCTAATACTGTAGTTGTTAGTTATGTGCATCACCCCAATCACTCCTAATAATGTAGCTCTTGCAATCAATCATTTCCCTTCATTTAGCCCATTACTCCTTATTTTCATTAACCTTTTTATCCAAATCCTCTAATTTTTACATCAAAAGTGGCTGCAGGTGTTTTCCACGCTGGCTACGCTACGAATATGATACCTATTTGTAAGTTTATCTTTGTTAGTGTAAATTTTTACTGTTGCATGATATATACTGAACTTCATTTTTTGTGCACTACTTTAGTTTTTACACTATGCTTAGATATAAATTTTATTTTTAATTTCAGACTTCAATGAACATGTCAGCATGGAAACCCAAACCATGCTCGGTTCCTGGCACGCTTTTTGCAAGATCTGTGTGTAGAGGATTGTCCTTCTGTTGGAGATTCGATCACCGTTCCTGTCAGTGATGCACCAATCTATTCTTTGATTAGGGCCCAAGATCGTGGAGGATTAAGTTATCAAAGTAAAAAGTTCATCTCGCTTGTTAAGCACCTCTATGACATACTTGTGCTGTGCCAAGAGTTATACAATGGCAAAAACATTAAAAAAATAATGGTGGCATTTTTACAGCCATATTTAGAACAAGTAGCATGGTTGAGCTGCACCTGTTCCAGTGTTGTTAAAGGAAAGCACAAATCATTATGTGAATTAATGTTGGATCGATTGATGCTTAATATACTTCAAAATCATGGAAAAATTATTACTGAAGTAAATGAGAAACCACTGTTATATTCATCAAAAACTCTTTCCAGAAAGCCGTTGAAACTTTAAAACAATTTTTAATACAACGATTTGAAAAGAAATTGATTGTTACAGCATCATGGTTTTCAAGAGATGACATACACTTATATTCATTATTATTATTATTATTATTATTATTATTATTATACCGGGTGTTTCAAAAATGACCGCTATACCGGTATATTTGAAAAATCAATAAAAATTAAACTGGCAGCGATAGAAATACACAGTTTGTTGCAATATGCTTGGGACAACAGTAAATTTTCAGGCAGACAAACTTTCGAAATTAGTTCACGGTGTATTTCTATCGCTGCCCGTTTAGATTTTTCAAATATACCGGTCATTTTTGAAACACCCGGTATGTTAATCATTCATTTTTAAATAAAATTTTTATATATACGCTCGTACACTCGTACGCTCTGTTTTTGGGTCTTTGGTCTGTTGGGGACAACATGAGGGCTTAGCCTTCCAGTTTATCTGGTGGGTTATTCCCTGTTGTTGTTACAATATTATTATTATTATTATCGTTTGAGGAAGCCAGACTCAGATAAAGTCCGGAAGCCAATTCCAGAGGCGGACCCAAGAGAGGATCAAGCCCAAGGGACTCAAATTGCAAGTGGGAGTATTGATGTTTGGGTGTAGGAATTTCCTTACTATGTGACAGGTGTTTAGAATAGTGGCTTTCTGTAAGGTTTTATATAAGTGTGGGCTTAAATTTAGTGTTGATAGGCTTTTGTATAGCGAGTGTGGAATAACCCCAGTAGCAGAAAGAACCATAGGAACAATGTGTACTCTGCTAACTCCCCAAAGGCGTTTTATTTCGTGTGCAAGATCTGTATATTTAGTGATTTTGTCAGTGTATGTATTTTGTAAATTGCGTGTGTTGGGGATGGTTTTGCTTATCTTTGTTTTGCTTATCTACTAGTGTAACGTCTGGTCTGTTATGAGGGATAGTTTTGTCAGTGATTATAGCTTTGTCAAAATATAGTTTATGTGTGGTGTTCTCTAAGACAGTGTCGGGGATATATTTATAATATGGAGTGTGAATGTCCCTTAGCTTGTGTATCTTAGCTAGATGTTGATGTACGATGTTGGCTACCTGTCAAGACCCGCGACTTTTAGTGCATGTTGTAGGAATGTTATGGGTGTTCTGCATGCTGTTCAGATTCAAAGGTGTGTATTTTGTATCAGCCATGCAGACTGCTTTGTGTAATGGTGATGTGTGTTGTTTAGAGTAAAAGAATTCTCTGAGTGACTGGCTCTGTTTCTTGTGTAGATCTATAATATCAATAAGACCTCTGCCTCCCTCTGAACGAGGCAGAGTGAGTCTTTCAATAGCTGCGTGTGGATGGTGCTTTCTGTGCTTTGTAAGCAGTTTACGTTGTTTCCGCTCAAGTCTCTCAAGTTCTGTGTGTGCCCACTGTATGACTCTAAAGGAGTAGGATAGTATTGGCGTGGCATAAGTATTGATGGCCTTGAATAAATTTCTGGAATTTAAATGCGTTTTAAGTATTGCCTCAAGTCTATGAAGCAAAAAAGAGAGAAAGCAATTCGAGTCTTTTCTTATTTGGAAATTTAATTCCCTCACCCCTAATGGCATTAACCTTAGCAAAGGCACCATTCCCTCATTACCTTTCCCATGTCCCCTTCCAACTTCAGCTATTCCTTAATTTGTCGCAAGCCCTATGGGGCCTTTTCTTCTTCTTATCTTTTATCTATTCTTTTCAATGTTCTTCAATGTCCTTTCATATCTTTTTACTTTTGATCCGTTGCTCTTACATGTGGGACTTTTTTACAGGGTGACTAGCGACCGGGAATGGTCAGGGAATTTTTATTTTTTAAAACGAGTACAGTCAGGGAATCATAAAATCGATACTTTTGAACAATGTCAATAATATTCTTTCATGACAGCCCCCCTTTTTTGTCTACTAATAATCAGGAATAATTTTACGTAATCTTTTTGCTAGGCACCCTATCATTCCTAAACGTTTTTATATTTCACTTTCATATGTTTCATCCTATTACATTTTTCTCGCCGCCCCCTTATTATTTCCTATTTGTCCTCCGTCTTGTCCTATCCCAACAGTTCGTCTAATTAATCTCATTTGTTCTCTTGTTTGTCAGCCAATAACGCCTTACTATTCCCCATGCAAACTATATATAAACCCGTCCGTTAGTACTAATTTCATAACTTTAGGATAATTCTCTAATATTCTCTTTGCTTTTAGAGAATTATCCTTTTTTGCTTTGATAAAGGATAGGCTCTATCCGAAACGTCAGCTCTTTATTTGATTTTTTAGTTTTATTTTGATTATACTTATATATTTATTATTTTGTTATTTGTTAATTATTATTTTATTTTTCAGTTGTATTTATTAACTATTTAAAATATCGTTTAGTGAGTGTATTCTTTATGTGTTTGTGCTCCAGAAGCTAGGCTTGCTTAAATCCTAGATATTTGTAAAATTCGTCATTTTCCATAGCAGCAATGTGATCTGGTTCTTCTAATGTGCAGCCCCCTTCCCTGAATACTCCATTTTCAATGAGCCGGCCAGGTGGCCGATAGGGCTAGGGCGTAGGCTTTCTAGTTCTCGAGTCTGCCTGGCCGTGGGTTCGAATCCCGCCGTGGGCATGGATGTTTGTGTTTGTCCCGGGCGGGCCGATAAAACTTGTGTAAAAGGCGCAAAATGACCTTAGTAGTCGACGCCTAAATTTTTAGAACCCCCCTATTTTCAATGTGAATGGTTCTACATTTGTCCAACCCAAAATGCATGTAATTTGTCTTTTGAAAAAGCTTGTGTAATTTCAAGTAATAGGTGCAATTGTGTTTGTGTGGAGATTTTCATGTGTGAAAGTGTGAAAGCGTGTAGTGGTAGCTTTTATTGTGTTTAATCGTGTATCCGTAAGTTGTGCTGTTCAGTCTGTTTGAAAGTGCATTTAGTGCAAGACAAAACCAGAGTGGGCTCAGTGAGTCAACCTGGAAGATGCCCTGGTTTATCTGTATTTTGTCACTGTTGAGTGTGAGGTGTAGTGTAGGTCTCCAATGCAGCATTATTCTTTCTAAAAATGTGGTAAGTGTAGGGTTTATTTTATATAATATCGTATTGTATATAAAAGCCACGAGTGTGGGACACTAGCAAAAGCCTTTTGTAATCAATGTAGGCTGCATGGAGGTGTCGATGTTTATTGTGAGTTTGTCGTAAGACCACTGTCCATCAGAGTTGCTCCTTACAAACCATGTGACTTCTACGGCACCCCTTTTGTTGCGCAGCGAGAATGTTGTTTGTGTTTATGTGTGTATAAATTTTGTTTGCGATACAGGAAGTTATTATTTTGTACAGTGTAGGCAGGCATGTGATAGGTCGATATTGTGTGGGATCTGTAGTATTATGTGATTTTGGTACCATGTATGTTATTCCTTGTGTGCGGAAATGTGGCAATGTCTGTGGTGTTTGCAAAGTGTTGGAGTTCTGTTTTGCAAGGGCAAGATGCAAACAGGTGAAGCGCTTATACTAGAAGTTCTGAATCCTATCTACACCTGGAGCCTTCCAATTATGAGTACATTTAATGACTTGTGAGATTTCATCTGCTATTATGTCAGTATAAGGCATGTTTGCTAGTGTGGATGCTAATTGCTCCTCTTCCCTGATCCAGCTAGCTTCCCTATTATGTTCAACTGAGACAGACCAAAGAGACGACCAGTAATGTTGAAGTGCTGTTTGTGTTGGCAGACCAGTGTTTTGTGTGCGTGTGTATAATCTTGGTTTAACTGCTTATAGAATGTCTTCTCTTGTTTGCGAATAACTTGTTCTGCTATTTGCGCTAAGTGCATGTTTTTTATCTCTTCAGGCGTTGTATTTTTGCAGCTAACGTTTGTTTCAATGTGTCCATATATTCTGTAATGTGTTGATTGTGCTGCTCATGTCTGGTGTGTGTTTTAATTTTCTTAAATAATTGTTTGAGGCGTTTGCTCTGCTTTGATGAAGTGTTGTTTTTAGTGTACTGTGTAAGTCTACCTAACTGCTTGCGGATTTCGTCAATCTCAGACTCAATCCGCTTTTGCCATTTAGGTTTTTGTTGGGTGTATAATCTTTGTGTGTGTTGATGGATTGGTTTCCTACCTAGTGTTGATATAACTGTAAGGGCCACAGTGTAAATAAGTAGGTGCATGTATTCTAAAGATAGATTTTCTTCAATGTGCCATGGTAAGATACGCTACATGATCAAAGGAGTTGGGACACCTGTTGCTCTACCGTAAAGCCGCAAACGCTTCAATTAGTAGTGTGTAGGACCACCCCGAGCTATCACTGCTTCCACCATACATGGCATACCGTCCACAAGTATTGACCTCCATTCCTCGAGGAGTGTCGTGGTCAGTTCCTGGACAGATGTAGGGCGAACCATCCTGGATCTCACACGTCGTTCCAATTCGTCCCAAAGATGTTCGATGGGGTTGAGATCAGGACTCTGGGCGGGCCAATCCAGTTCTTCAACCCGCATCTCGTCAAACCAGAATAATTTGTCCTCGTACGAACTCCGAGAGATCCTTCTGTCGTGGCATATTGATGATATGTCATTTGTTCTACAATTCAACTGTGCTTGAAATGGATCATTCCATTAAAAAAATTATTTAAATTTTGTTGTTAACTTTAAATGAGTTTTTTTCATGAAATGATCCATTTCCAGGTGTTCACAGGGGTGTCCCAACTCCTTTGATCATGTAGTGTATATGCGTTCATGTAAAATAAAATTTCTCCTGTTTTGCTGTTTATGTTTATTTTAGGAATACCTGGTCTTTGTGTGGGATATGTTCCCGTGTAAACTGTAAGGTATCTTTGTAGGGTGCCATTTAATGTTTCAATAAGTTTAGTATTCATGTTGTGTTGTGGATTAATATCATGGTGAAGTTCATTGTTGAGTGTGTGTTCTTCAAGTTCATTAATGATGTAGTATTAGTGTTTGAATCTATTTGTTGAGTGTCTGTTTGTGTAGAATGGCTCGTGTTCTTGTAGCTGTCGTGCAACTTCTTGCTTTATTTTCCGTAGCGTGGGTAAGGGTATTAAATTGTTCATAACAATTGTGCGACGCTGATCTGCAATGCGTTATTCAGTGATTGTGGTGTGAGGATATGTCTCTTTGAAAATGTTATATAATCGTTACCTGTAAGCTGTAGTGTCAGTTTCCAATTTAGTGACTGCGTAGTAGGCTCTCACGATAAAACGGTTTATGTCATTGGTCCATTTCATGCGTTGGCGTGACTTTCCCGCCTTAGTGGTCGAGGGCAAAGAAGCTCTTGAAACACTAGGGACAGGTTGTGGTATTGCAGTAGCCGAATAGGGGTTGGTGCTGCTTTCGCCAACAGTGGCCCTGGGAGATTGTGGCATATTTTTCAAACGTGAGCCTCTGCCTAACCCACGATCGCGGATCTTGGTAACCCGGGTGACGTTCGAGCCGGTATCAGATAACGCACTAGCACTAATCATAATAATCACCAATAAATTGGTGGTCCTGTTAGCCATCTCCATCATCAGCAGGCCCTTGGCCGATATAATCAGCTCATCACCCCTACTGGGTCATCTGGACCATCAAAATTCATCTAAGGGTAGAGTAGGTCATTCCTGCTAACCAGGGCCATCTCCCCAAGATGTTGCCCCCCTCACACGACGCGGACGTAGGACCACACGAAGATTATTATTATTAAGTACCGAAAAGTGCTTTATTCTATCAGTGTGGGAAAACGTGTCTGTCCGTCTGTCTGTCTGTCTGTAACTCTAACTCCTCCGAGGCTATGAAAGATATTCAACGAAACAATTACAAATGTTATCTAAATCGGTTCATTGGCACGTGCACAAATGGTACCTCCATTTTTAAGCCTAGCAATTTTCAATGGAAAAATATATTGCGTAATATATCAAACAAATCGTAATCACGAGATAGAAGCGCTTTTACCTTACTATTTTCGTCAGTCGATAAATATAGTACACGGCACGAAAAAATCACAAATATTATCTAAGTCTGTTCAATAGCACGTGCACAAATGGTACCTTCACGACCTCACCTAGCAATTTTCTATGGAGACATATATTAAGTAATATATTAAACAAATCGTAACGACGAGATAGAAGCGGATATAAGTTACTATTTTCGCCAATTAATAAATATGGTTTCGGGAATAAACCATTTTGAAAATGGTTGATATCGAAACAATGACACGTACTCTAACAGTACCCTTATGACACCCTCAAAAATTTTCAAGTGCAAGTAATATATCAAACGACTTGGAATGATGTGTCATGAATGAATATAATGTAAAATTAATGATAGTCGAAATTGGTTTCAAGGAATCTGGTTTAGTGGAACCATTATCGTTCATTGGAACTTTCAATACTAAAATATTGCATGTAATATATCAAGCGACTTGGAATGATGTCTCATGAATGAATATAATGTAAAAGTAATGATAGTAGAAATTGGATCCAAGGAACCTAGTTTAATGGAACCATTATGGTTCATTGGAACTTTCAGTGCTAAAATATGGCATGTAATATATCAAACGACTTAGAATGACATATCATGAATGAATATAGCGTAAAATTAATGATAGTCGAAATTGGTTACAAGGAACCTGGTTTAATGGAACCATTATTGTTTATTGGAAACTTCAATGCTAAAATATGGCATTTAGTATATCAAACGAGTTGCAAAGATGTGTCATGAATGAATATAACGTAAAATTATTGATAGTCCAAATTGGTTTCAAGGAACCTGGTTTAGTGGAACCATTATGGTTCATTGGAACTTTCATTGCTAAAATATGGCATGTAATATATTAAATGACTTGGAATGACGTGTCATGAATGAATATAACGTAAAATTAATGATAGTCCAAATTGGTTTCATGGAACCTGGTTTAGTGAAACTATTATGGTTCATTGGAACTTTTAATGTAAAATATGCCATGTAATATATCAAACGACTTGGAATTATGTGTCATGAATGAATATAACGTAAAATTGATGATAGTTGAAATTATTTCAAAGGTGCGTGGTTTAATGGTATCATAATGGTCCATTAGAAACTTCCAATGTTAAAATGGGCGGTTTAAAAATATTTTTCCGTCAATGGTTTATTTAAACCTTTCGGTACTTGGTTATGTCATTCCTTAATGGTTTATTATATCTCTCCATTGAAAATTGCTAAGTGGGATCGTGAAGGTACCATTTCTGCACATGCTATTGAGGTTTTGTAACGGGTTTCTTGATCGTTTGCCATCATTCCGGCCGGGCGTAATGAACCTCGCTCGTCGCCTCCATGCGACTTTCTGTCCACTTACTTCTGTCACGTGACCTTTTCGGGTTACTCTCACGACGTCAGCTTCACTTTCTACGTCATCCACTTTTCTTCACCCTCGCGGGCCGTTGACCTTGACGATATCCACGTGACACTAAGACACTTTATGTTCATGAGTATTATTAATCTACTTCTATATATACAATGATGTTTTTCTTAAACAGAGATGCTGTATGCTCAAATGCCATGATGAGTGATCAACTGTGATGAAGTGTAACAACAACCCCTAAAACACTATATCAACCTCTAATACTGTAGTTGTTAGTTATGTCCATCACCCCAATCACTCCTAATAATGTAGCTCTTGCAATCAACCATTTCCCTTCATTTCGCCCATTACTCCTTATTTTCATTAACCTTTTACCCAAATCCTCTAATTTCTACATCAAAAGTGGCTGCAAGTGTTTTCAACGCTGGCTACGCCGTGAATATGATACCTATTTATAAGTTTATCTTTGTTAGTGTGATTTTGACTATTGCATGATATATACTGAACTACATTTTTTGTGCACTACTTTAGTTTTAACACTATGCTTAGATATAAATTTTATTTTTAATTTCAGACTTCAATGAACATGTCAGCATGGAAACCCGAACCATACAATGTATGCTGGGTTCCTGGCACGCTTTTTGCAAGATCGGTGTGTAGAAGATTGTCCTTCTGTTGGAGATTCGATCACTGTTCCTGTCAGTGATGCACCAATCTATTCTTTGATTAGGTCCCAAGATCGTGGACGATTAGGTTATCAAAGTAAAAAGTTCATCTCGCTTGTTACGCACCTGTATGACATACCTGTGCTGTGCCAAGAGTTATACAATGGCAAAAACATTAAAAAAAATGGTGGCATTTTACAGACATATTTAGAACAAGTAGCATGGTTGAGCTGCACCTGTTCCAGTGTTGTAAAAGGAGAGCACAAATCATTATGTCAATTCATGTTGGATCGATTGGTGCTTAATATACTTCAAAATCATGGAAAAATTATTACTGAAGTAAATTTTTAATACAACGATTTGAAAAGAAATTGATTGTTACAGCATCATGGTTTTCAAGAGATGACATAAACTTCTATTTATTATTATTATTATTATTATTATTATTATTATTATTATTATTATACCGGGTGTTTCAAAAATGACCGGTATACCGGTATATTTGAAAAATCAATAAAAATTAAACTGGCAGCGATAGAAATACACAGTTTGTTGCAATATGCTTGGGACAACAGTAGATTTTCAGGCAGACAAACTTTCGAAATTAGTTTACGGTGTATTTCTATCGATGCCCGTTTAGATTTTTCAAATATACCGGTCATTTTTGAAACACCCGGTATGTTAATCATTCATTTTTAAATAAAATTTTTGTATGTACGCTCGTACACTCATTACACGGTTTTTGGGTCTTTCTTCTGTTGGGGACAACATGAGGGCTTAGCCTTCCAGTTTATCTGGTGGGTTATTCCCTGTTGTTGTTACATTATTATTATTATTATTATTATTATTATTATTATTATTATTATTATTCTTTGCGGAAGCCAGAATCAGATCAAGTCCGGAAGCCAATCCCAGAGGCGGACCCAAGAGAGGGTCAAGCCCAAGGGACTCAAATTGCAAGGGAGGGAAAGTTACACACTCGTGGGAGTATTGATCTTTTCAAGGAAAAGTTACACACTCGTTTAGTGGAACCATTATGGTTAATTGTAACTTTCAATGCTAAAATATGGCATGTAAAATATCAAACCACGTGGAATGATGTGTCATGAATGAATATAACGTAAAATTAATGATAGTTGAAATTATTTCAAAGGTACGTCGTTTAATGGTATCACAATGGTCCATTAGAAACTTCCAATGTTAAAATAGGGCGGTTTAAAAATATTGCTCCGTGAATGGTTTATTTAAACCTTTCGGTACTTGGTTATGTCATTCCTTAATGGTTTATTATATCTCTCCATTGAAAATTGCTAAGTGGGATCGTGAAGGTACCATTTCTGCACATGCTATTGAACCGATTTAAGTAATATTTGTGATTGTTTCGTGCCATCTACCACATTTATCGACTGGCGTAAATAGTAATGAATAACCGCTTCTATCTCGTCATTACGATTTGTTTGATATATTACATAATATATCTTCCCTTTGAAAATTGCTTGGCTGGAAAATTAGTGGTACCATTTGTACACGTGCCAATGAACCGATTTAGATAATATTTGTGATTGGTTCATACCATGAACGATACTCATCGACGGACGAAAACAGATTTTTAAACATTCATAGCCTCGGAGGAGTTTCAGTTACAGGCAGAAAGACAGACAGACACGTTTCCCTACACTGATAGCATAAAGCACATTTCGGTACTTAATAATAAGTTATAATTAAGTACCGAAAGGTGCGTTATGCTATCAGTGTGGGGAAACGTGTCTCTGTCTGTCTGTCTGTAACTCAATCTTCTCCGAGGCTATGAAAGATTTTCAAAATCTGTTTTCGTCAGTCGATGAATATGGTTCGTGGCACGAACCAGTTACAAATGATATCTAAATCAGTTCATTGACACGTGCACAAATGGTACCTCTATTTTCCCGCCTAGCAATTTTCAATGGGAAGATATATTATGAGTAATACCAGGTGATTCAGTCAATTTCTGACCATTTCACTCGAATTACGTGCATTAGGGATAAATAATTGAAAGAATATGAGCGCCATATCGAATATCTAAATAGTTGGAGTTTGCATTGTGGCAACAGCGCTGCATGAAAATCGTATTGTTGAAAAATGGCGCCCGCTTTATCAACAGAGCAGAAATGCAAGTTTGTCGAATGGTGAGAGCAAATGGAGCCAGAAACTGTGGACACAACTTGAAAAGAACGAAAGGCAACCACTAATCCACATAAGATTAGTGCTTTCCTGTCGTTCTTGTCTTGTCGAATGGTATTTCGAGACAAAATCGCCTGTAACCGTGCACAGAAAGCTCCGGAAGGAGTATAAGTGTCGAGACGCACCAGGCAAGCAAGCAATCATGGATTTTATCATTCAATTTCGTGCCACTGGACGTGTTAAAGGCAAGAACAAAGGCGGGAGCGAAGCTCGTGTTCGAGCGGCCGAAGTTGTCGAAAATATTCGCACAAGGTTGGTCGATTCACCTATCAAAAAATCTTTTCGCCGCCTATCCATTGAAGAAGGGCTGTCATATACCACGAGGTGGCGAATTTTGAGAAAGGATTTACACCTGTTCCCGTATAAGTTCCATGTTTATCAGGAGTTAACAGACATTGGAAGACAGAAGCGACAACAATTTGCGATGGAGTTGGGAGCAGAAATGGAAGCCAATCAGGACATTGTGGGCAACCTCTGGGTGTCAGATGAGGCCTTCTTCCATCTGTCAGTTTACGTTAATAAACACAACGTTCGTTTATGGGGTTCCCAGCACTCTCATGAGATCTTTAAGTCAGCCCTTCATCCACGAAAAATTATGGCTTGGTGCGCGATTTCCAAAAGAGGCATCATTGGTCCGTTCTTTTTTGAGGGCACCGTAACGTCACAGGCTTACCTTAACATGTTGGAAACCTTCTTCATCACCGAGCTGCGAAGGAGGCGTATACCGTTCGACATCAATAGTTTCAATAGGATGGGGCTAGGCCTCACACCACAAATGAAGTGCTAGACTTTCTCAATCAGAAATTCGTAAATCGTGTCATTTCAAACAGGTTTGCAGATCGATTCTTTGGCCCCCTACGAGTACTGACCTAAACCTATGTGATTTTTATCTCTGGGGTTTCCTTAAAGACAGTGTGTTCACTAAAGCACCAAGAACCCTAGACCAGCTGCGACAAAGCATCGTCGACTGCTGCAGCCTTGTGGAAGCAGAAATCCTGGATAGAGTTATGAACAACATCACCATTCGGCTGCGAGCAGTTCAAAACGTTCGTGGTGGCCACATTGACCATATCATCACTTGACTTTTCCACGGGAATTAAAACTCCGAACTGCCTAAAATATCATACGGAAATGCTAAGTTTGTAAACATTAATGGGTCAATAAATCATAGTACTGAAGTGGTCAGAAATTGACTGAATCACCCTGTATATCAAACAAATCGTAATGACGAGATAGAAGCGGATATAAATTACTATTTTAGCCAATTAATAAATAAGGTTCCGGGAATGAACCATTTTGAAAAATGGTTGAAATCGAAACCATGACACGTGCTCTAATAGTACCCTTATGACACCCTCAAAAATTTTCAGTGCTAAAATATGGCATGTAATATATCAAACGACTTAGAATGATCTGTCAAGAATGAATATAAAGTAAAAGTAATGGTAGTCGAAATTGTTTTCAAGGAATCTGGTTTAGTGGAACCATTAAGGCTCATCGGAATTTTCAATTCTAAAATATGGCATGAACGGATATTTATAAGAGAAAACGACGAGACACAAAACCCTGGAATACAATAACTAATAGTTATTAAATAAAAATGAAAAATAAAATAATAATTAACAATTAACAAAATAATTAATAAATAATAAGTAAAATCAAAATAAAATTAGAAATATAAAATAAAATAAAAAGCTGACGTTTCGGATAGAGACTGCCCTTTATCAAAGCAAAAAGGATAATTCTCTAAAGGCAATTAGAATATTAGAGAATTATCCTGAAGTTATGAAAAAAAGTACAAAAGGACGCCTTTATAGATAGTTGGCATTAAGACGGTAAAGGCTGAAACAGTAAGACGGTATTGGCTGAAAAAGCAGAAGAGGAATTTGAAGACGTGTCGGGATAGGCCAGGAAGGAGCACGAATAGGAGGTAATAAGAGGGCGACGAAAAATAATGCAATAGGATAACACATACAAAATTAAAATTATAAACAAGTTTAGGAATGATAGGGTGTCTAGAAAAACGGTTTCGTAAAATTCCCTGGGAAAAAAAAGGAAAGAAAGAAAGAAAGAAGAAAAAAAAGAAGAAAAAAGGCCCAGAGAGCCTGCGACAAATTAGGGAATAGCTGAAGTTGAAGAGGAATATGGGAAAGGTAATGAGGGAATGGTGCCTTTGCTAAGGTTAATGCCATTAGGGGTGAGGGAATTAAATTTCCAAATAAGAAAAGATTCGAATTGCTTTCTTTCTTTTTTGTTATGGAAGTTACTAGAAGAATAAAAAGGCTGATGGCCTGTAAAGAGTGACCAGGGGAATTAAAGTGTTTAGCGACAGGGGTGTCAGCATTGCTAAGAATATCGAACTTATGCCCGGCAATTCTGGAGCGTATGGTATTGCCTGTCTCTCCAACGTACTGTTTCTGGCATACTTTGCAATGTAACAGGTAAATTAAGTTGTGAGAAGTGCAGGTCAGGTTCTGGTTAATCTTGAAAATAAAGGAGGAAGAACTGCTGTAAATGGAGGTAGCAGGGTTAAGAAAGTGGCAAACGCCACAACGCTTTGCATTGCAAGGAGAACATCCCTTAGTGGAAGTGCGTGGTTTGGTAATAGCAGCATGGACCAGAATATCTTTAAAATTAATTGTCCGTTTAAAAGAAACTTTTGGTGGTTCTGGTAGAATGGAGTGGAGAAGAGGAGAATTATCAATAATATGTTGATATTTCCTTAGGACATTTTTAATACTATTGAGGGTTGGATGATAAGGAAGAACTAATGTAGGTGTTGTCATGGCTGGAGAAGGTTTGGGATTGTTGTTAGAACGAGAATTGCGATGTTTATAGATAGAGGCGCGTATGACAGATTTGGGGTAGCCTCTTGCTTTTAGGTAGTGGGTAAGGGCATTAGCATGGAAGTTCTTGTCAGACTGATTAGTGCATATTCTATGGATGCGAGTTAACTGATCTAATGAGATGTTATCCTTGCAATGGCGCGGATGGCAGCTATCATAGTGTAAGTACTGGTGTTGGTCAGTGGGCTTCTTATAGAGATTAGTAGACAATTTATTGTTAGTGATAGAGATAGAGACATCCAAAAAGAAACTGTCCTGATAGAGTAATTGTGAGAAAACTTGGTGGAGGGGTGGATGGAGTTGGAATGGGTGATAAAAGATAAGAGTGAGTCTTCGTTGTGTGGCCAGATCAGGAAAATATCAAAATATCATCAATATATCGCAGCCAGACCAACGGCTTCAAGGGAGACGTGGAAAGTAGTTTGGTTTCCACCTCCCCCATAAAAATGTTAGCATAGTTGCGAGCCATTTTGGAGCCCATAGCAGTGCCACTGGTCTGGATGTAATACTCATTGTTAAAAGTGAAGAAATTAAAGGTGAGGATGATCCGAAGAAGAAGGCAGATAGTGTCAGTAGAAGGAACTTGGAAAGGTTTGTTAGCCTTGAGACTGTTGCACACAGCTTTAACCCCATCATCATGAGGAATGTTAGTGTAGAGGGAAGAGACATCAAGCGTGCAGAGGAAGACGTTCTTGAAATCGTAGTTAGAGTCGTTAAGGCGCTGGATATGGAAGAGAAAATCGTTAGTGTCTTTGATATATGAAGGAAGACTGGATGGGATGTGGCGTATGCGGTGGTCGACATAAGCAGATAGTGGCTCACAGAGTGCGTTGTTACAAGAGATGATCGGACGGCCGGGATTGCCAGGTTTATGAATTTTGGGAAGAAGATAGAAACGACCAGGAGAACTGCTTTTTCAGCCAATACCGTCTTACTGTTCCCTATGCCAACTACACATGCACGTTTGCGCTCTAGCCTCGATTTCATGGAAATCAATAGGGCGTTGCACATCCCTTTGCCCGAATCACAGCTTCCAACCTTCGGGCAAGACTTTCCACCAAATGTTGGTAGGTACTTTCCGGAATGTTCCTCC
>JAHWFO010107207.1:304790-314875 GCA_023313115.1 Rhysida immarginata | reverse complement strand
CACGTGTTCTAATAGTACCAAATGGAACCATTGGAAACTTTCAATGCTAATGTATGCCAAGTAATATATCACAGAGTTCGTCACAGCGTGTCAAGAATGAATATAACTAGTAATTATTGATATACAGAATTGTTTTATTAACACGTGTTCTAATAGTATCAAATAGAACCATTGGAAACCAAATAATAATAAATATATAACTACCATAATATTTGTATCACTCACGTATACATTACTTAGAATCGATCACAATCGCCATAAAAGTTTTCACTTTGGTCGTGTGGTCTTAAGCACACCCATTTTTTGTTTTCCTTCAATTATTATTATTATTAATTTTATGGAAAAATTAAATTTATTATTAATTATTATTTTAAGAATTAATTAATAATAATTTATTCTTTAATTAATTTTATTGTTATTAGGAGCTTTAGCTAAAATCTACTTATAAGAATGCACCGTTTGTCCAGCTGTCTGCTGTTCGCGCGATAACTTGAAAACGGATTAACTTTTTCAAATTCTGTTTTCAGAAATATGACCATCTAGGTCTTAGCTCGGCTGTATCAACTTTTCAGACCCTTTTGTGAAACCTTTCAAGTCGATTGCACCTGCTAAAATAGCGACCATAAAGAATATCACGATAATGGCATGTCGTATAACAATCGATACAATACTGTTGCTTTCTGTTTATCTTTTAAGTATAGTTGACATGGGCACGCAACTTGTGAAGATCACTTTGTTGCACCTAAACTCCTTCTCGGAATGTTTGCATAATTTTATTATGATTATTCATTCAATAAATTTACTTTACTTAACTTCATGTTTTTGTATATTTTGGTTCAAATTTTGCAAATGAATGACCCACTTCTTTAACACCTAAAACTTTGAAATTTGGCATATAACTAAGTTTCGATGACAATACAACTCAGTATAAAATTTTTCAAAAGTCAAATAGTTTAAAAGGGGTTAATACCCATTTTCATTTAATTTTCATCCCAAACTTTAGAATCACTGAAAAGGATTTTTTATGTAATTGATAATATTTTGAAAATTCAATAAATCTAATTAAAAGATCAACGAGTGGCCCAATGTTTTAATTTTACTCAAAGAAAAATCGTTTTGTACTTTTTACTGCATTTTATATTTAAAACTGGCGTATTTTTTTAAATACATTCAAACGCATGTTCATATGGCTCATTTTATCACTTCAAATTAAGAATTTTAACTTATTTACACTTTCGCTTTGCTTTTTTTTTGTCAGCTTAAGTTTCACTGTGCTTGTTATGTGTAAATGTAGCAATTTATCGTAGAAACTCAATAATATTCATGTTAACGGTAGAAAAATGGGGAGAAATTGCACGCCTCTGCATTGATTTCAATGTTGTTTTGAAGCAATCTGTCAGCGCTCCTTGCGACAAGATGGAGAATTAGGGCGGAACGCATTTTCCCATAGGCAGCTAACTAATGGGCAGCCCAGCAGCTAGAGGGGGCCATGATTTAATGAAAATATGAACGTGTAAAAGCGAATTTGAAAAAAATTATACATAAAATAAAAGATATTACAAAATGTAAATAGAATAAAAAAAAATAAAATAATAACCAATTCAATTACAACAAAATTCAATTATAAAAAATACAAAATCTATACATATAATAAAACTTTAGAACCGTTGTGTCTGTACATTGAAAATATTTGCCTAAATCTGATTGCGGTGATGTAGGAAATGTAACAGAATACAATAAGACCATTTTTAAAATTTTTGTCTGAATATTTATCTGTTTGAACGCGCTAATCTCCAAAACTACTTCACAAATCCATGTGGTTTTTACAGGTAACTTGAGCGTGCCATGGAGCAACATATAGGCTTTATTCATCAAAATCGGCTCATGAAAAAAAAAAGATATCCTAATTTAAAGTTTTAGGACTCTGCTCAGCCATAGCCTTCATTTGTTTTGGCCTGCGATATTTTGAACAATAATCTTTTCGCTTTGACCTGGTAGCGCTGATAATGATCTCTCAACTTTGCTGTGAATAGTATTTTTACTATCTTATGGGGATTCCAAAAAGATATTTTGCCACATTTTCAAATTGTATTGTAGTGTTTATTGACCGCCGGTCCACAGAAAAAAAGTTTCCGGCCCGCGACAAATAACCCTAACTTGATACAGTCGAACTTCCTTATAACGAAATGATTGGCCACTCCACAAGAATTTGTTATACGGAAAATTTGTTATACAGAAATATGGTTACTACTCAAGATTTACATGTTTATCATTAATGTTAATATTGTAAAGTGCATATTGAAATTTTTCAGAACTCCTCTAAGATCTTAAAATCTCTGCAGAATGGTGACCATCCACAATTAAAGCACTCTTTGGATAAAGCCCGTGCGTATAATAATGCGTTTCAAATGACATCTTTTGGCGCGAAACAAATAAAGTTGGAGCTGTTTTGGTTGATCAGAAATATCAGCGACGTGACATAGTAATGCGCACTCGAGACGATCGTCTTTAACGCATTTATGAGACACATCGCTGTTACAGCGCCCTACAATACTTCTTAATTTATTGCCATGGGTAAGATGGGTATAATTTTGGTAAAAAATATATAGCATAAAATATCATCAGAACAATTTTATATTCATCTGCTAAATCGTTTAGTCTACTGGCAAAGATTTCGTGGACTGTTTAGCCAGTTTTTCATCGATAATTACAACAAAATCGAGGGCAAGCGCTTAGTGTACATACTCACAAACCAGAGACGATTACGCGCTGAGAATAATGTGCGCTTGCGGGACGCTTTGCAACAGGATGACAACACGGAAAACGTAGGCTAATTAGTGTTCCTTGCATCCAGTTTTAACGGTGGCCCACGCTATATGCACGAGTGTACGAAGGACGTACTCTGTTATGTCCGAAAATACGGAAGCCCTGTTTTTTTTATTACATTCTCAACAAATCCAAAGTGCAACGAAATCACTCAAGAAATTTTTGCAACACAAGCGTCGTATGATCGACATGATATAATAGCCAGAGTTTTTCCATTTGAAATTGAAGTTGCTGATCAACGTCATTACAAAAAAAAAGCGTTTTTGGTTCAGCTTTGTGCTTCATGTAAATCGATGAGTGGCAAAAGCGTGGTCTACCTCACGCATATATCCTCGTGGCTAGAAGAAAAAATACGCCCCAAGTTGTCGATGAGCTGATACGTGCTGAATTTCCGAACCGTAACACTGACATCCTAAAGAAACACATGGTTCACGGTCCTTGCGGAGCATCAAACAGAAACTTTCCTTGCATGCAGGACGGCCGGTGTTATGAAATATATCCAAGAGCACTGGTAAGCAAGCGATAACGGGAGAAGATGGATATCCCGTCCTATCCTCGACGCTCACCTGAGCAAGATGGGTTTACAGCAACAATAAAATCACTTGGCCAAGAAATTGTTTTGGACAACAGATAGGTCGTACCGTATTCGCTGATATTATCTACAACATTTCAAGCTATAACGCTGAAATGTGCAAAAATGTTGAATCTATTAAATATATTTGAATGTACGTGAACAAGGTCAATGAACAAGGCACATCTGCGTTGAAAAATAAACACGACGAAGCTAATTTTATTTAGAAACTAACAAAACGTATCTGCGTATTATTATTTGATAAACTAATATAATTTCAAAAGTTGGGCAAAATTAGCATTATTATTACACCTGTCAAATAATAATGTTTGTTTATCAGCTGTCAACCTTTATTATACAATGAATGAAATAAATTAAATTTTCGATGGAATAAAATTCTTGGTCAGTTATTTCATAATTATTATTATTTATACAATATTTCCCGTTCCCAATTTAACGCGATAAGCAGCTAACGCGATATAACGTCGTAAAGCGTCTCCAGACTATCTTCTCTACTATATATATCGGGTGGGCAAGAAATAACATGAGGTGTTAAGAGCTCGCTAGCGGGAATTCTATTAGGCCAAATGCAGTACATTTTGGTGTATATACTTAGTGGAACATGCAGTTTTGATTTCTGCAAAAAAAATACCAAAAGTCGCCATAGGGGGCGCTTATTTCAAGAAAACAATGAATACCTAATTGTCAAATGAACAAGAAACGTACAAACCAACTTTAGTAACAACAATAAACAATGTTTTATTTTTAATTGCAAATGTGTTTTAATATGACCACCAGTGTGCTGTTCCAATAGCTGGATGCGGTACACGACATTTTCTACGGCAGCTCGCAGCATATCTGCATTAATTAGTCTGATATGTAACGTTATTTGATCCTTTAAGTTTGAGAGGTCAGGAACATGTGCTTGATACACAAGGCCTTTCAAATATCCCCATAACCAAAAATCACAAGGGTTGAGATCAGGCGACCTGGGAAATGCACGACTAATTATTCTGTTGTCTGAAAAACGTTCTCGCAAGATATGCTGCACCTCACGTCCGATGTGCGGTGGCGCACCATCCTGCATAAAAATGGTAGAATCCAGACAACCCTTTTCCTGCAATCGTGGTATCACAAAATTCTCAAGCATATCGGCATACCTGGCAGAATTGACGGAACAAGTCACCGGTCCACGGGGACGGATTTCTTCAAAAAAGTATGGGCCGATGATGAAAGAAGCAGTAAAGCCGCACCATACTGTTAGTTTCGGTGAATGCATAGGAGTTGGCAGACACATTTGTGGATTTGATGCAGCCCAAATACGGCAGTTGTGGGTATTGATATCACCATTCAAATAAAAATGTACCTCATCCCTCCATAAAATTTGCCATGGCCTTGCATCATCCACTTCCATACGTGCTAAAAATCTCAACGAAAAGTCAGTTCGGGTACGTTCATCTCCAGGAAGCAATTGTTGAACAGGTGTGAGTTTATAGGGATAAAATGTCAATATCTTATGCAATATTTTCCTCACCGTCGAATATGGGATATCTGTTTGGCGTGCTATTGCCTGCGCACTGCTGGTACCCTGCAGAGTAGTCATCTCCTGTTCCACAACAGCAGTTGCAACTTCTTCAACGTGTTGCTGCCTGATTCGTTTGCGTCCCCAGCCTGGTTGCGCTTCTAGAGTTCCGGGAGATTCAAATCGTTCAATCATTTTCCGTAAGTTAGTTATGCTCATCGGTCCTCTTCGTAACGTTTTCAATCGCCGGAATTCACGAAGGGCAGCACTTGCATTGTCGCTCTTCTGATAAAACAAGTTGACTAATAACGCCCGGCCAGGCAGAGTAAGCGTCATCGTCAGACCATTTGTTCGTGAATGATGGGAAATCCTCAGCCTTGCCTTTTATTGTCATGATTGCTCAACACGGAACGCGCTTATGCAAATGTATTCATTGTTTTCTTGAAATAAGCGCCCCCTATGGCGACTTTTGGTACTGCATTTGGCCTAATAGAATTCGAAACTGCATGTTCCGCTAAGTAGATACACCAAGAAGGACTGCATTTGGCCTAATAGAATTCCCGCTAGCGAGCTCTGAACACCTCACGTTATTTCTTGCCCACCCGGTATAAAGAAAGATGTTTGTGGGTTTGTTTGTTTCTTTCTTATACAAATCTACATTTTTATTCCGATCTTGATGAAATTTTGCATACTTGACCTTCAAAGCATGAAGAAGGCCACTGTCTACCTCAGATTTCAAAAAAATAGTAATTATTGATAAAAAAAATCAATATTCATGGTTATGGCAAGGCATATTAATGAGAAATATCTCATGACGAATAATGCAAGGCAAAGTTTATGCAACAATAGGTATCAACAATGGTATCAACAAGCAATTCACAAACATTCTGCACGGACCAACAATATATATCTCATGACCAACAACGCAAGGAAAAGTTTGTGCAACAATAGATATCAACAATATATATGCACGACCAACAATGCAAGGCAAAGTTTGTGCAATGTAGATAATTTTCAATTTGTAACAATGCATAGAATTCCTGTTATTCAGGGTTTTCTTAGAAAAGAGAGTTCTTAGTACTTAACAATTTCTTGAAAATCTTTAAAAATGATCAATAACTGGAGATAATAGAGAGTTAGCAGACTATTGAGAAAGAGTGGAAAGACGACAGAGGAAGCACTCCTTTAGCTCCGTGGTGTATTGAGCAAATGTTAAGTAAGTAAATAGAAGAATCAGCAACCGCAAGACTACATAAGGTGATGAATGGCCAACTTTTGCTTCAAGACATCGAGAGAAGGGTGGGAATTGCAAGAACATCAAAGGTACATCTAAAGTAAGATTACGTGAGTAAGAAATTATTTAGACAAGCAGTGGCATCCTTGGAGAGGTCCATCCATTGTGAGCCTTTAAAAATTTTTTTTCGAATTTTCATTATGAATTTTTACTGTATTTCTAAGCGTTTTCTAATTTCTCTTTTTAAGATATTGCAAAATTTAAGCCAAAAAAAAGTCCGAGCCACGCAGGGGTTATCACCTATCTTATTTGGTAGCACATCAGATCCAAACATTTCATAAAAATACATTTTGACTATATTCTGTGGGAATGTGTATATTTTGGTAAGTGAGATGCTGATAATGCGATGATTGAACGTTCGTTTCCAAAAATTATTAATAATGAGCATAAAATGATGATGCAGTGTCAACATTAATAAGGCGGCGTCTATTGATGAGCAAAGGAATCACGCGTGTCTCCCTTGAGTTCCCTATCAAACGTCCAGACGACTGGCAAAAATTAATGTGTGTGGAAGGAAAGAGAAAGAACGAGTATTGGTCAGAAAAACTCTGCAACTAAAACAGAAAAAGCTATATAGGCATTTGAAAAACTTGCAAGAGCTTCTACGTCAAGGGCAAGAAAAACTTGAGTCTAAAGTATCTGGTGATGCTCCGCAGTGGTGAGGCAAGTCAAGAAGAGTTCAAATAAAATCTGAGTATATCACCTAGAATTCCTGTTTTTCGTATATTTCGTAGAATGGATAGTCCCTTTGCTCTGTGTTGTATGGATTGAGTTATTATTTAACCAATTGGGAGTTATAAATTAATTTTTTGAGATTATTTCGTTTACCTACATTTGTAATTATCCCGAGCAATGCCAAAATAAAATAAAATCCAAAATCCAAAATCATTCTATTAAAGATGAGAAATTGCTATTGTTTCTATAGTATTTTTTATAAAAAACAACTGAACCAATCAGAATTGTCTGCTTATCGCTTAGTTATTCCGGTCATTGCTCCACGCTCTCGCGTTTCAGAGCTACACACATTTCAATAAATTTTCCTTTATACACAGTAGATTAAATATTTGTAAACTCTTTCTAATTTGTTTACTTAAAATTATCACGATGTGGAAGTTCACAAACAATTAGAATTAGCATCAAAACATTAAGAATTAGCTCGCTCTAATGACAGGAAAAAGTATTGAATCAACACTACTTGCTCTGACCCGACCGAAGGTCAACGGACTTCTTTTATAAAAAATACTATAGAATCTGTTGAAATTGCCAAGCTTAAGCAATCTAATTGGTTACTGAATAACGACGATGGACCTATACTAGTAGCCTATTGGATGCCTTTAGCTTCCTTCAATGTCAAATAATTTTTCTTATTGGTTAACCGCTGGTATATACAGGGTGAGTCTGAAACCCTGTCACAAACTTTTAGGGGAGGTAGTATGGATGATTCTAAGCAAAAAAGTTCATATGAACATGGATTCGAATTTGAACGATGAGCGAGATATGAACAGAAATAAATTTGAATCCACAAGTTAATGACTCAGGTCACTAAGATCAACAAGTTTATAACTCAGGTTCTATAAAACCTAGAATTATGAAGTTTGGGAAGTACATACAATTGTGTATAGCGTTAAAATTTGATCGAATTCTAACGAGTAGTTTTCGAGTTACGTAGTCAAAATCGCAACACGTGCTCACATGTGAGTACTAACCACCACGTCATACGAACATTTTTGAACGCTAACTGAGATTTGAACAGATATAAAAATGCCACCACCAAGATCAACAAGTTAATAACTCAGGTTCTATGAAGCCTAGGAAAATAAATTTTGGAGGAATAAAATGGTACATAAAACTGTGTACATCGTTAAAATTTGATCATATTCCAACAAGTAGCTTCCAGTTACACATTTAAAATCGTAACAATGCTCACATGCGAGTACTAACCAGCTCGTGTTACGATGTTGAGTGCGTAACTCAGAAATACTTGTTGGAATACGATTAACGGTATACACAGTTTTATGTACCCTATTATTCTTCCAAAATTCTATCCTAGGCCTTATAGAACCTGAGTTATTATTGATCTTTTCTTTCTGTTTTCTTTTTATTTATTTATTTATTTATTCACAACGGTTAGTGGGAAAAATATTACAAAGCTACCCCGGAATCCGAATGGTTAACCGTACCGATAAGTTAGATCCCTGGGCTCGTTCATAATATAATAGTACATATATCAAAAATGTTAGTATAACAAAACAATAAACAACAATTAAAATAAAATTAAAATAAACTAATTAAAATTGTAGTTAACGATAAGATTAAGATGAGCGACGAAGTGACTAAGTAAGTTACAGCAGCGATAAAGCAAATTGATTCATAAACGGCTGAGGAAACTTAACAATGTTTATCGAGTATTGAACCAAAGTAAGCTTAGTTACTGCAAGTCAAATTCTTGACATTATAGGTTAGGCCAAAGGCTAACACCATTAAGTCAATAAATGCTTTCAGCCAATAGCTGGGTATCCACATGTAGCTTTTAATATTCAACATAAAGATAAACGAAGTCAGAGACCCGAAAAGCTAATGGAACAGTAAATACCACTTAGATAACCAATACCATCAACCGACGGCCCTGACTGCTCCGCAATCCTAGTATAAATCGTACCTCAGATGAATCGAATAAGATTGCAACTAGTCAATCAGAAATAGGTATCGAAAAAGAAAATTTGCCAACAACAAGAGTGCTTAGGGAAAAGTAACTTCATACAGACTTTCCAAACTTACGCTACAAAAATTTTTAACAGCCTCCGCAACTCACGATAAGAAGGAACAGTGCATAGTTCATGCGGTACTTACTTACTTATCCGTTTAGGCTAGTGGGGGCAGCAGCCCTATGGAGGATCTCCAACGATCGCGATCTTCTGCCATCAGGCGCATGCACTCCCTGGTAATACCCAAGCGACTCGAATCCAGATTCTCCATGTAGACAGCCACCTGGTATTAGGCCGACCCCTTGGTCTCTTACCCATCAGCTTGGAAAATAACAACTGCCTAGGTAGACCAGTTTGCGGCATTTGTACCACGTGGCCATGCCAGCACAGCTGAGATCTCTCAATGCGGAGAAGTAGCGGCTCAGCACGAAAGGGAATCGATCAGGTAATCGTGTTCAAATTTTTGAGGGAAAAAACGTTGAGGATTTTCAGAGGAAAAGGACGTTGACCGATTGCTTCGTAATTCAACAGTTTGTATGGAATTAGAAGAATCGTCTAGTGTAGCCTGGGTTGAAAGGAATATCCCCAGCAGTGAATGCTCTCCTCACATGCTAATGAATGTTGTCAGCGATATTGAAACGTTGAAAATGCCTGCGGTAAGAATAAATCCTCAAGCTCTACATTTAAATAATCTCAGCGGACAATTGTCGGTATTTAATGTTTTGAAGTGTGAATTCGAGTGTTGCCAACGCACGCTGTATATAACGGAACATTGTCTGGACCGTTGCGTCGTGGAAATTTTTCCGCTTGGTTTAGCCTCATATTTCAGAGATGTCAACTAACAAGGGAATCCCTTGAACATGTATGTCACAGATTTCCACCAAATTGAAATATGTTACTCACCTGAAGCTACTATAGATGCTTGCAGAATAAGAGAGTGCAAAATTGTGTTTCTTTCAAAATAAACCGCGAAAAATTTCAGCATACATAGCCATACGAAGACTCCATTGGTAAAGCGGTTCGACTATGTGGGGTTCCCTTGTAAGTTGAGAAATTTTTTGTTCGGGAAAGTTGGGATTAATGGTATTTTTTCTTTGTCTAATACTGGAATTAATATTTAATGTTTTTAAGAAATATTTATTTAATTCTGTTATAAATTACTGTCTA
>JAHWFO010107207.1:257664-274790 GCA_023313115.1 Rhysida immarginata | reverse complement strand
TATAGCATTTTTACAAAGGGACTTTAATTATAATCACCTTGTATATTACTGCGGCACACAAAACAACGTATTTTACTTAATATTTGAAGTTTTTGTACTGTCAATTATTTGATCTCAGCCTAAGATAGTTTATCTGATTTAGCTATCACAAGGCTTTGATGAAATGGATGAAATTTATGATCATGAAGCTTATTCCACACGGATCCTACACTGCAACCAATGCCATTAGGAATGAAACGTATGCTGGTACGTGGATTAGTAGCAAGTGCAGCAAAACCACTGTGGTAGTGTCTTCATTTGTTGCTGTTTTGTTCACCCCTGTCTTGCATGTTGTTGAACACTACCTGTGTTCTGAAAACGTGCAACAATTTTTCCAATGGCTAGTCGGCGATTTGGATATTTTTCAGCAAACATTTGAGTTGTAAGTACATTTGTTGGTTTGGTTTGGTTTGGTTTGGTTTGTTTGGTATTAACGTCCTTTTCAACTGCTATGGCCATTTCAGGACGGCGTTATAGGGGCCGCAAATTTTGCCTCGCAAGGGTTCTTTAACGTGCAGCCGGAAAACGACTACACGGGACCAACGGCTTTACTTCCCTTCCGAAGGAAGTGCGTGATCTCAGGATTTACCCCTGAAAAATCCTCGTCGTCCTCGGCCGGGATCGAACCCGCGTACTCGGGCATCAGAGGGTACATTTGTTGACTTGCACCATAACAAAATACTATGTCAACCATTTCATTTTGATGAGAACAAACTGACATTTTTAGCGAAATGGGTTGGGTAGTTTTTGAGTCTTTAGGGCACACCCATTATTTGACTTTTTATATAGATTATTTTATTCCAGGGCTCTTGTGTCTCGTCATTCTTTTTTCCTACTTCCATCATTTGAAAGCACATATATCTTTAAAAAAAAAAGAGTTTTTAATTAAGATTTTTTTATTTTAGTTTATTTATTTCTTTCTTTATATAACAATCAATTATATTTTAATAATTCTTTAATGCCACGAGCAATCACTGTAAATATAATTTGAATATACACTTTATTAGCTTCATACAAACAAATATTTTTGGGTTAAAATGTTATTCTTATATAAATAACTTAGTTAGGACATGTCGGAGGGGAATCTTTAGTCTCTTGGGTGATCCATTTCAAATGGCTTGTAACTCGGGTGAAAAGAGAGGGCAGCCCTTGTCTGCCACAGTCGAACCCGAGTGAGACAACGCCTACCAAATGACGCTTGGAAGTCGCTGGATCTGTCCACGCCAATGGACCTCCCGAATCACCCTGGAGAAAAATAAAATAGAACTAATGAGAACTGAGGTCATAATTTATACAAGTAATAAATGTACTGTTTGTGCACTCATAACGTAAAAACTACTGAAAGAATTTTAATGGGGTTTTTCTCAGATTTATTTGGCGAGCTTGACCTAACATGTATTTGTTTCATATCAATCGGACTACCGAAAGAAAAGATATGCTAAATTTGTCCACTTCATAATCTATTAGCCACCTAATCTAGTCTCTCTTTTCGGTCCGCGAATGTCGCGACCCCCCCCCCTCTCTCATTTTTTTGTACTTTGTGTATATTTTACCCCCATTGGCCTTCTCCTTTTATTCCTTATTGGTCAATTATTTTTATTTCTTTCTTTCCACGCTCATTGCTTACTCTGTACCGAAATTATCTGTATATAAAGGCCTGCGTGCCTCTTGTTGTTGTTTTTTTTTTTTTTTTTTTTTTTATTTCGTTTGTTTTTTGTTTCTGACAATCGTCAATCTTACTTTCTTTTTTGTATAATATGGAAGACCGCTTGGGTTGGTTAGGCTTCTTGACTACCTCAGTGTATTTCCTTTGGAGTTTATTCTGGTTGGATGAGCTTTGTGAAAGCGCTGCTTTCGTCCCATCCTAACGAATGTACACTTCACTGTTCGATTGTCGATTGTCTTGTTGTGTATCCTGAAGAAGCCGGGAATAAATGGCGAAACTAGTCGATAATTCTGTTGTCCACCTTTTATACTGTAAAGCCACCATTCACATTTTATTGGGCACGTGATGTTGTGCTTTTTGGCCTGCTAGAGAGAGAATTGTTTATAAGTCTGGTATATTACCCCTTACATTTCACTTTAATATACAGGGTGTCCAAAATATCTGGCAACATGGCAGATATCTCAAAGTTGCCAGGTAGGCGAGATGTGCTGAGTGTGGTTTATAGATAATAGGGGGGGGGGGGGAATTCATTGCCGCACTCAAATTTGACCTTGGCCCCCAAATTTAAGGACATCCATCAAACTACATCAAATTTGACGATCCCATCTTTCCTACGGAGGCGGGTCGTTCAGCTGCCATTAACTGATGCGTAGTTATAGCATTTTGCAATACGGATTTTTGATTCATCCCGTATTGCAGAAACAAAAAAAAATTATTTGTACAGAAATTGCAAAAACAAAAAACTCTTGAGATCACTTAATAAAGTAATAAGTTATGTAAAAAGGGTTTGTTTTTTTTAAAACCACGCTTTTATCATGTTTAATTATTAATATAATATCTCGTCACCAATATAGCATAATTTTGTATAGCTGCCGCCACATAAGTTGAACGACAGGAGGACGTCATTTCTAACGCCAGCCAATAGACGTTAACGGGAAGTAAATCGCTTAGCTATTCCATGAAACATCCGCTTTCGTTTTCGAAACATTGTTTTCGTATTTATATTTAGTTTCTATTTTCGTTTTTTCTTTTAAATAGACAAATGAAATTAATAAATGAAATTATTAAATTAATAAATTAAAAAATGACGCAGAAGAGTCGACTCGAATGCAATTTGCTTTATATTATGACTTTTAATAGGCTTTCCACGCTTCTACGATATCTCCACCATTACTATAGTAGAACAAGTTCATCATGGGTAAAATCCAGACAAAGCATATTGATGAGATGACTTACTGCGCATGTCAAAAAGATCGTTCAACTTACGTGGCGGCTGCTATAATAATTAACAACGGATATATTTAACGCTCGTCATAACGAATTCTTTGTTGTAGCAATCGGACAGTACGTAGTAATGAATTAGTACCATTAGAACAGGAACCAGTGAACCGATTTGAAAATTTTTTTCTTTAACATACATTGCCATGGATCCTGTGCATGTGTGAAAAGTTTCAGCTCGCTAGCTTTTCGGGAAGTTGATTTAATATTGATTACAAGATTTGACCCAAACACACAGAGATGTCAAGTTAAATAAAAGCGTATAATAAAAAGAATCATTTGTTCAGAACTTTTCTATTTATCTAATTGCAGAGAGGTGTGGGAGAGTTGCTTTCGCGATCAGATAAATATGCTTACCTTTATTCAACCGCAAGATCGAGTTGATTTTGGTGAATATATAGAAGATCTTTCGTGACAATATAATAAAAATGGTTTTCTATAAATCCAGAGCACAATATTACCAGAAACTGGAAAACAGCACACTATTATTTCCATTATTATAAAGTTAAGTTCCTATGGTAATCTTACTTAGGCTTTGCTTGTAAAAAATTATTAATAAAAAAGTGGCGATACTGATGCCACGCCACACTTCAAGAAGTCTGGTAGGTGAAGGATTTAAGAAATATTCAATGACTATAACGAATATCGAAAAATAATTTCACAATTCAATATACAGGGTGTCTCGAATAATGTGTACAAACTTTGGGGGTGGTGATAGAGGGATCAAATGAAAGCAACATTTCCCTCTTTAAAGAATGAGAACTGTTCTAGGAATAACAATAGGTAGCGTTTTATTGCGAAGTCGACGCGTTTCGAGGAACTCTCATCATCAGGACATATTGCTATTCCTAGATCAGTTCTCATTCTTATTATTACAGCAATATAGACCACTATGCAACCTCTTGATTTCTCTCTTTAATTTTTTTGTCTGGGGCATTGTTTTTGAGATAAAAAATGTTGAAATCCTACATGTAGGAAACAGTTGTTTGGATAGATACTGTTCGGGTCTCAAGAGAAGACCTCTGAGTTGCACAATTCCACCAGTAAACGACAGAATCGTTTGGGTCAATTCGTTGTGTGGTGTGAAAAGAAATTATATATTTATTCTTTGACAACACTTTTACTTATTTCCATTATTTTTATTGCATTAGTTTTATTATTCAATTAGCCTTTTCTCTTAGTTTTTAGCAGCTCCGCGTGTTTTGTTGTATATAATGTTACCATGCGTGTCTCGTGGCATGCGTTGCTCGCTATGGCTACTCATGCAACTATTGTTGAGGAAAAAGGAACTAATGCGACTGCTAGGTGTTGACTTCACTTCATCATCAACCAATCAGCCACATCACTGCTTTTCTACTTGTTCATCCCCTCGGTGGCTCAGTGGTTGCGTGATCGCCTCAGAAGCCCGAGGACGCGGGTTCCACCCCGGCCGAAGACGACGAGGATTTTTTCAGGGAGAAAATCCTGAGATCACGCATTTCGATCGGAAGGGAAATAAAGCCGTTGGTCCGGTGTAGTCGTTTGCCAGCTGCACGTTAAAGATCCCTTGCGAGGCAAAATTTGCGGCCCCTATAACGCCGTCCTGAAATGACCATGGCAGTAGAAAAGGACGTTAATACCAAACCAACCAACCAACCAACCTTCTACTTGTTCATCATGGGCCATCTACACCCTTTTGGAATAGAACATAGCCGTCTAGCATGGAGTTTGTTCTTGTTTGGAAGCAACCGGACTTTTGACATCGTTATCCCCCTTTTATGAAGCATTTAGTAACAACTTGTATTGTTAGAATTTTATTGTGAATTGTTTGTTTTAAACAATCGCCTGTAATCTGTCGATTCGATTCTTATCACATTGTAAGCTTTTTGTAAGAAAAATGAATTTTATACTGTTAATATTATTTTGTCTTTGATTTTTTATGCTATTGATAAGCGCCAAGCTGTGAGACGACATCTAGCGGAAATGCTTCGCAATCTGTAGAAGGGTGAACAACAATTTAGTGGAGCCTGCGACTAGAATGAAGAAGCACGTGAAGAATCACGTGAGAATGAAATGAATGTTTGTTGATCACCATTTCAGTGGCCTTTAACTTGCCATGGTGGCGACATCTATAGGCCGTGGCGCTTATCAATAGTCTTGCTGCTGTGGAGTCACTTCATTCATCTTTTATTCTTCATCGTTCGTTTGTTATTTTATTTTATTGGAATTCGTTATCATCATTTAGAAACCTTATCAAGTGAGGCAATTTTGCTTTGGAAGGCATGTTCATTTTGTCACTTGAAGGTGGGATATGGTTTTCCATTTGTTAACCATAGTTGAATAATATTGTTGTATATTTATCCTGTTCAGAAGATATTTTCGGAATCTTTATGAGTTTGGGCAATTTGGGAGCTTGAACAACTCCAGTTTTAAGACCTGTTAGCAGATCTTATGCTCATGCACCTATTCAGCTCTGTGTAGCAATCTTTTTGTGAACAGAAAGGTTTTTACCCATGACGTTTTTCCAGTTCACATGTTGTTTATTGGTTAAAGAATGCTGACCCAGGTAAGGCAACATATATTTTCCATGTGTAGGCAGTAGAATAAGGTCCTTTCTGTGTTTTTGTAGTCTTTTGATCTTAAAAAAAACGTTTTCGAGATCATTCATCTCATGTTCAGTTTATCAAAACTTTTGAAATAAAATATCAGTTTTTTTTTTTTTCAAATTGTAATTTCATCAACTTTTCATCATCGGACCCTCATCATCAGATTTTCTCCTACTTTATGTGCGTCGTCTATTTTTGTGTATCTTCCTGTGTTTCTATTTTGACTGTTATTCTACAAGACTTTCTCTTCACCTGTGTTTTTTTGTTCCACATCTGTCTCCATAAGACTTTCTCCTCATTGGATGACTTTTATTGTTTATTATTTCATTTTATTTTTCAATTTTTCATTAAAAGGAATATTTACTTTTAATAAATTGTATTTACTACAACTCCTATTCTTATAATAATTAAAGGGAAAAATTAATTTTAGACTTATCTATTTCTTTATTAATGAAGTGGATAACTGCACACATGAGTTTGTACCTAAAATTTCCAATTTTACATTTTCAAACACCAGAAATACACTATATGATCAAAAATATCCGGACACCCCTCACAGATCATCGATTGGCCCAATGTCACATGATAATGACTTGCACATCATTTAAATAGCTTCCCACACCTTCAGACACAACTCTGCTTGGACATTGGCAAGAATGGGTCGTTCGGCAGAGCTCAGTGAGTTCCAACGTGGAACCATCGTTGGATGTCACCTATGCGGCAAGTCCGTGCGTGACATTTCCAGCCTTCTTCAGATACCCAAGTCAACAGTAGGCGATGTCATTATGAAATGGAAGACCCGGGGATCAACAACAGTTCAACAACGAACCGGTAGAAAGAAACTAACGGACAGAGCCCGTCGAGTGCTTCGTCGTGTCACCCGCAGCAACCGGAAGTCCTCGGCGGAAAAAATTGCCACAGAGTTTCGAAACGCCTCTGCAAATGATGCCAGTACCATGACAATTCGTAAATGATGAATGTAGTAAAAATGATCCCGCAGTCACTGTATTAGGCGTAGATTTGGAGCAAGTCATTTTTCTACCAACGTTATTAAGTCACTCAACTGTTTTTTATCAGCGACAGCTCTCTTGTTACAACTTTGCAATACATAATGTAGCTAGAGGACATGCAAGAATGTGTGTCTAGGATGAAACAACAGCTAAAAGGGGATTAACTGACATCGCCTCATGCATACTAAACTATATAAAATGCAATGTTCAACCACTTTCTAATGGAGAAGAAAGAAAACTAATAATTTGGTCGGCCAAAATAAGAACTGGAAGATGATTTCCCTTTTGGTCTACACTCTCAAAAACAAATATTTCAGTACGGTTGAACAGAAGTTTCTGGTTTCAGGCCATTCATTTTTGCCCTGCGATAGAGACTTCGAACTTATTGAGCGAAGTATGAGGAAAGAGCAGGTGTATGTTCCAAATCAGCTCATAAGTATAATCGCCAATGCCCGGCCTTCGAAACCCTTTGAAGTCAAGGTTATGGAACAGCAAAATTTCTTCGACTTTTCTCCTGTAGAAAAAAACTTAAGAAAAGGCCTAAGCTAAAAATTACCGACACAATGTGGATTCAACTTCGAAGGGATGATCCTAGTGCCATTAATGTCCGTAAAACGCACAATGTCATGGAAGCCTGGAATACATTCCGACTAGTACTTGTCGATAAGAGAGGCCAACCCAGATGTGCACTCATGATTTCCCAGGATCTTCCATTAGCATACAGTGGACGTCTTACCATTAAACAGAAAAGCTGAGAGATTTAAAAGATATGATGCAGTACCTTCCACAAGAATACAGGCAGTTCTACGAAGAGATATCCAGTGAAGATTAAGATTAATTTGGAAACAAGAAAGTGGCGTTATAAAAAGTACAGGAAATGTGATAATGCTGTATTTTGGCTGAGATAGCAACCTAGTCAGTGTCTTCCAAGAATGTTAATCATTCTACTGTGATCTTTTGATTAGGCAAGAAATACAGGGGCCTCAGAAGATAATACAGTATTATGGAATATTGTCTTTTACTCATCCTGATAAATCAGTATTATAATAATAAAGCAATATTATGTAAGAATGTTTTTATTATTTTAATATAACATTGTAATAAAAAAGGGCAATTTTAATATTTTAAAATATAGCCATATTTAAAAAAATTTTTTTTTTAATGCAGCCCTCGTGAAAGGACCTTCCAAAAAAAAAACTTGGAATATTATATTTTATCAGAACAGACTTTATAATGGTTTTGGAACAATATTTAAACTGATACGTGTGTTTTTCAATGTTGTCATGGAAAAAGGATCTATGTGACATAGTACTTCACTGCATTCCACTGCATTTAGACGTTTTTGTTTATTGTTAACAAAACACATAACAGAAAGACCCCAAAGCACTTTAAATAAGATGTACTGTTGTATTTTAATAAAATGCCAACTTGTTTTTTGGATAAAATTCTTAAATGAACATTTTTGTATTTTTTTCAAAAACCAGCTTTTGGCGCTTAGATCCCTTTTCGAGGGGACGCTTCAATTGCTTTTTTATACTGTAAGCTTTTTATAACTTTGCTGTGTTAGTTTGTTTAGGTCAAATCTTGTAATCAATATTAAACCAACTTTCCGACAAGCTAGGGAGCTGCAATTTGACACACTTATGCAGAATCGATGACAATTTATGATAAAGAAAAAAATTTTCAAATCGGTTCATTGGTTCGTGTTCTAATGGTACTAACTCATTACTAAGAATTGATTGTTGTAACAATTGGACATTTCGTTATGGCGAGAGGTAAATGTATCTATTGTTTATTGTTGCAAAATTAAGCTGTATTGTTGCCACTAAATAAAACATTATAAAAGCTTGGTTTGATAAAACCTTTTTCCTCTTATCTTGTTTAAACCTTTGTTTCTATTTTATTTGATGGTTGATTAACATTATTTTACTTTTAAAAGAAGCTAATATTTTAATTTCCTTCGTATTTTTCGCGAAATTCAAATACATTTTCACATGTAAATCCTTTCCTTTACTCAAATTACTCAGTATAAAGGGACCATTTTCTTTTTTTCTCCTAAATGCAAGCCGAATTTCATTTCAATACCTGTTACTGTGTACCGCATTTGTCGCTAGGTGGCAACCTAGTTGTTTTTTGAGCAAACTCCTCACACTCTATTAGGTTTACGAACATTCAAAAGGCACCTTAAAAACCATTTTTAAAGTCGATAAAGACAAGAAAGACTAAAATTATCGCATTAATAATAAAATTTTCCGCAGAATATTTAGCACACAGAACAAAACCATAGAGCATTATTCTTAATTTTAAAAATGTTAAATATCTAAAATGGACAGAATAAGTGAGTGCAGTGAACTCGCGCGAGAAATGATTCTAGCGAACATGTGAATGACCTTGCGAGAACCGAATCTGACAAGAATTTTCTGGCGTGGCTGAAAAATTTCGCGTGTACACATCTTTCTAGCTTTCTTGTGAATGCGGCTTTATTCTCCACTAGATGAACCCATTTGGGTAACCTGAAACGGGGGAACCAGAGCTGTAGTTCAACCGCGAACCAAATATATGTGAGGTAAACGATCATGCGAACAATAATCGGAAAGAATGAATCCTGAAATAGTCCGGGAAATAGTCTACCGAAATACTGTATCAAGCGCCCGGGCGCCTATTTGCAAAATTTCAGCGGATCCCCAGGCGCTTAATGCAGGCGGGCCGGTATTACAGGTCTGGCGTTTATAAAATTCTGCACAACTGTGATGGGAACTATTATTTCAAAATATTAATTTTCCGAGCAGGAGAGGAATTATTTAATAAAATAGATCACACAACATAATTTATATAAATTTAAAGTAACTGTGAACTTTTCGTATTTCATCAGCCTTGTTGCTTGACTGAATCCAAAATTAAAAAGCAAGAAATTAGAAGACAATCATGTTGGTAGCTAATTTCCGGTTTAGCAGTGGCAGTTGGGAGAGCAAAATACCCTTGAGAAAGCAGCAAGAGAGGAAAATTCACAAAATGAACCGAAATAAGCGCCCGGGTGGTTATTGAAGGTGCGGCACTTATTTGTAAAAATTTCCTAGATCCCCAGGCGCTTAATGCAGGCGGGCCGGTATTTCAGGTCCGCCGCTAAATACAGTATTTACGGTAATCCCATTATTTGATAATTTCAAAAAGTCATATTCGGAATATGAAAAGAAATGAAAATGCTACATTTTATGATATACATAGAAGTTACATATGCTTGAAGTCCTTTATATCTTTTATAATAATTCACTTTAGTATTTAAAATTAAATGATTTTTCTCACCTTGCATTGATCTCTGTTCGGAACATAGGCACAAAGCTTCTCGGTGCTGAGGAATATTCTGTAACCCTTCAATCGATTACTACAGTCCTGTTGCTCAAGAATTGGCATCGTCAACTTCTCCAATTTCGGAACTGGGAATGTGTCTATTTTGATATTAAAGAATTGTCTTTAGCTTAAATTTATATGCATAGTTTCTGCTTTTGCAAGTACATGTAAATAAAGTTCGTTTAAAGTTTTTAAGAAAATAATATCAATATAGTTAGATACTCTTTGCAGCATAGCACGCGAGTTCAAGAAATGTACAGAACGCCAATTCTCAGTTACATAAATGAAAATTAATATTCTCTCAATAAACTATTTAACTAGTTAATTATATCTAAACTACATTCAGGTGCAGATAACAATTTACATTCCAGTGATTTTTGTTTTGTTAAGAGTTCATAGAAGATAATGAAAATGGCAATCTCGATAATTTACTCATTCCTTTAACAAAAACTTCGCAAATGTGTCTGTACGTTCACTGATTTTACTAGTTACCCATTTTTTTAAAGGACACACATGTAAATATCTTATGGTTAAAATTTAAATTTGTAAATGTTGCATAGATTTCTAGTAGCAAACCAACTGACCGACAGATGGTGTCATCATCAACATCAAAAACGGGTATAAAATGGCTGCGGCTGTTAATCAATGTAAAAAGTTATATGCTGAGTAAATAGGCTACTTGCAAACTCCAAAATTACACTTTTACTGTTAAAATAAAAAAAATTGGGTAATATTTGTATCAGAAATGCATAGACTGCTTAGTTATCCGACCCTAAGTTTCTTGGCTATGTTGGAAGAAGAGTTCAATGAGTTTCTGACGGCGAAAAATATCTCAGAGCCAATCATATTATTTCATGCGGTTACATGAATGCTTGAAAATCGAATGTAATATATGAAGTATTAGGATTATTTAATATTATAAAGGGTGTCCGGAAATAAATGGTAAATATTCATACAAGTGAGAGAACATATATAAAGAAGCATTTTTATTCATATGAACATGGTGTCGCAAGCCAACCCCCACAGAGATACAGGGAGATTAAAGTATGTTGCGCTGCCTGATTGTTGGTTTCCCGCGAGCGACTAGGCAAGATGGTGCAGCCCACATTGGAGTCTACAGACCTCAGTACTCACGGGCTCTTAATAACTGCATCAACGATCCCATTTGTGAGGGTTCAGGTAGTAAGCTTATTTGTGAAATGGTCCTGATTGTGTAAATGTATGCACATCAATACGTGTGCCACGACCTCCAGTGACATTTAAGGTATTAAAGGTTTGTGGAGTGACCTGACAGGGGCAGCCATTCCAGTATACATTGACATCTCTTGAACCGATGTAGGCTGCACCACATAGCCTAGTCGCTCGCGGGACGCCAACAAGAAGAAGACTTCTACTAGATCTGCTAGAGGACCATAGGAGTGACACTCTTCAATGACTGGTTATGTTTGCTGTTGGGGAGCAGAGCCAAACTATAGGCATATATATTGATCCTTTGGCTTTCCTAAGTCGGATTACCTTTTCCGGAAGTATTTAGCTCTTCTTAGGTCTTCTTCAAGGTCTTCTAGATCGTACGTAACATCAACATTTCGAATAACGAACTTCAACACCTTCTCGGACTTCAACTTGGATGGTGCTGAATTTTCAAAATATCGTCAGCTTTAATACCAGCGACGAGTTTCTTATAAATCACTTCATCTAGGCATTTCACTTTTACTGTCTCTGCTCTGCCTGTAGGCATAATGATTTTTTTCTGGTGGTACATGCTTCTTAATCTCGTCCTGAATTTCTTTAAGAGATTTACCATGAGTGCGTATGATAATTGGTGGGACGTAAGAACTTTTATTTACCTTTTGGGTGATATTTTTGTCCGTTTCTGCTGCGTTTTTCTCTGGCGGCAATAAAACTTCTTCATTGACGATGGCGATCTTTTTCACATTATGTAATCTCGTCTCTTTCCTGGATTTCTTATATATCACATCAATCCAGGGGTTGTCACCAATAGTAGGGTCATCTTCTGTTTTCCTTTTGCGACTGGGTCGTCCTTGCTCCCACATAGCACCGGTGGTAAGGAGGCGTCCATGTACACATCCTCATTCTCCATATCAGGAGTCGGTTCGATATTGGGACTGGCAGCCACGGACTTGATTGCAAGAGCATTCCTTATCATTAAATCGAATTCTTTAAATAAAACTAAAGTTTGTTCTTGAAATTTCTTATCCATTTCGGACATCAATTGTTGACATAAATCATTCTTTAGTGCTGTCTGATGATGGCATCAAATGCAGCAAAACGCTTGTCTCTTGTGATGACGTCATTGTATACGAACTCGTGGGAGAACTCTCCTTCATTTGGCACACTGAAGCCGCTGTTGGTAATCTGGTTAGATGTTTAAAAGAAATAGTCGTCCTTAAAAAGACGTACCTAGCTCTAAAAATAAAGTCAGGTTTGCAAGAATATTAATTCTACGCCAGGGACCCACTTGTGAATGATGATAATAGATGATATGAGAAATGTTTTTAGTCAGGTGTGCGAGGAAATTATGCCCAACGCCAGTGACCCAGAAGGATAATGAGCGTCTTGACGTACTGGTTTACGGGAATATTAATTCCAACGCCAGGGACTAGCACATAAGACGTAACAGAAGGTGAATATCGCCCTGAAAAGGGCGCACCGTGAAATGAGAGCAATAAGATGATACCTGAAATGAGAGTAGAAGAGCTAGTCCGTCCTGATCGTCCTGGGATATGATTCGTCTCTCCAATCGTCTGAATCTCCCTTGTAATGGCTATGGCTACAATACTCGTATATACAGGGTGTATCAGGTTCGATGGTCATAAAGTACCTAGCATGATCCTTTGCATGATTACAAACTTAAAGTTCCTTATGCAAAATGTTCAAAAGTCAAACGTTAAGGGTCTAAACATCACGCGAAGTTTGCTGAAAACTTGTCGAAAACGTTATTTAATCTCAACAATTGCCGCCGATTTAATTGTAATCGCCCCTTTGAATTTAATGTACTGCTGGCGCGGAAAGTTCATAAATGACGTAACAACGCAAATTAAATTTTGAGTTTTCGACATTTTCGATAAGGAACTTTAAGTTTGTAATCATGCAAAGGATGACGGTAGGTACTATATGACCATCGAACCTGATACACCCTGTATATTGTGGGTGCCCACCCATCAGGAGGCAGAGACGCACTCAGATTGGTGAACGTACAGTCAAATTTGGTAGGTTGGATACATAAATTTTCTTGATTGGTTTTATTATCGAGAAGAACAGCAGTGTGTTGAAGAATTCATGATTGGTGTACAAAGAAGAGTGAGTAATGATAATATAATCTGATTTTATAGCCAAGGGAAATTGGAAAAATTAATATTCGAAAATAAAAAACATAAAAAATAGGCCAGTATAATATCCAAGGAAAACAAATAAGGTAGATAGCTGATATAATAGTCTAGAAAAGAAATAAGGTGAAAGGGACTGGTATAATAGCAAAGGAAAATAAATAAATAAAATCATTGGAATAGGAAAGAAAAACTACATAAACAAAAAACCGAAACAGGAGAGAAGTTTCAATCTATGTTGGGTCTTCTTCTTCGTCGTTGATATTGTTCATCTCTGGGTGAATGATTCTGTTGATCGTGTCGATAAAGGATTCTTTTCGAAATTAAGTTGATTTCAAAAAATTAAATTGCTTTCAAAAAAAATTCAAATATGTTGTGACGTAAAATATTACAAAAAAGCATTCAAGAGTGGGATCATTAAAAAGACAGGGATTGGGTTGTGTTATTAAGAAAAATTAAAAATGTGATATTAATGTGACTGCCATTTCTAAAACTTTCTTTGGGGGTATAATTACTGAAGTTTGAATTCTTTAAATTTGATTTTGAGACAAAGAGAGAGCAACTTAACTTGAAATAATTATGCACATTAAATTAAAATTAATGTGTACTCATACGTTATAATGAACACAGTTCTGTAGTGGAAATACAAATGTTGTTCCATTCAATTAATCTTGTCGGTGGCAAGGCTATAGTTCCAATCTATACCTTTTTTAATTTAACTATACACCCCGTCAAAACAAATACATGTGGCTTTCGCCGGATGTCATTGGCTGAAGGCCGCTGAACACTCCGATTAGCACTCTTCCACTCAGATGAAATAGTTCTTCTTTTGCGTGTAAATAAGCCAGCCGCTAAGAGTCTTTAGGAAAAAAAAACACAACAAAAACGTAATAGGCATACGAAAACGTTTATAATCATTTCGGTTCAGCTATGAATCATATAAAGTATATTATCCTAGAACTGCACCGTCTTTCGAAGGATCAATGGCAGACATGTTAATTTCACGTGCAATTCACGCAGCAGCCAATCTTCACTGTCTGAGGCGCAACAATTCAAAGGGTGGATGACACGGTTTGTTTTGGCGAGGTGCATGTGTCTACTTGGCAACTAAATCTCCTGGCATGCAGTATAGAAAGTGTAGTGACTGCATATAGTAGAAAAGCTATTTTCCTGATGAACGAAGAATATATCAGATCTCACAACATGACATATCAAAGCTGCCTAAATCGTTGCTAACTGATGAGATGTATGGCTGCGTCAAATATACAAGTAGGCTGTCTCCCTCCCTTTTAGGCTGTGATCGTTGAAGACAATGAAGTTAAGCTAAGCGTCCATTTGAGATAAAATCTCCTGAGAAAGTCTCGAGATGAAAGTAATGCTCGAGAAGAAAGTAATGCTTCCATGTCCACGGTGGCGCAATTGGTTGGCGCATCTGCACGGTGAGCAGAAGGTTCCTGGTTCGATCCTAGGCTGTGGAATTTTCTTTCTTATTTTTCATCTAAAATAAAAGAACAAATATTTTCGTGGAGAGGCTCAGAGAGGTCTCGGTTCTTCCAACAATGACAGAAGACTGGATACTAAGTCACGAGAGCAGGAATGAACACCTTCACTTGTGATGTATGCAATCTCTGCGACCAATACCTTCTTGTTTCGGAGAGTGCTCTCAGGCCCAAATACATTTGTCGCAAGTAGACACTTATGTTTACTGAAATAAGTTTACTTCCGCCTTACAAAGCTTACAGCACTAAGACTAATTTGTAGATGAAGAAACAGTGAATGGATTTTTATAGCAGCAACCGCTGATGCTATATTTATTTGAAGTAATAAATCCGATAACCTGATCCGTTGAGATAGTAAATGCCAGGTGTGAACAAGTTCTGAATTGTCATTCGGCTTCCAGAGTCAGAAAAGTGAGATCGTGTTTATTGAGTAATCAGATACTCATGGTGTTACTGCGAAATGATGCAAGAAGCATGATGATCTCCAAAAAGAAGCACAATAGGACGGTTGAATGATATCATATAACATATTATACATTTAACAAATAGTGTAAACTTCCTAAATGTAAGAATCAAATTTTTGCAAGGTTTAAATTATTGTGTTTGATTATGTATCTTTTTACCTGCAGTTGTAGAACCCCAACCAGAAAGAACTGCTTTTTCACCAGCATAATTTCCTGGGGCAGGAAGACAAATAGGACTTATGGCGTCGGTAAATTCCACAGGGCTTTTTAGACGAACAAGACCAATGTCATTAAACGTTGTACGGTAATCAAACTGCGGGTGACTAATAACTTTTTCAACTTGAATATCTACGTGTTTGGTTTCGTCAGTTGTAGTCCAATCATACTCTCCAAATCGAGCAATTATATCTTTAGCTTCACGCCTGCAAAGAAGAAATTACTGATTTCATAAAATATTAGAGGTAAAATTAGAATATAAAGAAAAATTGATCCCCCAAGGAAGGTATAGGGAAAGTAGCAGAAGGTCTGATTTGAAGAAAATTAGCCAGATAAAAGTGGAGTAAAAAAAATGGAGAGATTAAGAAAATGGTGTCTGTTGAGGGGGGGGGCGCGCGTCAGCGAGGAAAAAACGGGGTTACAGATCGGAGATGAAATATATGACATAAAGAAAGGAAAAACTGTTAAAACAAATATATCTCTTTTTTAATCTCCTTTATCTATGGTTCCCCGCTTTTTACCATTTAATCTTTATTTTCTTAAAAAATTGATTTCCTCAAAGGGTCCAAGTAACACTGGGGATCCAACACCTAGCTTACTAGATAGTACAGCAGATCCAACATTTTCTAAGAAACCCCTCACACGTTTTGACTATAATTTGTGTGAATGCCGATGTTTTGAAACTTATGTGGTTTATATGCAATAATATTTTCAGGATGATGAAAAGATAGAACGTTCGTTTCCAAGAATTATAACAATGAGCATAAAATGATGATGCAAAGATAGAATGTTCGTTTCCATGAAAGTAATCTGTATATATATAACTAGCAGAGGCACCCGGCATTGCCGGGATAATTACAATTGTAGGAAGACGCACGGATAACTTTTTGTTTTCCCAGATCAATTCTCGATTTTTACTTAGGTGGCATTTCGTTAGATATGAATTAACATACTCGTATATCCTTCGAATGATTATTAAAATGCACAATATGATGTGCTTGTTTGTTTGAAGAGTGTAGTTGATGTATGCTTTGTTATCGGGTATGTAATAAACTGTCGCGCAAGACTGACAGCAGGCTTATATGCTCAACCCAGTGGAAGCGAAAGGGGAAGCTGCGAATTTGTCTGGAAAGTTCTACACTGTTCAAGGTCTCCAAGCAGGCAACTCGCCTCAGCATTTATTACGGAGCTTAAGAAGACACGTGTATCTCACTGCCTCCTCGAGAGAGACTGCCCTATCTATATCGTGCTACTAGCAAAGGTACCCGGCGTTGCCCGGGATAACTACACTTGGATGTAAACAGAACAATCTCAAAAAATTAAATTAAATTTTGCAATATCTTAAAAATAAACACATGAAAATGCTTAGAATTAATACAGTAAAAATTCTTAATGAAAATTCGAAAAAAATCTTTTTAAAGGCTCACAATGGATGGACCGCTCCAATAATTTCTTACTCAGGTAATCTTACTTCAGATGTACACTTGATGTTGTTGCAATTTCCACTCTTCTCTCGTTGTGTTGAAGCAAAATTTGGCCTTTCATCACTTTGGGTAGTCTAGCGGTCGCCAATTCTTCTATTTACTTGCTTACCATTTGCTCAATACAGCACGGAGCTAAAGGTTTGCTTTCTCTGTCGTCTTTCCACTCTTTCTCAATAGTCTGCTAACTCTT
>JAHWFO010107207.1:224231-257264 GCA_023313115.1 Rhysida immarginata | reverse complement strand
TATCAATAATTATTATTTTTTCGAAATCTGAAGTAGACAGTGACCTTCCTCATGCTTTGAAGGTCATGTATGCGAAATTTCATCAAGATCGGAATAAAACTGTAGATTTGTATAAAAAACGTACACACAGACCCACCCACAGACAAACATCCTTCTTTATATATATAGAAGATTTTTTATTTATTTATTTACTTATTTAAAGGTTAGAAAACAGGATAATAGTGCCCAATGAGGCCCGTATGGTTAAAAACCGACGAGTTAGGCCTCAAGAGCACCTTTACAGAAACATCTAAATAACCACATGGGTTGTTAAATGGGAAAAACTAAACAAATGTTAGAATATTACAGATAGATGGGGCAACAAAATATCCAAGATACAAGCAAAAAAAATTATAAGTTACACAAAATTAAAAGGAAAGTTATAACTACTATTAAGTACATTGTAAAGTGAACAATCATTATGTAGCATATATGTTGTAGGATAAACTGTAATTATAATTATAGAAGAATTATATAAAATTTCTAATGACTATCATATAATACCTGGTTATAGCAGAATATATGTAGATAACAAAGAGAAATTAAACGATGTTATTAATTTGAAATACCTTGGAATGAATTTTGATGCTCAATTAAATTGGCATTCACATATTTCCTCTCTAAAATTATTGTTACGTAAGGTTTTATGTTTAATATACCATGTTAGTCATTATTGTCCTATCCACATTAGAAAAATGATTTACAACTCTTTATTCGAATCACGAATTCGTTATGGATTATTAATATATAAATTTGGAACAGACTTTAAAGATATTATTAAGATACAAAATAAAATCATTAACCAAATAACATATGGCACTAAATTACACGAATATCCAATAGAGTATCAATATAAAGAATTAAAAATCCTAACAATTGAAACATTATTTGAATATATAGTATTTACTCCTAAAACTACCTAAAACGCAGAATACAAGAATACTCGTTACGAAAAAACATAAAATTTGATATACCTCATGTCTTTGATAATTATGGAAAACGAGAAAGACAATTCTATATCCCAAGCCTATTTAATAATATACCAGAATGGATACTTAAGTTAACATCCTTTATTTTGATTAAATCAAGTTTTTTATATTGGAAGAACGCAAAAAATAATTTGAGTGTAATATAAACTCAGATTTGGATATAAAAACATTCATGAAAATTTTTTTTTCTTTATATACCAATATTATTTTGGTAGATAATTATTATTAAATATTTAGGTATTATTATTATTTAATTTTTATTAAATAAAAATTTCCTGTATGTATTAGCTTTTTATATTGATACTAGAAGAGGTACCCGGCGTTGCCCGGGATTATTACACTTGGGATGTAAACAGAACAATCTCAAAAATTAAAATAAATTTTGCAATATCTTAAAAATAAACACATGAAAATGCTTAGAATTAATACAGTAAAAATTCTTAATGAAAATTCGAAAAAAATCTTTTTAAAGGCTCAAAATGGATGGACTGCTCCAATAATTTCTTAATCAGATAATCTTACTTCAGATCTACACTTGATGTTGTTGCAATTTCCACTCTTCTCTCGCTGTGTTGAAGCAAAATTTGGCCTTTCATCACTTTGGGTAGTCTAGCGGTCACCAATTCTTCTATTTACTTGCTTCCCATTTGCTCAATACAGCACGGAGTTAAAGGTTTGCTTTCTCTGTCGTCTTTCCACTCTTTCTCAATAGTCTGCTAACTCTTCATTATCTCCAGCTACTGATCATTTTTAAAGATTTTCAAGAAATTGTTAAGTACTAAGAACTCTCTTTTCTAAGAAAAACCTGAATAACAGGATCTCTATGCATTGTTACAAATTGAAACTTATCCATATTGCATCATCATTTTATGTTCATTGTTATAATTCTTGGAAAGGATTGCTTTATCATTGCATCATCATTTTGAGCTCATTGTTATTGGTGAATTGCGTGTTGAAACCATTGTTGATACCTATTGTTGCACAAACTTTTATTTGCATTGATGGTCATGAGATATATATTGTTGGTCCGTGCAGAGTGTTTGTGAATTGCGTGTTGATACCATTGTTGCAAAAACTTTGTCTTGCATTGTTGGTCATGCGATATTTCTCATTAATATGCCCTGCCATAACCATGAATATCGATTTTATATCAATAATTATTATTTTTTCGAAATCTGAAGTAGACAGTGGCCTTCCTCATGCTTTGAAGGTCATGTATGCGAAATTTCATCAAGATCGGAATAAAACTGTAGATTTGTATAAAAAACGTACACACAGACCCACAGACCCACCCACAGACAAACATCCTTCTTTATATATATAGAAGATTTTATAATATATATATATATAATAAGTTCTAGGAAGAGACACCTTACTGTTTGTAATTTTGACGATTAAAAGTACATTTTGTTATTAATTTCCCATCATTCCATGGGGCTTCGGAACATGGGAGACTACTGTCTTATATGGATAAAAAGATTCATTCTATAATAATATTTAACTTATTGTATTATTATTATTATTATTATTATTATTATTATTATTATTATTAAAGTGTATAGCACTCGGAAAATGGAGTAAAAGCACATAAAAACAAATAAAACGAACAGTACTACTCAAACTATAAGAGTCATCGTTTAAACAGGGAGTTAAAATAATATCTAAGCACAGACTCTCGGCAAAAGTTACCAATTTACTGAATGCTAGCATAATGTTGTTTCAAGCTTCTCTTCAGATGACAACATGCAGACCTGCAATAAGGGGAGAGACATTATGAAACCATGGAGGGAATATTAAAGGGCAGATCATTCCATACATAAATGGCACTGTATGGAAACCGCTTGACTCTAAAGTTTGAAATTACAGTCGTCAAAGGGAAATAATCCACATATGAATTTTACTCTAAGTTTTACCATTTCAATATTAATTTATTTTTAATAATTTAATATTACATTTAGAGTTAACATTATTAAGATTATTAAATTTAAATAATTATAATTAAAAAAGCTATTAAAACAACACATTAGCATGAAATGTAATATTAAGTATTAAACTCGTGTGGATTATTTCCTTTGGTTGACTGTACCATCGGAAATTCAAAAAGATATCGTCTGGTATTAAGGGTAGTGGAATCAGATTTAAACCAACGACCAACAAACGCATCAGGATGGCTAGTATTACGAATTGCTACTGCCAGTTCCATAGCTAGGGCTACTTTAGAAATAGTCGTAATCATTGGCAATTTATATTTATTGCACTTTACAATGACTGACTCCAGCTTGTTTAATCTGATGGCCGTCCAGATGATGGTATTATAAGCAAGTGTCAATCTTTTAATATTTACCGTCGAAGTAGACGTCCAGAAAATGGCTCCATAATATAATTGGATATTATTGCCGTATGAAAATATTGACATATTTGCGTTATAGATAGAAAAGTTCTCAACCTTTTAACCAGATAATTTCTACGGCGAAGCAAGGTTATTAATTGGTCAATAAGTTCCATAAATTTAAGGTTAGAATCAAACGTGATCCCTAGTATCTTAATGGAGGTAGTGTTTAACTCTTCTTTAGATATCTTAAATATGTTGGTCTTATCCTGATTGAGACTTAGACCTGTTTGGGAGTACAGTTCAGCTAAGTACTCCAAATCTTCTTGTAGAAATTCAGTAATTTTTTTCTTGCTCCAGTAGTGAATACGGCGCGTAAAAAAAAAAAATGTCATCGACATAACTGGCTAGGTTCAAGTTAAAACGATGACTATACAATGAGGCAGAGGAAACCGCATATTAGGGATGGGCGATTATATGATTAAATCGCGATTACGATTAATCGTTAATATGAGAACAGCCGATTAATTGATCGATTAATCGTATCTTTTAAACGATTAATCGATTAATCGCGATTATTTTGAACTTAAACTTCCGACACTTTCTAACAAGCATAATCTGCACCTGGCAAGTAGATTTCAAAACATAAAACCATGAACAGGAAAGAAACATTCAAATGATATATTTATTTAAAGTATGTGTACAAAATATTATCTTCTAATGAACTTAGAAACAACAATTTCGGCAGCGTTTTGCCTGTTAATTTAGATCTTACTTCCGTCGCAATTCTTCCAGCTTTAGAAAATAATCTCTCACATGGCACTGAAGTTATTACGATCGATAATTATTTTAATGCTAACTTATAAATCGTCGGAAAGGCTGTTCCAGTTTTTTGCCAGTTCTGCAGTGGACATTGCTTTCGAGAACAGACAGGCTGCTGTAGATACAGCCGCAACTCGACAGGCATTCCATTGCCACACACGGTTTCATTCCCTACACCAAGCTGTGAATAAACTAGTTCATCATGACAACTCCAGAGATTGTCGTTTGTCACGAAATTTGGAGGAGGGCAATATTGATTGTTGCCAAAGCCCAGTTCTTGAGGATGATATTAAGCAGACGATAAGAGCTAGAAGTCGGGAGAAGGGAGCGTCGGGCGTTTGGAATAATAGGAGAAGTCAGAAGAAGGGAGCGTCGGGCGTTATTAATAATAGAGGTCAGAAGAAGGGAGCGTCGTCTGTTATTAAAAAAGAGAATAGAGAATCTAGAGAGAGGAGGCAGATGATTGGAGCAGTGACTGTGGTTAAAAAGAAGACGAGAAAGGGGCCAATAGAAACGAAAGACGTGAGAAAGAGGAGATTTGGAAGAAAAGAGAGATGGACAGTGTTGCCAGGTCAGTAACTTTGTCACTAGATTTAGTAACTTTTTTTTCCAAAAGTGACTTTTCAGTGACTAAAAATTTTTAGTGACTTTTTTAGTGACTTTTTTTTTCCAAAAATGACTTTTCAGTGACTAAAAATTTTTAGTGACTTTTTTTTTCAAAAGTGATTTTAAAGCTGCCTTACTGAAGCATTCTAAAAGTACTAAGCATCAGAATCACGTGGAGATGGAGAAGTCAGCAATATCTTGTCGACAATTAAATTTCACACGATGGAAAACAGAAGCTGAGAAGATTGCAGAATTGAAGTTAGCTTGTTTTATCGCCGAACATTCTTCTTTAAGAACTGCTGATCACCTTGCACAAATAGTTTCTAGTTTAGATGGTAAATCTAAGATCTTAAATAACATCAGGATGCATAGAACAAAATGTTCTGCACTAATAAGACATGTAATTGCACCCTCTTTATTTGAAGAACTAATTGATGATATAGGTGATAACTTTTATTCAGCAAATGTAGATGAAAGTACTGACATTTGTTATCAGATAAATTGAATATTAAGAAATTGGTTGGAATTGGTACCGATAATGCCAATGTTATGGTTGGTGAAAATCATTCATTTTCATCGATACTGACTAAAGAGCTACCTAATTTACTTGTTTTAAAATGTGTATGCCATGCCCTCCATTTATGTGCTGAGAAAGCGTGTGAAATATTGCCACGAAAACTGGAATTTTTAATACGTGAATCTCATAACTGGTTTTCGTATTCCTCCAAGAGAAGCAAAGAATATGCATCTTTGTTTGCAGCAGGTAACTATCGGTTTTATAATGTTGCTGCTCTTGCAAAAAAGTGTTTGATTTTGATTAAAAAATAAGAATGCCAACTGCACCAATTTTGAGCCGTCTGAGAAAATGTTAAGATTGTTTAATAATACTATGTACGATTACAACACAGCAAATCCCTCTGAAGAAACAATTGTACAAGATGTTTTGGATTTATTTGATTAAATTTCAATATTATTTTCACAAATTTTTTGTAATGTGTTTTCCTTTTATTTTATTAACCTTTCCTGGGCGGTAATCTTATGTGGGGGACTGACGAAGAAGAAGAATGTACGTTATGTGGATTTTTATTGAGTAATTTTAATTCAGTAACTTTTTTTAGTAACTTTTGAAAATTCTTAGTACATTTTAGTTACACTTTCTACCGGATTTAGTGACGGCGCTGCTCTACGACCTGGCAACACTGGAGATGGAGTAAGGGAGAACGAGTTTGGCGAGGAATGAAGACGGAAGGGATTGAAAAGCGGTCGTGTCTAAGCTATCTTCCCGGGGACCCGGAGACAAGGGGAACTTCAAAGTGGACACCACGGACAGCAGGTTAGGCCTAGAAATAATCTTAATTTCATCCAAGCCACGAATAAACCTCGCTGTCGTGTGTTCCACGGGAAACGTGGAGAGTATTCCCCCCGGGAACCACAAGGGGAGGATCAGCTGAGGACACGTGATTCTATCCGTGGAAATTTCAATTCAATTTTATCAAAGCGGACAACGAAAGGTGGAGGAAGGCCTTCTACACTGTCCGACCTCGCGAGCTTGGAAATTAGCTCTCAAGATAAAGCATTGAAGAATCCCAGCAAAGACGAAAGTCTGCCTGCGGCGTCGAAGGTGCCGAACGACATTGCGTGTATCGAGCATAACGTGTCGGCGGACCATAAACTGAATTTTCTCGGGCAGGAAAATTCCTCGACATCCGTTCCATGCTTTAATGACGAATTGCGCAAAGGATTAGAACTGGTTAGGAGGACCTTTCCAGCCCATTCGCCCCACAGAGATTGTAGCAACGTAAGCGCGCCTACCACCGGTGTGCAGAGCGTAGCGCGTTGCGAGATTCGTTCAGTTAGTGGCGATAGTCACCAGATTGCGTCACTTGTCACCAACGACCTCCCATTGTTACGGGTTCCAGCAATCCTCCCACCAAAAGGGTTGCGCGACGGTGTCTCCGTTGATAGCCAGTAATCGAGGGCTACTTAGTTTTCTTCAGTTCAGGATAGTTGCTCCCGTGCAGAATAACCGTAAAAGCGTTACTCACCTGCGTTCGTCGATATTCGAATGTTTTGTATTTAATTATTTTGCTTTAATTGTTGATTAATTTTTGTCAACTCTTTTTTGTTATTTATTTACATCTTTATTTGGCGCTCTTCAAGGGCACTCGAATAAATGTGATTACTTAAATAATTAGATTTATCCATTAAAACGAACATTGTTTAAACTTTCAATTTGCGTTACTTTGACACTTTTATTTATTCCCTACCATAACCTCTCAGGTACGTTACATCGTTGTCATTATGTGATAATTCTTGATGTAGTTGATGATCTGCAGTTTCGCATGCAGCCCCTTCAGCACGAATCATGTCAGCAATTTCGGTAATTGCAGAAGCAGCTGCACAGGGATTCTGAAAATTTGTTTTCTTAAAAAGAGGATCCAATATGGTTGCAATAGCTAGCATCTTTACTTTTTCAATGTCTCGGAATCGTTTCTTGATTTCTTCTGTCAGCTTCATCTTTAGTACAGCAGTTTCTTGGCGAGTGACATCTACCTTTGCGGAGTTGCCAGATTTTAACTCCGGAAAGTAGCGAGCTGAACGGCAAAAAGTCGCAAAATTTTCCTAAAAGTAGCCCAATTTTTATGCTCCACCATAGTGGGTCAAACGCGTAGTGCCTTATGGTCTTTTTATGTTTTTAAAGGCTTTTAACTTTATTCAGTTCCAAAAATTGAATATAGGAGAAGTGTTTATAAAATTGTCGTCATGATAACGGGAAAACCAACAGCTTTTTTTAAGGTTGATGGGTAAGCTTCGTTTATCTAACTAGAGCGGAAAGCGAATAAATATTTACAAAAGAAAACAAATCCTGATATCAATCACTATTTCTGAATAAACTTAAAAAGTAATTGTATATGATTAATTCAATAACTGTATAGCTAATGTCCTTTAAGTTTTATTTATGTATACCTATCGCTAAACTCGAATATTTATAATTTCTATAGCAATTTTCTAGTGGATGCTTACACCTGCTATTTATTGCTCTACTGAATTTCCTTATACTCGTCACTGACTGAGTACATATTTATGTTTGAAATTTCCAGTGAAGCCACGTTAGGTTACCCGACAAAAAGGACAAACTAAAATCATCCTCATGTTCTGCATGTTATTATGATCATCGAAAGCCAATCATTACTGATGATAAACTTACTTATTTTTCAAACCCACTTATCCGTCAGCGTCGCAGGGGCAGCAACCCTATGGAGGATCTCCAGCTATCGCGATCTTCTGTCATCAAGCGCATGTCCTCCCTGGTAATACCCAAGCGGCTCGAACTCAGATTCTCCATGTAGTCTAGCCATCTGGTTCTAGGCCGACCCCTTGGTCTCTTACCCACCGGCTAGGAAAATAACAACTGACTAGGAAGGCCAGTTTGCTGCCCCCGAATCACGTGGCCATACCAGCGCAACTGAGATCTCTCAATGCGGAGAAATAACGGCTCAACACCTAAAGACTCCCTTATTGTACTGCTGTGCACTATCTAGTAGGGTATCACCTGCCACACCTCTCAGAAATCTCATTTCGGCCGCTTGTACCCGCGATCGCACTCTTTCGGTCATTACCCAAGCCTCATGACCATAGGTGAGAATGGGGAACAAGATAGATTTCAAGATGGAGAGCTTGGCTTTTTACTCTGCTCGCCACAGTTCACGTCTGACACAGCTTGCTGCGCCGATCTGAGCATCCAATTCTTTTTCCTGCCACACATTACTCGTGAATGCAATCCCGAGATACTTGAAGTTCTCCACTTGTCTCAATGGAGCTCCCCTAACATCGAGAACGCACTGAGCAGGCTGTTTTGAAAGGACCAGAAATTCAGTCTTAACCACAGTGATCTTCATTCCGTCTAGTGCATGCTGAAGGTTAGTGCGACAAGACCCAAGGAGGACAAGGTCGTCAGGAAAGAGCAATCTCTCCATTAAGCAGTCGCCCACACAAACACGCTCATCGCCTCGGTTGCCCGTCTATCCAGTCCATAAAGATAATGAACAAGAGGGGCGACAGTACGCACCCTTGTCGGATTCCAACACCCACGTTGAACGATCTTGACTTAATGTCATTTATCCAGACACACATCTTTTGTACAGAGACATGATAGCAACCAGTAATTGCCCATCCATTCAATACTCTTACAACACTTGCCAGAGCTCCCGAGGAAGTCTGTCATATGCTTTTTCGAGGTCCACAAAGCAAGCGTAGACATCTTTTGCAAACTCCCAGGATTTCTCGAAGATTTAATTTGCCTTAGAGCAAATATGTGATCCGTCGTGCTTTGGCCTTAGTACGGGAAAAGTGAAAATTGTCCAGTCTCATTATCTCTACAGTCTTTGCATAGATTGCTTGAAGTGCCATCTGCTTCCGTTACGCCTTCCCGTATGCGCCTCTTCAATTAGGAAACTATGGTTCAAGGACGTCGAACAATAATAAGGATCCATTTGTTTAATATATATTTAGGACAGAAAGATTGTGAACGAAAAAAAAATAAATATTAACGAAAGAAGTCATAATATAAAAATAAAACAATTTATTCCTAAATTTTTACTTTTTCGTTAAATTATTAAATTTGTAAATACATATTATTGAAAAATATAAATTAAAAATAAGATACTTACGACTCAAAAATTTATGAATTTAGAGCATTGTCTTTAGATAGTAAGGAGTCATTCAACTCCCGCTTGTGCGCTGTTGCTGAAACCCTCATCGACCGCTCCAAGAAGCTTGGGAATTCAAATCACGCTAGGAGCCGCAAAGGTCGCAATGAACTTTCTGCGATCTATGCGGCACCTAGCATAATCTAGATTTCATAATTTGTTTACTTATTTTATTTATTTAGTTGATGCCCAAGATTACTAGTGAGCTATATAATGCCATCGATATATGGTTTATCAATTATTTATTTAAAATTTTGTAGAATACATTAATTTCAGCAGTATTATGTCAATAATTCCGGCTGCATTGAAATTGAAAATGAAACTAAAATTTTTAACTCACGATAGGGCGGCGCTGCATGCATTTTTAATCCGATTAATAAGTTGTTTTAATAGTTCTAACTTATGATGTGCGTTTACGGTCCGGCCTACTTTGCTGTTAGTATCACCAGTCAGTAGGATGAGGCATAAGTGAAAGTTCAGATGGAGGTCCGCAAACATTTATCATAAACACGCCAGAGCCAAAGAACGTTAAGGAAAAGAATGAAAGCTCTACTTGATTTAATATAAGTTCTGTAGATCCTAGCGCCGCCACAGCCTGGCGGGAAAGTGATATGCAGAGAAGCTCTCGCTCATGTCAAAGTGGGCAGCAAATGCATGGCTATACATGTATTCATTGAAGTTTTTTTTATTTCGTTTTAAAATGCTAAATTAAATTATTGTTCATTTATTTTCTAATTTATTTACTGACACGATTTATTATATTGAAATATAATTATTTTATTTCATAACATTATTTTATAATGAAATCTTGTATTTTTTTTTTAATTCTGTAATTTTTAATATATTTTAGAAAGAAAACAAATGTTTATTTTAACATGACTTTTATTCACTTACTTTTTAAAAGTGATTTAAAAGCAGACCCCACAAAAAATTAGACTGTGGAAAAGATGTTGAACATAACTTTTTTTATATAAAAAAATAAAATCAATTGCATTAAATATGGTTATAAATTTTATAACCATTGGAAAATTAGAATCCGGATAAAGTTTTATCACCAACTAAAATGTTCTTACTGTCAATACATTCATTTTTTTCAAGAATTTTTTTTGGCTAAAAAGCCTGCAACGTATGTAGCCGAATTTGTTTCAAATAAATTTGGATTTTCAATGTCTAGAGTTATTGGATCCGAGTTATTTGTGAGTCAAAAGAAGACTTTGCAACTGCTTCGAATTCCATGGATGTTTCTTGGAACATTTCAAGTTGGCAATAAAAGTTCATCATATCCTTTTCACAGTTTCCTACTGACCAGGTTAAAATAACATTTGTGGCCCTAAGTTATTTTGTAGCAATGATGTTTTATTGCTTGGCAATTGTTTTACCTTAGCAAAGTACGCGCAAGAAAATCAATATGAGCTGAGGCCGCGCTGAAATGCATTGTTATAACAGCACAAACAATCAAAAAACGTATATGGATAAAAAGTGAAAGCTGTCTTTATATCACGTGATAAAAGCTGCCCGATCATAGAACGGGGGCTTCGCTGCGACACACATTTCCCGCCAGACTTGGGCGGCGCCACTTACGTCTACGCTAGCCTTTCCTTCTTATCCTTATACGTTCTTTGCCAGAGCCACATGAAATTTGACAACATGGTAGCACATAAACGAAATTGCAGTATTATTGCTTTTCATCTACTAATATAATTTCCTATGTCAGTTTGTTTGGTTGAATGACTATAACGCTACAATCGCAATGCACGTGTAACAAAGAAGGGTGATATGCGATCTGCGTGCCCATGGCAATCTACAACAATTGCTAAAGAAATTTAACTCAACAATGGTCAATAACATTTAATTAGCTAATAGATGCTAATTACAAATAGAACAAATACACAGTCTATAAATATTTTTTCTCTTGCAAAGTAAATAAAATTAATTTTAATTACGGTTATTAATTCTTCTCCGGTTCATAGAACCACCAATGTTAAGGATCTGAGATTTTATTGTTTTTTTAATATAGTTTATCAGCACAAATGGGAGTAGCCAAGGGGGGGAAGGGGGGGGCAGCCAAATCAAATTTGTATGGGAAAAATAAAAAATTGTCAAAATGATCTGATTTTTTTCAGGGTGGATCAGATCCCGATGGCAATGCATATATGATATTTATGACTAGTAATATACCTGGCTTTGCCCTGTGGAAAAGATGCGTTGAGTAATTTTTTTAACCATTGTTAGTAATGTTAAAAATTGAACTATGATTAACAAAGTATGAACGAAATGCAAGAAAATGAGAATCTATATATAAATACGGCAACACATCTTTTGTTATGCACTTTTACCTGTGTAAACGCGGACAAATACACATGAAACTTATATCGTTGGAAAGTTCCTGTGCTCTAGATGTGCACAATATATTTTGTTTGCGTATTTGTTCACGTTAACAGAGGTAAAAAGCGTTTCAAAAAAGGTAGCTTTCAGGAACAGGTTGTGCACCATATTTGTCAACGCATGTAGCATTGCCTTTTTTATTGTTTTTGTTTTTTTAATAATAAATATCAAATTAACTCAAATCATTGTTGATTTTCATTTAATTGTTTTGTATCGGCTCGGTGGCTCAGTGGTTGCGTGATCGGCTCTGATGCCCGAGGACGCGGGTTCTACCCCGGCCGAGGACGACGAGGATTATTTCAGGGAAAAAATCCTGAGAACACGCACTTCCTTTGGAAGGGAAGTAAAGCCGTTGGTCACGTGCACGTTAAAGAACCCTTGCGAGGCAAAATTTGCGGCCCCTATAACGCCGTCCTCAAATGACCATGGCAGTTGAAACGGACGTTACTATCAAACAAACCAAACCAAACCTAATTGTTTTGTTGTTGATGTTCATTTGAAAGCATTAGAAAACCGTATAACAAATACTATGCAGCTTTTTAAAGTCAACGAACTGATTTCAGAACCTCAAGCTCCCCAAGTATAATATAGTAACTATACACTGAGTGGCCAAATTATTATGACCACCCCCTTAATACAGTGTTGGGCCACCTTTCACTCTTATTATTTCTTGCATTCTTCGGGGCATGGATTCTATGAGATGTTGGTAGGTTGTAAGAGGAATATGAGACCAACTCTGAAGAACTGCACCTTCCAATTCCTGCAGATTTGATAGTGCTGGATCCCGCTGCCTGATGGCCCGTTCGATCTCATCCCACAAATTCTCAAAGGGATTGAGATCTGGCGATTGTGCAGGCCAACGAAGCAAGGTAAACTCTCCTGCGTGTTTTTCGAACCATCTGAGGGACGATGCCAGCCTTATGACAAGGAGCGTTGTCCTGCTGGAAGTATCCATCCCCGTCAAAGTACACCTTTAACATAACGGGATGTACTTGATCAACGACAATACTTAAATAATCTTGGGCACGCACACGTCCGTGGAGAGGAATCAAAGGACCCAAACAATGCCAAGAAAACATCCCCCAAACCATAATACTGCTGCCACAAGCTTGAAGTGTTGTGGCGATGCAGGTGGGGTACATGCTTTCGTGTTGTTTTCTCCATATTCTAACCCTGCCATCTGCATGATGCATTTGAAATCGTGACTCATCTGACCACATAACCCTTTTCCAGCAATCTACTGGGTTGTGCATAACCTTTTGCTAGGGATCTGGAAAATAAACAAAACTAAGTGGAATGTTCTGCGGTTGATAATCAAAAAGTACGTTTATTTCTGCTTTTATCACATCAATATTTAGGGTGGCCACCACCTGCTTCTCGAACAGCACGCATCCGTTTCGGGTAGGAGCGGAGGAGTGTCTCAAACAGAGCAGTATCGTACTCCGTGTCCTTCAGCACAGATGTCAGGTGTCCCATTAGAAGGTCCCGAGAATACCGATTTTCACCACGTTCTTGAATCATTAAAGATTCCACTGCGTCTTTTAACACGGCTCCAAAATGTTCAGCAACGTTTAGGTCAGGGGATGCACCGGGCCATTCGTTTGATGAGAAGAAATCGATAGCACTTTCTCGTAGGATTTGCTGTGTTGCATTAGCCTTAAAGCAAGGTGCCTTATCGTGCAAAAAACAAACTTCATGCGGGTCGATAGTGTTGTTTGGATCTCGAAGAAACGGAAAAACATCATTTGTTAGCAAATTCCGAAAATAACCACCATTCCATGACTCACCCTGCTCCTTGAATCTCCACATCATTCGCTTGGCGGTGAAACACACGAAGATGCCAATGCAGTCAGGCTTCTTGGACAGTTCTTGATAGTGTTCAACGTCAGAAATATCTGCAATCGATAAGCTCCAGGCCCTATCGTTTTGGTAATTCGGACGTCTCATAGTCCACACAAAGAATTCGTCGCTCGGGGCAAGGTGCATGAAGTCGTCTTCCACCCAATCCCGCAGGTAGTCGCAAAACCAGAGCCGGTCTTCGATGTTTAATGCGGTCTTCATCGGTTTCGGAATAACATGGAATGGCTTGATGTTTGCACGCTGACGATGTCTTTGAACCGTTGAACGAGAAATTGTTTTTCCACGCTTGGCTTTAATTTCTTGTGCAACGTTGACACAGCTGCGACGTCTTTTGCCACTGTTATTAGCAATGATGTTTTTGGTTTCCTGTGATAATTTCTCGGGCCTACCCTCAGCAAATTCGGCATGGCAGTTATCATAACCTTTCTTCCAATTGTCCGTCACCCATCTATCCGATCGGTTTAACTTGTTCGCAACCCATTTGCGATTAATAAAAGACGCACCTGCTTCCTTTGCCTCTCGATATGCATTTGCACGAACTCTATCCATGAAACGCTGCTCTTCACTGTCATTTATTAAACCAGCCATATTTGTTTGATACCAATAGACGCACAATGAACTACTCTCTGCCGAAGCATCATAAGAGTGTGCTACAACGCTGCGGTTTAAGTCGCAGCCCCCTAGCAAAAGGTTATGCACAACCCCGTACTGTCCAATCCTTGTGCTCCTTGGCGAACTGGAGACGTCTGCTCTTGTTCAAGGCTGAAAGTAGAGGCTTTCGAACTGGTCGTCGGCTTCCATAGCCTAAACGGTGTGATGAGTGGCGAACAGTTCGTTCAGAGGCGGTCACAGTTTGTCCTTTATTAAGATTTGCCGCAATTTGACGCACTGTTGCTCTTCTGTCGCCCTGGCAATCTCCTTCCAGCTCGAGCATTGAGGAGCCTGTGACGACCACACGCTTGACATTGAGAGCCGGTTTTTTGCTTGGTAGTCCACTCTCTGTAAACATTAATAACCGCTGCTCTTGAACACTTCACAAGTTCAGCTGTTTTGCTAATAATGGTTCAGACACTGCGCGCGCCGACGATCATCTCGCGTTCAAACTCAGTTAAATCATATTTTTTGCCCATATCATCGCAAAAAACACAGTGCAACTGATGGTTCACCTCACCTGCATTCCTTTTTCATAGCTATCTAGCCCTATAGCGGCAGCGCTGTGATGCAATAGCTCATTTTCCTAAAACTGTCAGGTGGTCATAATAATTTGGCCACTCAGTGTACATTATTCCATAGAAACAACTGCTTAAAAATTGTTATTAACCAACTATTCAAAATATTTCTATAATTAGTAGGTAAGCATTTTATGTATTTTTTCGTCGTTTTCTAAGCTATTTTAAGTTTTTTTCATACACTTTGAAAGTAATATTTTTAGTTAAAACTAAAATAAATACCAATTTTGAAGTTTTTGATTTTTATTTATTTTTTAAAAATTTTGTTAATACTCTTTCTTTAGTAACAAAAAAGTTATCGATTTTTGGTCCAAAACAGACCTTAATTTTCCACAGTGGGATGGGGGAGAGACGCAGAGATAGGGAGGGACAATTGAGCTTAAATATAAATATTATATTTAGATAATAATTCGATAGATATATTAAAAGATACCTTTAGATTGCTTTAAATATTATTCCGAAAATTTTTTAAAGTTATCATTGCGGTGAAATGAATCGGGAGTGTCAGAAATGTCATGCAAAGCATTTTGGATATTTATTGTGTTATCTATTTTTCATTCTTCAAAATTTATTAATAAGCAAGACTGAGGCTAGAACAATTACACTTATATTTTTTTTTCTCAGAAATGTGATCGAATTTCGATCATTGGGGGATCCTAGCTAGTCTAGAGAGCCTTCTCCAAACCTTTCATAATCATTTTATAAAAAAAATGATGATTTATGAACAATGAACTGGGAACAAAAGAAAATTAAATTATATGTGCAAAGGTAAATAATGAAAAAAAATGATAAGATAAATGAATCAGCTACACAGCCAAGCTGGGCATGGACTGTCAAGTAGTTGGGCATTCAAGTCCATTTCGGTAAAAAAACGTTGTATGTCTTCCTCTGTGGCGCAAAAACATGTAGAATTGGACACCTGGACACGCGCAACGTATAACTGACAGTGACAGAAGCAAGCTTCCTGAAAATATATACCTGCGACCTTGAAAGTCTCGAAAAACTGAAGAAAATAAAACATTCTTCGTCTGGCATCGCCATCTAGTGACATCCTTTGAAAACAAAACTCTGGCAGATATGCCCATCGGGTGCTGCTCGGGCTGTTTGTTCCAGTGTCGTATATTAAAGGTAGTTTCCGAATCCTACTGTTAACACCACCACCAAAGTGAAGCCAATTGAAGCCATGGCAGTTCTGGGCAGGAGTGAGCCGTGGTGTTGTTAGTTGTGTGGCTTCTTTTTTTGACGATTTTGGGATGGAGGAATAAGTAATTCAAAACCATTCCTCAAAGTTTCCGCATACAACCGTACAAATATGATACGCGTCCACTGGCAGAAGTAACTTAGTTATTTAAGTTTTTGATCTTTAATATCTAGGTTATATGTGGGAGTCCATTACAAAAGATCCCAGTTATAAAGAAAAAAGGTTTATATCCTGGTTATTTAACCTAGATAAAAAAGGATAGGGGAAAATATCTTAGTTATTGACATCATAACTGAGACAAATGAGTCATAACCGTGATATTTTCATCTTCATTTAAAATGGCGGCAGATTCCTTTCTTCGCTCACAGACAAAAATTTTGCCAGGACCTATTTTGTCGTGTGCTTAGAAATAAATATAGTGAAAGAAATTATAAATTCATCGCCGGGCCTCTCGCATATTACGAGCCGAAGATATTTATCGATGTAAACATCTATTTATCTTAGTTTTATCGTTATTGAAAAACATCGCCGCGACCGACGGCCCACTTCGATCAAAGGCGCCATGACGTCACAAAATGGACAATATGACGAGGCTGACAGTGAGAACATTAAAAACATCGTCATAATAAACTAGTTCTTTTCCTCTGCAGCGGACACCACAAAAGGTTTGAGTTTTTAAAAAACCTCAATCTTTAAGTTCTAGAACTTAAATAACTAGGATATTTTTGGCAGTGGACGCGTAGCATTAGAAACGAAAAAAGATCAGGATTCACTTTCCACAACTATAAATCGAAAGTACGTACCGTAATTAAAATTGCAACCATGATCGAAAATTTGTTTATAAAATATTATAAAATATTTCAAATAGTTAACTAAAAGATAAACTTATCATTCCATGATCGGAGTGTGAAAAAATTATTTATCAGGTGCCCTCATGTTTAGCCATGTGTTTTGCTCACTTCGGCCATGACAGTTCTTGACGGCGGACCTTCCCACTTTAAGTGTGCTGGCAGATTTCCAGGTCAATTTTTAATATATATCATTGGTTTGTATGATGAAATTTTGCATTATTGATGCTGAAATTTAAGCTATGGTCTTTTTAATCATTATATAGTAATTCTGCTTCTATAAACAAAATTAATTATTATTAAAATAATATTAATATGTCAAATTAAAGTTACAATAGAGCTTATTCATGAGCCTGACAATATGGCGGCAGCAACTTCAGCTCCGACTTTGATTGGCGGCTGAAGCTGCTGCCACCATGTTGTATACCAGTTTCAAATTTAGGCAAATGAGCTATTGCGTCACAGCGCTGCCCCTAGAGGGCTAGATAGCTATGAAAAGGGAATGCAGGTGAGGTGAACCATCAGTTGCACTGTGTTTTTTGCGACGATATGAGCAAAAAACGTGATTTAACTGAGTTTGAACGCAGGATGATCGGCGCGCGCAGTGTCGGAACCAGTATCAGCAAACAGCTGAACTTGTGAAGTGTTCAAGATCAGCAGTTATTAATGTTTACAGAGAGTGGACTACCAAGCAAAAAACCGGCTCTCAATGTCAAGCGTCTGGTCACCACAGGCTCCTCAATGCTCGAGCTGTAAGGAGATTGGCCAGAGTTGTCCAGGGCGACAGAAGAGCAACAGTGTGTCAAATAGCGGTAAATCATAATCAAGGACAAACTGTGACCGCCTCTGGACGAACTGTTCGCCGCTCATTACACCTTTTAGGCTATGGAAGCCGACGACGAGTTCGAAAGCCTCTACTGTCAGCCTTGAACAAGAGCAGACGTCTCCAGTTCGCCAAGGAGCACAAGGATTGGACAGTAGATGACTGGAAAAGGGTCATGTGATCCGATGAGTCACGATTTCAAATGCATCACGCAGATGGCAGGGTTAGAATATGGAGAAAACAACACGAAAGCATGGACCCCACCTGCATCGCCACAACACTTCAAGCTGGTGGCGGCAATATTATGGTTTGGGGGATGTTTTCTTGGCATTGTTTGGGTCCTTTGATTCCTCTGCATGGACTTGTGCGTGCCCAAGATTATTTAAGTATTGTCGCAGATCAAGTACATCCCGTTATGTTAATGGTGTACTCTGACGGGAATGGACACTTCCAGCAGGACAACGCTCCTTGTCATAAGGCTGGCATCGTTCTATGGTGGTTCGATAAACATGCAGGAGAGTTTACCTTGCTTCGTTGGCCTACACAATCGCCAGATCTTAATCCCATTGAGAATTTGTGGGATGAGATCGAACGGGCCATTAGGCGGCGGGATCCAGCACCATCAAATCTGCAGGAATTGGAAGGTGCAGTTCTTCGGAGTTGGTCTCAAATTCCTCCCACAGCCTACCAACATCACATAGAATCCATGCCCCGTAGAATGCAAGCAGTAATTAGAGCGAAATAGTGGCCCAACACTGTATTAAGGGGGTGTTCATAATAATTTGGCCACTCAGTTTATATACGGATATGTGGATTACTGTGATTTGTGCACATATTAAAGACGGATATACATGAGAGACGGACGAGACACAAAAACCCTGGACTCCATTAAATAATAGTTATTAATTAAAAAATAAAAATAAAAAAATAATAATTAATAAAAAACAATAAATTATTAATAAAATCAAAATAAAAAGCTGACGTTTTCGAATAAAGATTTTCTTTTATCAAAGCAAAAATGATAATTCTCTAAAAGCAAAGAATATTAATTATTCATCCTTTCTATTAATTATTTATCTATTAATTATCATTTATTTATTTTTAATTAATATCGAAAAACCAATAATCATTTCCTCATGTGAGCAGAGAACCTCTCGTTCAATACAATCGACGAATGGAACGCACTCCCGTTTGAAATTAGAGATACGTTAATAAACTGCAGATCCACGAACTGTGCCGACCATGATCTACACGCCGATAGAATAATTAAAAATTATATAATGGACTTCCAAAACTAATGGTAAACTCTCGTGATGTTTTCTACTTATACGTTTATATTGTGTCGTAGAGGGATGTTATAATAATAAATAAATAAATAAATAAATAAATAAATAAATAAAATTATATATGCACATATTAAAGAAATACAGACTATTAAAATTTAGGTAAAGGCTTTTTGCAGTAATGTATTAACAATAAATTAAAGATCTGCTGAATTTCTCAAATGAAAAATGTAATATAAACTTTAAAATGTAAATGAAAATGTAACAAAAAAAATAAAATAAAATAAAAATGTAATAAAAACTTAAAGTTCGACGACATTAGAACCCTAGTATACACATAAAATTTATCATTTCATTTGCAAGAGTGCATTAAATAGTTCATTATATGGAATGAAATATTGTTTATACTAGCCAGTCAATTTATCGAATAATTGGAACTAAATAGGCAGATAAAAATTTTAACAACAGACCATGTAAGGAAATTCTCCCATTTTCGTTGGATCACCGCCATTGATTCTGTCCCAGGAATCATCACTTACGTAAACAGGAACTGTAATGAAATTTTATATTATATTATTAATGTTAATAAGAAAATCTTATATTTGACACAAATTTTTTTACAGGACAGAGGGTTGTTTCATGTTTATGGTTACGAAAATACAAAAAAGTGTATATAGGTGTGTACAAAAAGTATACGAAGTTAGTACAAAAAGTATCGGATCTTTATTTTTCCTGCGTAAACGAATGAATCGGGGGTTTCCACCTCTGGCGACGATCTCATGCTTTTCAAACCCGTGATACGAAGTTATAACAATCGTCACTATAAAGATGAAACAACCCTCCGTATATCTCTATTGTTTAACAAGATTTTATCCGCAGGCAATTTGCGCGGTAATTAGTTTCAAATTCAATTCATATTGTTGCAAAGCTCGCACATTCAAATTGTTTCGTGTGATGAACTCACATGTTCTCCTTTATTAACAGTTTGTGATTGATTAATGAGATTTGTATGTGAAATAAAGATTTAAATATAATTGCTAATCAGACAACAATGGTCGGGTGAGTTTTCAGTTCCGGCGTGTGCTTCAAGCCAGCGCCAACAATGCTTAAACGTGCTACAATAATCCAAAACTGTTTCCGTGACGAACTCACATGTTCTCCCTTATTTATAGTTTGATGAAATGTGATTTTTACATCCGAATTGTCATTTTTTTAAAAATAAAAATTATAAAGAACTGAATCGACAATAACGTGATGCACTGCTGCAGTCATTATGTTCGTAGAATCTTGTTTTCGTCGCCTCATATGATATATTCACTCAAGATTACATATATTATTATTATTATTATTATTATTATTATTATTATTATTAAGTTTATTAAGTTTAAAGTTTTTTACATCATTCATACAAAACATTGCAAATACAGCAGGGTGTAAGCCTATTGATAAGTATAAACGATATAAAAAATCTAAGATATACAAAACTAATAACAATAGAAATCCAAAAAAGCAAAAGCTTATACACCCATACCTCGTTATACGTACGCTCGTTGTACGTACTTTTCGATTTACGTACTTTTCAAATTATGGCACGAATTCGTTTTACGTACCCAATATTTCGTCACACGAGATTAAATAAAGAGTAGAGTGGAAATACACTGATCAACAGCGCCAGCACTATGACCTCGTCAAGTACGTCGTCATTATTTCCACTCTAATAAATTAATTTAGGCTATATATTTTCGATTTTTGTTTCATGTGTATTACTATGTTTATGAAGAAATAAAAATAATAAACTAAAGACTATAAAAAAATAAATACTAACTTTGCTGTATTATTTCATAAAAAAACACTGAAACAGATTCAATTTACTTTGTGTATATTTTGTATCAAAATCATTGATGTGCATTGTCAAAGCGTTATCACGAAAATCATTGATGTGCATTGTCAAAGCGTTATCACGGAAATTTATTTTTAAAAAAGTACAGTAGTGACCTCTGATGAGAGCTACATAATAAAACGTCTCACGTTTTTTCATTGCCTCGACTTTTCTACTGACTCTGAAAAGTACGTATTCGTTATACGGATATTCGATTTACGTACCAAGTTTTTGGAACCAATCAGTACGTATAACGAGGTATAGGTGTACTAGGATATCTTAAAGAAATCAATCAATAGGTAACAAATAGAGAAAAACATTTTCAATATAATTAGTATCTAACAATATAATTTACTTAGATAGGAAAAGCAAACATGATATCAATATCAGAATGTGTGCTTATCCAGTTTTTAATAGCCAATTTACAGTTTCCGTTTATAGAATTCTTTTTTATTTCCATCGGGATGTTATTGAAAATTTTTTTGGATAAAAATAAATATTGATGTGCTGCGAAAGTGTGAATTATCTTTGGTACTATAGTTGGACGTGTTAAAGAAAACCTAGTGGTATGAACAAATTGAGTATCCAACGCTAGTTTTTCTTCTTTTAAAGCCGATACGGAAACTTTGTAAATATATATTCTCCTTAACTCTAAATAAAGAAGGGATTCCTTCTGCCCAAATACAACCTTTAAGATGTAATTGTGGAAATTATTTCATTTATATAAATGAGTCTTATATGTGCCGCCCCATAGCTTTATTCCATATTGAAGAATGGAATAAAAGAAAGCATAATATGATAATTTCATTAGGGACCCTGGAAGATTCATTTTTAAATGTATCAATGTCCAGCCAATATGTTTTAGTCTCTTATATAAGGAGATACAGTGATATTTCCAACTAAGACAAGAGTCAACTATAATGCCCAAGTAATTAAAACGACTAACATTTTCAATCTCACCACAATTTTTTGTACAGCTATTTCTACATAAATAATTATGGAAGAATATAGAGTTATGATTTGAATAAATATCATAATAAGAAAATATTTGGAATTTAGATTAGCTTGGGTTAAGGCGTAATCCACTATCGAATAACTATTTGGATATCAAATTAAGGTCACTTTTCACATCAGTTAAATTAGCAGAATATTCATTAGTATATAAAATAGCCAGATCATCCGCATATGCATAAATAGAAACAGCACTATTTAAATAAAAAATATTATTAATAAAAAAGTTAAACAAAATGGGAGCCAAAATGGTGCCCTGAGGTACACCTCTCTCCAGGAATAAAGAGTTACTAATTATATCATTCAGTTTTGTGACAACAGGTCTTTCCAGCAAATATGATCTAAACCAGTCATTAGTCAAGCCTCTAACTCCAGCATTATGTAGTTTCAATAATAAAAGATTATGATGAACAGAGTCAAATGCCTTTGTTAGATCCAGGTATAGGATGAACGGATTTAATCCATTATCCATAGCTTGTACTATTTGTGTTAGTATCATTTGAAGAAGGGGCTCAGTACCACCATTCTTTCGAAAGCCATATTGTTTTTTAGAAATTAACTTATATTTCTCCAAATAGCCAACAAGGCGAAGTTTCATTGCTGATTCAAAGATCTTAGAGAGAGGAGATGTAATGGTTATAGGCCGGTAGTTACCAAAATCATTCTTATCTCCACTTTTATGAATAGGGATGATAAGTGAGGATTTTAACAATTGTGGAAAAACACCGGTATTAAATGACAGATTTATTAAGTAAGAAAGAGGAGATGCAATTAGCATCTTTATGATTTTCAAAATTTTTGCACTAATATTGTCAAAAAAGGAGTTATTTGAAGGTTTCAATATAGAAATGTAACGAACAACCTCACAATCTGTCACTGGTGTCAAGAAGAAAGAAGTTTCATTATTAGTGTTATTTGGACCAGACAAATCCATCTCTTGGTTGATTTCAAACTTACAGCAGCTTTTAGAAAAGAACTCATTTATTTTGTTAACATCAATATTATCATTTATAGCTTTTGGAATACTCTTACCTTTATTATTAATTAAATTGTTTATTACCTTCCATTTACCCTTTATACTGTTATTAGCTTGTAAAAGCTGTTCTTGATAATATTTTAGTTTCGCCTTTCTAATTTCTTTCGTCACTTCATTCCTTACTTACTTATAACTGACTCTCCTTTCGTTATCATTAAAATTTTTTAGCATTTTTCGATAAACTTTATCTCTTGTATGCATTAATTTAATTATTGAAGAATTAATCCACGGTTTATGAAACCCCTTTTTCCTGTTGGAAATTTTTATATATACACATTTTCCCTCAAAATAGCCACCATTAGTTGCTATCCTACAATGTTGGTATAGCTGCTGGAACACCTCTGAAAGGCATTGGCAAAAATATTCCGTACAGCTGCTCTTGTTGCAGTGACGATCCCCTGTGTCTAATGAAATCATTCCACAAGTAGATTGGCTTTCATAAGGTCAAAGAGAAAGAAATCGCATGGTACGAGATCAGGAAAGTTTTTGCGTGTGGCAAAACGACGACCTGTTGCTGCGCTAATTCCGTTTGGACAACTGCCGACTCGTGTGATAAGCGTCCTCGGCATCCGCTAGCTGATTTGGATAATTTTTGTCAGCACTTCACGTTCGCCCGTTTCTCAAACTGCGACATTCTCGCGTTTCGCCCGTCGCGTTCAACAGTCTTTCCAAACAGATCATAGGCAACTAATTCTTAGTTGTTACTCTGTACGTAGCAACTAATTTTCGATGGAACGAGAGAGGAATTTATATAACGTAATCTAGTTACGCTGCCTATGCGCCAAGTGAATGAACATAATGACTCTACCCATCTTCTCCCCTTATCATTTGCTTTACCAGTGCTCTTGGATATTTTCACAAAACCGGCCGTCCTGCATGCAAGAGAAGTTCCTGATTGATGCTCTGCAAGGACGTGAACAATGTGTTTCTTTACGATGACAGTGTTGGATCTGTGTTACGATTCAGCATTTATCAGTATTTTTCTTCTAGTCACAGGCGGATATGTGCGAGAAGTAGGCCACACTTTTGCCACTCAACGCTGTACATAAAGCACAAAGCTGACCCAAACCGCTTTTTTCTGATCAGGTTGATCAACAACTTCAATATCAAGTGGAAAACTCTGGCTATTATATCAAGTCGATCATACGACGCTTGTCCTGCAAAAAGTTCTTGAGTGATTTCGTTCCAGTTTGGATATGTTGTGAATGTAATAAAAAGATCAAGGCTTCCGTATTTTCGGGCCTAACAGAAAGCGTCTTGCGTACGCTCGTGCATATAGCGTGGGCCGCCTTTAAAACTGGACGGAAGAATCACTAATCGGGCTAAGTTTTCCGTGCTGTCATCCTGTTGCATAGCGTTCCGCAAGTGCACATAATCTTCAGCGCGTAACCGCCTCAGATTGGCCTGAGCGCTCGGTCTCGATTTTGGCGTACATATCGACGACAAACTGGCTAAACAGTCCACGAAATCTTTGCAAGTAAACAAAACGATTTCGTCTTATTTGTAGCAGGTAAGCATGAAATTTTTGTGACGATATTTTATGTTTATGTTTCGTTTTGTGGTAGGATTGACTTGATACAATCCAAAATTATACCCATCTTCTCCACGGTAAAAAATTAACGGTATTGTAGGGCGTCATAAGACCGATGTGTCTCATAAATGCGTTGAAGACAATCATTTCGAGTGCGCAATACTACATCACGACGTTGGCATTCCTGATCAACCAGAAAAGCTGCAACTTCATTTGTGACAGGGGTATTGTACCTGCCGCGATATCCAACAGCGGGTCGCTTCTCTGCACTAATGAGAAATTTATAATCCTTATTTGGTCTTGCGGAATTGACTCTAGTGCAGCTTTAAAACTATGAATATATGGATTCACTTGATGCAGCATGTTTTGAAGCAGAGCTATCTGATCACTGTTAAGTTAAATGAAATCAGAGGTACGCTAGTTTTACTTATAACGATTATTTTCCCCTATAACGAATTTTTACTTTGGTCCTAACCTAGATAAACATGTAAATCTTGAGTATTAACCATATTTCTTTATAACAAATTTTCCGTATAACAAATGTTTTGGAGAGTGGCCAATGATTTCGTTATAAGGAAGTTCGACTGTATCAAGTAAAGTCACAGTGGGTCGTTATAAGGATGTCGTGGGTCGGAAATTTTTTTCTGTAAACCGGCGGTCAATAAAAACTCCAATACAATATGAAAATGTGGCAAAATATCTTTTTGGAATCCGCATAAGACAGTAAACAACTATCCACAGCAAAGTTGAGAGATCGTTATTAGCGCTACCAGGTGGCAAAACGAGAAGATTATTGTTCAAAATTTCGCATCATTGCAACAATAGAGCAGCGAGCTATTAGGCAGGCTTTCCTTATCTTATAGGCTGTGGCTGAGTACACTCCTGAAACTTTAAATTAAGATATCTATTTTTTATGAGTCGATTTTGATGAAATAAAGGCTATACGGTGCTCCATGCTACGCTCTAGTTACCTGTGAAAACCCCATGAGGATTCGTCAAGCGGTTTTGGAGATTAGCGTGTTCAAACAGATAAACAGACAGACAAAAATTTCTTAAATGGTCTTATTGTATTCTGTTACACTTCCTACATCACCCGTAATCAGATTTAGGCAAATATTTTCAATGTACAGACACGACGGTTCTACATTTTTATTATATGTATAGATTTTCCAATGAAAAACGTGTTTTATTAAAAAAACGTTATTTCTCCCGTGAAATCAAAAGTAAATTTATTAGCGAAGCACTAAATTCGAGCGGCACTCACTTACAATGCTTATGTGAACAGTAAAATAGTGCCATAAAGTGCTACCTAATTATTGCCATCTGTCGGTGTTCAAAGAAAATTCACGCTAAATTCTAATTATTGCTATCTCCTTTGCCATTGCTCGCAACAATAGTTCCTCTTATGGAGAATTATATTCTGAAAATGCTGAACGACACGGTCTTTGCATTGTAAACAGCACTGCTTAGCTCTCATTCGTTCCGAAATCGCAGTTGGTTATTTAGCCTCGATGTCGGCATCCGAAATCGGTCAATGTGCAGGCGAATGCGCTCTCTATCTTATTTCTTTATGATGGTTACGGACATTCGTAATTATTATTATTAGGATTAAAATATCAACTCATTTTGGAACACCCTTTATATGCCCGTCTTCGCGAGCTTAAACATGTACGTGACGAATTTGAAGATGGTAAGACATTTGGTATGACGCATTGTTCTTCGACTGCACGCTAATATGCCACCCTTGCAGTCTGTATGGAAACATAAGCATATAGTGCAAATGGTCATAAGATGGGTGATTTTCTAAAATCCGACGAATTCCACCATCTGTGCGCTGGCGTAAATGACTCCACAGCAACGTCTGAAGTTATCGATAAATTGTAGGGTCGAGGATCATTTGGTTGAACGTTTGGGGTATTAAGCAATACAACAGCCAATTCCGAATAATCAGATTCATTACAAGCTACAATAGTCAGCGGGGATAACGCAGAACAATTCGTTTTAAGACCAACAATACCGTGACAGGCGACTGATCATTTTGTGGAGTTCGAACGTCGACAATTCCTGCTCGCCCAGCTTATAATGATAAATAACAAGTCCCAGCTTTTAATGAATATTAATAAAAAAAGTTTCTGTGTGAGAAAACCCTGAAATTAGAATGAAAATCCCGGTAACGCCCACGAGTATCCATAAAAAAGGTAGTTTCAAGAAGTCTGGAATAAAAACCACAATTGATATTAACTCTCCGGATTACAAGTCCTTAAACAAAGTTGGTATATACCTAGAGTAGATAGATACTGATACCCCGCTTTCGTTTTGCCTTGAAAAGCTCGGCGAAGACGGGCATCTCAGCTAGTACTATTACTATTTTGATAGTGTAAAGACGTCTCTCTTAAGCTCTCGCGAAAACCGTCTCCCGAATAATATTGAGTATCTTCTGGCCACCACTTTCGAGCGATTTGAGTTAGTTAAACTTCTTGGACTCACTGAGATTATACTCTGAAACTTCAGGTTGTGTTTCCCGGTTTCCTTTTATATTTTTGCTTAGCACTTTGGTTGTAAATCTTTTTCCACCATAAGAACATTTATCCTTAAGTTTGATTCTCTTATCCATAGAGATCCTTTATAAGAGATACGACAACTGCGTAGTCAAAAAAGACTGGTTAGAGCCAGCACGTGATTTATGGATGCCTTTATGTGATAACTGTGCTAGCAGATGCCATGCGAAGTTGACACTTGCATGATGCTATCCAGCAATACTTATTCATCGCCAGTTGTAATATACTTCCGAATTATAAAACGTTTATGAAACTATAGGCATAATGCCTAATTGTGCTGCAGTAGGTGTTCAAACAGACGATGAGTGACGCAGAATTTGGGCAGCGAAGTTATGTATGAACTTAATGATAAACTTATAAATGCAATTAATCTTTTTATTTCTTTTTTATATAAAATTATTGCAATCATTTTTAAATTATCATTTATAAAAACTTTTCGATCGAAAAATAAAATCCTTATTAATTATGAATTTATATATTTTTTCATACGGTTTAATTAATATCGTACCAAAACTCCTTGTTATTCCCCTCTGGAGTAATGTGATGTACTGTTTTTTGACATACACCAATCCAGTTGAGATTAACACAATGGTGAATAAAGCAATTTAGCTCTATCTTCTTCTAATGTACTTGATACTATTCGCGAAAAACAGCCCCTATAGGTGTCGCCACGCGAAATTCAATATGGCGAACAGAGAAAGGTAACGTGTGACCCGATCTCGTTGAAGAAATCGTATACGATGGAGAGAAATAGTTTTACTATAAGTCTTTCGTCAATTTTTTCGTATATGGATGCTGCCAAGAGATGCATAGAAGAAGGGGAAGAGGTTCTGAAGGTCAAGCACATCAATCATTTGTTGTGGTTATACCTCAGAATCGGACTTGCAAATACACATCACTGCCTTTTGTTTGCAAACTAGCGCGCTGAGTGATTTGCCACACAAGATACGATGCAGAATACGTTTCAAATTAAACCAATTTCATCGTAATTTGTACATGTAAAGCTGTACTGAGTGGAAAATGTCAGCATTGCATAGTCACTTTGTTTACTATCAATCGTGAAGGAATGGACAACTTCCAAAACAACAAAATCAACAAAAAATAACAAGCATTTTCAAAATGACGGCTGCGTACGACCATGCTTTTGGGACGTCCTTCCCCATGTTTAGCTTCACAATCCTTGTTCTTCGAACTTTACTTACAACTTTTGGGAATTTATGGAAGCTTACACCATGTCTGTATCTCGCATTACACTGCGGGACGCAACAAAACGTGTGCGATCGCGATATGACAATCAAAATACGAACTTCCACGCTAACGTTCTTCCTCACTGCAGCTGATACCTTGACACAGCCTACTATATAGATAACAGCCTGTTCAATCGACACGATTTCCATTGAAATCTTAATATCGCCTTAGTTCAACGACTTCTCACGTGAGGACGCTTTTAGTGAGGGAAAACCTTGGTAACAACTATGTTTACTTATGCACAGAGGTACAGCTGATCAAGTCTTTTTAAGTGTCAATATGAAACAATATTCCTAGATATTAATTAATATGCACCATTAACAAGCCAAAGAATGTTACTTTTCAAAAAAAAAATGCGACATGTTATAAAAAATTTTTTAACATTATATAAGATTAAATATAAGATTAAGTATAAGATTAAGTATTAAATAATGTTAATTTATAAGATTAATATATTAATATATATATAAGATTACATATTTATGTAAATATACAGCCTCTTTTTAGGATAACCAGTAGAACACAATAGAATGATAGCAGTGGTAAGGCTTTTTCAAGGCTAAAAAGGCTTTCTTCACCCTACTTAAAAGCGCCCTCCTTTACTGTGGTGAAACTTGGAAACTGTCGATTGTACAGGCTGTTATCTATATGGTAGGCTGTGACCTTGATATAGTAATTTCATTAAACGCCATTAGAGTACACGTCAATCGCTTTTTTTTTTCGCGAATAGTGAACAATATTGTTTTGTGATCGCAATAAATTGAATTCAGTGTTGTCCCTGAGATTCTCCTTTCAATATATCTATGTTGTAGATAGTTTCAATCCCAACTTACCTTTTGGGTAGTATCTAACATAAACACACGTGATCGAGCATAAACCGCGAAATAAAACCCAATTAAAAATAAAAAAAAAAGATCAAAATTTATGACAATAAACTAAGAGGAAAGAGATCAGGGAGGTTAGTTGAAGCATTAATGGGGACAAGAACTCAAGGAACAAATTGGAAGAGGGTATTGGAAAACTCGCCCACCGGTATGACAAATGTCTCATTCTCTACAGTGACTATGTCATAAAGTAATTTGCGATTAGCATTTGTCTGTATTTTATACTCCCATCAGAGGTGGAAGAAAATAGCCTTCGTATTACAACTGAATCATAGCGGCACGTCATACGCATGTGTCACGTGTCAAACGTCGTCGTCCGAAGGTATTCTCATGTTCGGTTCTCCGAGACGACGATAATGGGAAAAGAGGATTGGACGACAATCCGAGAGATCGACGTTTCGGAGTGGGATTGGCAAACGGCGAACGACGTCAGAGGAGAGCGAGCGGGAAGGACGAACGACGGCAGAATACGAGAGAGAATGGTAACGAAAGCATCGTTTGTAATGTTCGCTCATCGTTAAATGGGCGAAGCAATCGCAAACCAAGGCAGGAACAGCGGCTCGACGATAGGCCGTCAGAGGAAGGCGACGAACGCTGACGACGAACGAACTCTCGCCATTGCCAGCGTCAGGCAAGCCGATAGCGAGCGAGCTCTCGCCAACGCCGGCGCTAGGCAATCCCCCGCCACGAGGAACCGACGAGAGACAGAGCTGGCCGTCCGCCGTGCATCGAAGCGTCCGCCGCCAGCGAAGCTTTCCAGCAACGAGCTCATCATCTCGTAAGCGCCCTTGCCACAGGCTTATATCATTATTGGAGCCCTCGGTTTCGACAGCGACGAGCAAGGAGGCGAGCACCCAACGTTATCGTGTGCTGACGACGCCCGAGAACGCCGGTACGAAAGCAACGACAACGACGAGTCGACGAGTCAATTCCCTCAATACAATACAATACAATAAAATTTATTAGTCGAAAACACTATACAGTGCAGATGTCAAGGTACATGGTAAGAATAACAGGAATGTACAGGAATACAGTAAAAAAATAAACTTAAGAGTTATTTAATTTAGAATTTAATAAGAATTTTTGAAAGGTTCAGATACTCCTGAATATCATAAAATGGATTAGATAAAAGCCAGTCATATACAACCAACTTGAATTTGTTTAGATTAACGTCATGACTGGTACGTGCGGTAGTGCTAAGCCATTTGACTTTTTTTTTTTTTTTTTTTTCCCACTGCCACGTAGGCGCTGAACTCTCCTCATACTTTGAGACGGCGTTTCCCGAGACGGCTGGAGCTGACCTCTTTCTCATACTTTGACAGCGTCTGGGCTGGAGTTCTTCCGTTTTCATTCGCGCTGTACCACGAACAAGGAACAGGAGGAATACTCCGCCTTTTCGCTGGCTTCTCTGTAAGCCGTTTGCTTCGACGAGACGACTCTCTGCGCCCGCCTCGCCGCCCGTGAACTTGCAAACTTTTCTTTTTAAAATTCCCGAACTGTGCCTTTCTTTATTGGACCAACGGTATCGACAACCAACCAGTGACCTTAGTGGCTAAATTAACCCCAGATAACATTAGGACTAAATTTACTGTTTTTCTGTCTTCGATCATTTTTGCTTGTGCCTATCCACCCTTAGCTCAAGAGTGGCCCTATCTCTGGGAGTAATATTTTTCACCGATATACTCGCTGCCAACGAATTCTGTGACCACGAAGGAATCGTGCCTTGTAGCGAACATTTATTTACTCAAAGAGTTTTCTTCGCTGCGCTTCGTGACCGTGGACTGTATATGCTGGTAACGTATTCTACGAGTTTCCTGGAATTTAGTGTGCTACGATTTCTGTGACCGGCTCGAAGAAGATGGGTCATGACTATAGCTTAACCGTTTGTGTAATTACGTTAACCCAGTGAAGTGTTCTTCAATAGATCGCCGGATCTTTTAATAGTCTGTGGAACTTCACCGACAACGCGACCTCGTGAGTGATCGTTGAAAAGCGCCACATTCGGAGAGTTCTCCTAGCGACGTTAGTAATTGTAGCCTCGCCCTCTCCGTTATCCAGTCTTGCGACGACGACGTCAGCGGTGATTATCACGTCCGCCAAGAAGTTGTGCGACGTGCAAAAAAACTTTGACTTTGCTTGAATTACTATTTTGTTTTTGATTTACTTCAGTATTGATTATTTAAGAAGCATCATTCCACTGCGTCAACTTTATTTTTCACTTTGAATAAATTTATTTATTTATTTATTACCTACCCATGCCTAGCGATCCTTTCTCGATCACATTGACACGTGACAGCATGTCTCGCAACCACCTCCCCCCCCCCCCCCAATCCTCATCCCCATTTGTTACTTAACGCCCCCTACCACCCACTTGCTATATAACGCCCTCTCCATAAAGCTCTAAATCCGGGCTCGGCAAACTGTGGCTCTTTGGGTTAACTTTTTTATTTGTAAAAGTATATGTTGAATAATTTTTAAATTGTTGTTGGTGATAGCTTTGGCTCTTCAGTCTCTAAAGTTTGCCGACCCCCTGCTCTAGATAACCGATGACCCTGCCGCCCACTTTGAGAAACACTAAGTTAGGCCTTCGAGTATAAAAATGCTTCTATTTTTATGCTCGAAGTGTTAGGTTAGGTTAATGCGTTAAGACAACGCATTCTAGCAGTTTTTGAGGTAGTCTTTCATTGGTGATAGTCCTAATGCAGTATTATACAATAATACTGTGTAGCTACAACACAGAAGAATCTCCTCACATTCACTCTGTTCGACTCTCTAATTCCTTTGTGTGTTTTTTTAGCATCATCCTCCCTCCCCCTTTGGTTTTCACAAGATGCTCGATCACGTGTTTCAACAATGGGTGGTCAGCTTATTCAGATATCAGCGGAGCTAATTGCATAGATTTAAGCTCTCTTAAGGGAAAAATTATTTAACGAAATTAATCCCCCCCCCCCTTTTTCTCTCAATTTCGTACTTAAAAATGAATAAAAAGTTATTTCTAACACTAAAACTTCAGGTAAAATCATTTTTAGCACATTTTCTATATATAGAAATGTGCTTAGGTGATCGGTTTGTCCAGCTGTCCGTCCGTCCGTCTGTAGACAATCCCACAATTCATTGCGTTGCATGTATTGAATTGCATGTATTGCAATCTCACAATTCATTCAATCATGTCTTGAATTGCTGGAAGAAACGAATTATCCTTGCATTTGGTAAAACGCGTGTTGAGAACATGGGTTCGGTTCTGCGCGTGCTCTAAACGTTAATGAGATGGTGTGCGTGCAGGATGCACGTGTTTGACGATTATTAAAAGGGCAGTTCGGTCCCTAAATCAAGAGAATTTTTTTATTCCTAGGGAGCTTAGCATTTATTACGATAACTTGAAAACGAATTAACTTTGTCACAGTCTGTTTTCACCAATCCATTAAAATGGGACAGAGTTCGCAGAAGTACGAACGCGAGATAGCAGAAATAAGTACGTGCTCTAATAGCACGTGCTTTAATGGTACCATTATGATACCCTCTTAAACATTTCCTATAACAAGATATGGCATGTAATATATCAAACAAATTGTCACAACATATTATAAACGAATATAAAAGAGTAACTAGTGATAGCAAGTGTCGGTCTAATGGCACGTGTACGTGCAAGGATGTCTCATGAATGAATATAATGTCTGAATTGTTTAGTAGTACGTGTTTTAATGGTACCAAGTGGTACCATTGGAACTTTCAATGCTAAGATATGGCATGTAATATATCAAAC
>JAHWFO010107207.1:199595-224221 GCA_023313115.1 Rhysida immarginata | reverse complement strand
ACCATTGGAACTTTCAATGCTAAGATATGGCATGTAATATATCAAACAACTCGTTACAATGTGCCATGAGTGAATATCACGTGTAAATAATGATAATTGTATTGGCTTAGTAGCACGCGCCTTAAAGGTGCCATGTGATACCATATGGCACCACTGGAACTTTAAATGTTAACATATGGCATGTAATATATCAAACAACTCGTAACAACGTGCCATGAGTTAATATAACGAGTAAATAATGATAGTGGCAATTGGTTTTGTAGCACGTGCCCTAATGGTACAATACAGAATTTATAGAACTTTTAATGCTAAGATATGGCGTGTAATATATCAACCAACTCCTTACGCGTTATTAGATCTTTTGTTATCCATAGCTTATTTGAATCAAGAGTATAGTACTCTTAGGCTTAATGGTATCTAAAACTCATTACTAATTAATTTAATAGTAGTTAATCGCTTGCTTCAATAAGACTTTAGTAATTTAATATGAAAATCTAATAGATGCTTACACATAACGCTTCAGCAATTGAGGCTCACTTCGTTTAACATTATGTGAGAATTTTTACAAATTAAAGAACTTTTATTTTTTTAAGTGTATGAGGAATAACTTCACTCTCTATTTACCTTTCATTCTTCAAGTTTATTCTTTTAAATTCTCTCTATACGTTAGCCTATTTAAATAGTAATTTACAATTTAGTTTTCATATTTATTTATTTACTCTCAAGTGTTTTAAAATGTTGGTTAATTCTATATATCCATAACAAGAAAATGTGCTCCCTTTATCCGCTTTGGCGGTAAAATCATTCTTGTTATTTTTGGCGCTTTTAACAGCCGAAAAAAAAAACAGACAGGCACGTAAGAGGATAGACTCGAACCAGCAAGTTTCGCTACCGTAGACAAGTGCCGTAACCAATTCCGGTGAAAGTGGTGCAAATTTTTTAGGTATATAAGCAGGGAAGAAGGAGGGCTGATATAAGCTGCAGACCTTGAAGTCACTTTTTTAGGTTTTCTTTTGACGTCGATCTTTTAAAAAACGGAGGCGTGTTGACCTAAACCCTTTCACACGAGCTACTTTTAGATGAAGCCCATCGAATTCTGTGGAAGGTGTTTGTGTCCTCCCCTTGTAAGTTGCGTTAACGCCACAATATAATTTTAAAAAATACATTATTTCAAGGAAATAACTATTTAAAGAAAGTATCATTGAAATTTTAGAATGTATAAAAAGTAGAAAAAAAAATTGTCTCAATTGACCAAACGGCTAAGTCGTCATAAAAAGGAATTTATTAGTGTGTTAGCACTAAATGGGGCCCATGTGATTAGTTGTTGATTAGTTGTTATACATACAGGATCTCTACTTATCCATTGTTACAACCGCCGCTATACAACCATCTATCTAATTGTTAGATGGATTTTGACCATCTGCTGAGGCAGCCTTCTCTTCTTCAAGCCACACAATGAGATGAACATATTTCACCTAAGTTTTTCGCAGCCTTTCTACAGACTATCGTAAATTATTCAACATGTGAGCAAAAATATTCGCCAGTTCTTTGATGTCGAGATGGACGTTTGTTTGACGACGCAGTTATTTCTTGATTCTTGTTTTGCGAGGAGTCAGTGCCAAGGTTATCGTTGGCTTTGTATACAACAATAATCTAACCCACTTTAAAAATAAAGAAATTTTAAAAGCTCAAGTGATTTTTCCCCTTTAATAGATGATACATGGTGACAATCCAAGTATAAATAAAGGAGAACATTTGAGTTCGTCACGGAAACAGTTTTGAATTGTTGTTGGACGTTTAAGCATTATTGGCGCTCACTTAAAGCATACGCCGGAACTGAAGAGTCACCTGACCATTGTTGTCTGAGCAACATTTTTATCATCAATCAATCAATCAATCACAAAACTATAATTAAAGGAGAAATGCGGAATTCATCAAACGAAACAATTTGAATGGATTGAATTTCATAAAACTAATTACCGCGCAAATTGGGTTAAAACTTGGCGGTTGAATACAGGCCATGTAGGGATTTTTTGAGCACTCGTAATGTTGTTGTTGTTCATTTTCGTTGATTTAAGAAAATCTGAGTCACCCCTATTATCCAAAGTGACTCAGATTTCGAAAAGATATGGTTCATGCAGGATAGAACACGACCCCATCGGACCAATACTGTTTGAAGTCCTGGAAGAGCACTTTGAGAGCGGGGTACCCAGAAACTATTGGAATGGGAATCGCTTGGCCGCCATATTCTCCTAATCTCAACCCTTGTAACTAATTTTTGTGGGGCAATATTAAAGACAAAATTTGCACAAATAACTCCGGAACCATCGCTGAACTCAAACAGCCATTCAGGAGATCATCGAAAGCATCAATGTCGCGACACTTCATCGAGTTTTGCAGAATATTGCTCTTCGTTCATCGAGTTTTGCTCTTATATTGCTCGCACATTATAATACTGTAGTTCTGACCAACAACGCTGCTCATAAGCGTGGAATTCACTCACAGTTTTGCCCGTCGGGTTTGACGTGCCCCCCTGGTTATGATCCGCCTTGTATTTCATGGACGCTGGCAGGATTTGTCTGCCCGCCGCCCGGCCCGAACGGCCCTTTTTGCCGCGTGTGTATGGACAGATCCACGAGTGAATGCAGGCGCACGGATGTGCCTGGCGGGCACCCATTTCAGCAGCCAATGGGAAAGCTTTGACACAAGGTGCTTTGGCATACGTTCTTTTGCGCAAAAGATTTTTCTCGCTGGTCTCATATTTTGCTCACTCAGCAAACTCAGTACAACACTCAGCAGACAACTGGTATGGCTGGTTGTGAGTGCCCAAAGCCGGGAACGCCCGCCGGTCAGATTCCGCCGGGCAAAACCGGGAGTGAATTCCACGCTTTAAATTCGAGGACGAAGTCTTATCAAAAATGCTAAACTAGTTTGGGGGACGTAAACGCCATTCAAGCTCCTGGCGATAATAGAATTTCGTTTTGCACGCGCGCCAGGCAGGTATTTTTATAGTTTGTTCCACGAAAGGAAAACTAAGAGTGTCAATCTAATTTTCCAATTTCTATTATTAGACATTATTATAATAGAGTCAATCACGTTTAATTATTGAAACTGGGCATTTAACTGGTCAAGCCAAAAGAAACATTTAACTGGTCAAGCCGTACTCTTTTATGGCGTGACTTTGGATAAATGAGTCCAGTATTCATTTTCTATAATGAGTCGCTGCATAGCATAAATTCAGCGTCCAATCATACAAGAGTTTCTCAATTGTAGAGAGATTATACTAGCCAAAGAAACATCGTCACACATTGCAAAACATGTATGCTAACATTCGCTTATATATCCCGCAAAATCTTATGCATATTCAATATAGCGAAAGGCTATAGCATGCAGCACATCTTCAATGTCGCTGTGCTGGTCATCTATACTAAGCGCCACCGACTATAATAGCTAAAGATGCCGCAAACTATGATTCCGCTATGATGAGCTGTGGCGGAAGGATCAACCCGATTGCCATGTCGCATCCAGAGTCGTAATTGGTGATTTTTGCTTAGATAGAAGCACGATTAGTCGCTAAAAAACCTGCTTTTCATTGAATAGCTCTATTGAACATTACGGCCTGTGTGCACGGCGATAGTTCTTTGTGTTGGTGAAGGGCACCCAGTCCAAAACCTACCTCGCTTAAATACGGCATACATGTTTTGCTGGATCCAGTACTCCCTCTACTATTTAGAGCAAATTTAAGTACATCGACAAATTTTTTGGGGAGGTAGTATGGGTGATTTTAAGCAAAAAAAATTCATATGAACAAGGGTCCGAATTTGAACGATAACTGAGATATGAACAGAAATAAAAATGCCGCCACCAGGATCAACAAGTTAATAATTCAAATTCTGTAAACCCTAGATTAATGAAATTTGGAGGAATAACAGGGTACATAAGACTGTGGATAACGCTAAAATTTGATCAAATTCCAACGAGAAGTTTCCGAGTTACGCAGTCAAAATCGTAACACGTGCTTTAATACATATGTGAGTATTAATCAGCACGTGTTATGATTTTGACTGCGTAACTCGGAAACTATTCGTTGGAATTCGATCAAATTTTAACGATGCAGACAGTTTTACAGTATGGTGCACAATTGTTCGGACGAATGCACGTTTTACACTAAAGGATATACTGCATGTAAACTGTTGAAACAACAATAAAACAATATGCATACTGTTAGATTTCCAAGCAATATTTAATTTCATGTGTTAGTTTTTGAATAAAAAATTATTTCCTTTACCCCTCATGCGAACAATTTTGAACCCGGCCTTTTTAGCCAACCAAATCTATTAAAATGAAAAAAATGCAGTATGAAAATTTACATAAAAATTGCATACATTATTTTATGATGTTCTAACCTTTTTCAAGTGATCTAGAACCATGATTTTGAATATTGAGCAAACACAATTGTCAAGATGAGGACAATGAGGAAAACTGTTCGAGATGCTGTAATGAAGGAAAAGTTATTCCTTCATGAAACGTAAGATGAAGATCTCAAAATCAACCATTAGCAGCATCAAAATAAAATATACAAGCAATATTGTACCCAACAGACGTGGAAGAAAGAAGGTTTTAAGTCAACGAACAACCAGATCCTTGATGAGGACGATTATATATGTACTTTCGCACACCTGTTCCGAAGGGATGAAGCACCTGCAATCACAAGGAATATCAGTATCCTGTTGAACAGTAGCCCGAGCACTAAAAAAAACAAAACGGAATGAAGACTGTAGTGAACGACGTGTCTATGGGCTTGTGTGACATCTTTTAGACGTAGTTATTGCAGTTGGATTCACGGAAATATGAATACCGAAGCGTCCATTGGTGTTTTGAATGACAATCTGATGGATACTATCAATTACTATGGAATGTGTAAGGAGAATGTGGTATTCCAGCAAGACATCGCGTTTTTCCACACAGCTGCGTGGTTCAAAAGCCATCGTATCAAGCTAATGCAATGGCCAGCTCAATCTTCTGATCTGAATCCGAACGAAAACATGTGGCATATGCTTAAAAAAATCAGATCCAGGGGAAACGCATTAGACAGTGCCCACCAACTGTGGGCGTGGGTACAAGCAAAGTGGAACGCGTTTGAAGCTGCTGCATGCAAACAATTACTACACTCTATGCCTCAGAATACGTGCAGTGATAAAAGCAAAATGGGGGCACAATAATGTTTTCACAAAAACACTCTATTCATCTTTTATGTTTTTATTTAAATTTTGCATTTTTGGAATCATTGGGTGAAAAATTTGTTCTCACAGAGTGCTTGTTTATTTTTTTTGTTAATTGTGTCAAAAATAAATCATTGAATTACTCGTAAATTTTGTTATTTATTGGAGTAGCTTAAATTTCTGAAGAGTTTTTCAGGTTTCAGTACGGATTGCGCAGTCATCCGAACAATTGTGCACCATATTGTAAGTACAGCATTATTCACCCAAATTTCATTATCCTAGTTATTAGAGAATCTGATTTATTAACGTGGTGATATTGGTGGCGGCATTTTTATTTCTGTTCATATCTCAGTTATCGTTCAAATTAGGATCAATGTTCATATGAATTTTCGGTATAGTTTCTCCTACAATACGATGCAAATAACAATCGGCTGTACGTAATTCTAAAATTAAAACCAGACTAAATTTCTCAGTTTTGATGGGACTATCGTCGCTGCGTCTTACAGATATTTTCACTCATTAAACTTTATTATTACACAAGCAAGAGCATAAACACTTTTAATAGCTTTCAGAAGCTCACAAAAGTAGGCTTAATTGTCCATCTGTTTCCCATTTTTATAGCACTTTTCAGAGCATTTATTCATCGGGAAATTATTTGTTGACTATTTTCTCTAAAGCATCTCTGAAAATTAAATTTTCCTGCGTTTTTTGTATGAAGTAATGTATATTTACTGTTCCAACCCTCAAATCTGTTGAAGATTTCACATAGAGTTAGTAAACCGTTGCTTTGATAGGCAATTTAAAAAAAAATTAATCATTTATCATAAACATAATCAGTTAAAATATATTAAAATAATTTTGTTTCCCTTTATTAATTTGTTGCAATTATTGAACCACTAAAAAAAATCTATACCACCTCAGAAAACAGCCTTCATATAATTGAGAAAATGTCAATATAATCATGAGAAAATTAAATTAATAAATTTTAATGAATAGAAATTTTTTTCCCCTAATGTTTTCCCATATTATTTGCTTAATCTACATATTAATGAAAAAAGAACTTACCTCTTCGTCCTACCAGATTTTTCTGTAAAAATTAAGAAATTGATAAATACAGACATTTCTTTAAAAAAAATCCATTAAATAGAGCATTTCTTAAGAAACATTCGTTTAATACAGATTGTTAGGAAGTACGAAACAAATAAATTTGGATATATTTTAAAAAGTGAAAATTTAAATTAGTAATAAAGAGGTAAAAGAAATCTTATTTCTATTCTGCCTAATCTAAACAGAACTAAGCGGTAAAAAATGTAACTTTTTTGTTTTTAATATTAATATAAAAATTCTATAAATCAGATGAAAAAGCTAAGAAATATAAAAAGTACAACTCACAAGTCTGAAAGAAATAACGATATTGAAAAAAAGAACCAAAACTAATATAGGAATGTTTAAAGATTTCATCATGTCACCAATGAGTTTAATTACAGCAGAAACTATTCTTTAACTGTTGAAAGTTTTGCAGTTTTAATTGAAATTCTTATCGAGCTGGAACCAATCCCGTGAACTTATGTAAAATAACTTAGTTTTAAGATAAAATAGATTGATAAATTATGTTATCTTTATTTATATTAAATATTTGTTTACATCGAAGTCTCAATTGCTTTGTTTGTCGATCTTATTTTTCCCTCTCTCTCTCCTATCGGTCGTTAACCTCTGGTTAGCCTTTAAAATGAATGTTTCACATTATGCGAGGACCTATTCAGTATGCGTGTTTGTGAAAATCGGTGGCAAATACTAAGCAATAAAGAAATAAGACTGCCACACAGATTTCCCTTTTTGCGAATAAAATCTGTCCACATAGTTTAAATTTGCATATTTATAACTTTTGATACTGAAAGCAGAACGGTTGGAATAGTGCAGAGAAAGAATGCATTGGACATCAGAATGGCACAATGTTGTGCTTTCTGACGAGAAAAGGTCTGCTTAGACGGTCCAGTCGAATATTCATATAATTAGCATGACTTACGAAAGAAAAAGCCAGAGAGATTCCGCCGTCAACAGGGTGGTGGATCTGCGATGGTGGGGGCGCCATCCGTTATTGTGGAAAAGTTGATTTTGTGTCAATACACGGAAAAATGAATGCAGTCAAGTACCACGAAATTATTTCCTTTTGGACCACTCATTGCAGGCGAAAATTGGTGTTTCCAATTGCAGGACAATACTCTGTGTCATGCTGCACGAAGCATTAAACAGTGGTTTCAAAATCAACAAATCAAATGCATCCCATAGCCATCGCGTAGTCCGGATATGAACCCTGTTAAAAATATGTGGGGTATCTTACGTAGCCCGGATATTCACAATGTCAAGAAAAAACGATCAGTTTTCAAATGTCAAAGAGCTTTCGGTGGAACTGTATAGTGCCTGGGATGCTGTGATCCTCACAGACATCCAAGGTTAACAGATTTAATGCCTGATCGGTTATTTGAAACTGTAAGATCTAATAGTGGCACAAGAAAGTATTGAACGGCTTAAAAATGACAAAAGTGTGATGGTCTTATAACTTTGAAAAAGTGCAATTTTAATTGTTTGGTTGTTCGGCTAGATAGTAATGAATAAGTAGGTCATTTTTTCATACCCAACATTTATGTTCCGTCACTAATATTTTTCAATTGGTGAAAATTAAAATCATTTCTGCATTTGTTCAAAATATTCAATTTCCATCCCGTCTTATAATTTTGTGACAGAGTGTGTATTAATAAAGAAGAAAGTGTTATTTTCTTATACATATATTCAGTTTTATTCCGATATTATTGAAATTTTGCACATTTAATCTTCAAACCAAGAGGAAGGCCAATCAACTAATCAAATAGTTATATATAACGTTCATTGCTTATTATTTTTTCATTAATATTATGTTTGTTTTACGGTAATTCAAATTTTATTAATAAATATATTTTGAAGGCACAACTTACTTGCTTACGTCGAAGACCACCATTGTCACGTTAGAAAATTGTGTCTTAATAGCTAGAGTGTAGTGGAAGCGTAAAACAAGGAATAAACTGATTAACATATTTATTATTCTAAAGAAAGTTAGAGTAACAAAAAATACATAGAATAAATGTAACGGGTTCCCTCTGATACGAAGGGGCCATAAAGTGTTTCTATTTTTCTGGCTAAATTACTTAGTGACGAAATTGTCTACTATTGCACAGCAAGGGAAAACAAGTAAACCCTAAATAGAGAATTAATTACGCTAATTAAGAGACATTGCAATTAACGTATAGTTAACAAATATAACACTGCAGACCCTTTGCTATAATATCCTTAGACGACAATTACGCAAAAATGATAAACAGAATAATTTTAACAAAGTAAAGTTTCTTTGATCACTATAGTCCATCCAGTCTTAGTTTGTGCGAAATGTGATGGACATGTTAATTGTTATGTGATGTTTACTTTTTGTTGTAAAAATGTCCAACAATTGAAACGGCCATCACATTTAGTGCAAACTAAGGCTGGATAGACTATAATTCTTCCTGAATTCTATCCTTCAAGTAGAAACTCCTCTGAAATGGAAAATCGCACTGCAAACAGAAAGCGGGGACGCTAAAGCGTTACACGATTCGCCACACTGGATTTTTCTAATAAAAGAGAAAGAGAACACCAGGTTAGAATCCTTGAACGAATAGATGCTGCAGATATAATTGCTTTAATATTAGTTATGCAATAATGACTATTTAGTCTATGCATGATGGCCGAGAATATTTAGGAGAATAACATTTACTTGCAGAGAGGAGAAAATGGCGAGCTTACCTTTTATGTGAGGAAACACTGCTCCCAAATCCTCGCAGGCGAATGCTGTAAGCCCAGGGCATAACTACAGATACAGGCTCGTCTGCAGCTCTTGTATACTCAACGCTGCTGTTGACAACCACCACTTGTTCGAAGTAACAACTTGGAATGTCTTGTATCAACACCTAGGCTCAGAACTCACTAGCTGTGTTGATAGAATATTGGCCCAATATTCCCGCTGACACATGTAATACGTCTCTGCTCGCACGTAGTCGCTATGAAGCACGCCGCACGTAGTCGGAGCTAACAAATCCTGTTGGCCTTCCTCTCTAGTTAGCTTGTACGTCCTCTGAAGCACCGTTTGCTCCAGGGATTCCGTTGAGCACAATATCCGACTCTACAACAGGCGAAAAATTGGAATAATCATTACAGCCAATATTACAAAGTTCAGTATGCGTGCTGTCTTCCCTTGTATTTCGCGGGAACCTATCTTTCTTCAATTTGTTTGAGGAAAGACCTTTGGGATTGCAGACAGTCGGAGGAAACGTCTTTTCCTCACGCTTCCTAAGCTCGCTCTCCTAGTTTTTTAAATTTCTCGCCACCAATCTCGCATCAGGAGCGCCTTTCTATTTATTACGACTTTTATTGAAAACGCTTTTATTTCCATTAAAACGCTTTGTGTGCGAACTCTTTCCTTCATAGATGGCGCCGCGCTAAAGCTCTCAGTGTTGGACTGAGTTTCGATTTCACCTTCTCCTCTTGCTTTAGCTTCTATCACGACTACTCGTGACAACCATCTTATAAAACGTAATGTTCTTCGGTCTTTCTAACTTGATGATCATAATTTCAACATTCGCATAATTGTCGTGAGCATACCCCTGGAAGGCAATTTTTCTTTTGAGAATCAGTGAGAAATCGTTGGAATTTGTAACAATGCATAGAATTTCCTGTCATTCGGGCATTTTTTAGAATAGATAGCTAGAACCTACCGGGTGTTTCAAAAATGACCGGTATACCGGTATATTTGAAAAATCAATAAAAACTAAACGGGCAGCGATAGAAATACACCGTTTGTTGCAATATGCTTGGGACAACAGTAAATTTTCAGGCAGACAAACTTTCGAAATTAGTTCACGGTGTATTTCTATCGCTGCTCGTTTAGATTTTTCAAATATACTGGTCATTTTTGAAACACCCGGTATCTTATCTTATCTTATCTTGTACAGAGGGTAGATTATCGCAGAACGATAATCTGCGGCACTTACTCGCTCGAGGGAGTTTTGCGCCATCCCAGTAACCAACGACTGCTACGAGATAACAGTAGCAGCCGGGACCAATGGCTGAACGTGCCCGCCGAAGCACAGGGGGTTCATGATGTAAGAGCTGCTGGCAGACGAACAAACCAGTGGCTATCACCAGCTTCTGGACATCCAGCACTGGTCACTCAGCAAATGGGTCAGACTAAAGTCCCCCAACAGCTGTGCCCCAAATAGCCGTCCCACCCAGCAGTGGTCCTCAAGCCACTGGCTCTCACCCAGCCAGCAGCTAGCCGCGACTGAAGTTGCTTAACTCTATCGATCAGCGAGCCAACTGACGAGACAACCAGGCCACGGCCACCCCCGAGCCTAACATTTTCTTGAAAATCTTTAAAAATTGGCAGTAACTGGAGAGTTAGCAGACTATTAAAAAATGGCAAGGCGAGAGTACACCTAAAGTAAGTTTACGTGGCCAAGAAATTATTTAAACTTGCTGTGTCATAGTTGGAGAGGGCCATCCATTGGGAGCATTTTAAAAGGATTCTTTTCTGTTTTTCAATATGAAAGTTTACTGAATTCTAAGCTTTGTTCATTTTTACTGAACTCTGACAGGGCCAACTCATAGAATAGCAAGTCGCTGATTCGCGATCGGACACCAGATGTGTTGCATGCCCCCTGGAGGCCTACGCAGCGGGTGAAATTCATTGTGAGACCTTCGTTATGTCATTTCTTACTGTTAGTAAACAGCGGTTAGCTAATCAAGCACTTTCCGTTCGCACTGCATTCAAGGAAAATGATGATTACCAAGTGAAAAGGTGTTTTTTGTGATTTTTCCCTCGCAATTGCGTCAATAGAACGCGGTGAGAGTTGTAACTGGTAAAGGTCTGGATATACACGTATGGACAACTGAAGCCATTTTTGGGCTTTTCGTAGGCTCAACTACTTATTAAAATTCTCGAAAATTACTCGTTTTTTTATGCAATTTAACGGTCAATGGTAAGTATACATAAATTACATAAAAAACGAGTGATTTTCGTATTTTAATAAGCAGTCTATAGTGAGTGAACCTACGAAAAGGCCAAAAATGGGGTCAGTTGTCCATGCTTGCGTATATAGAGCTTTAGTAAGTTGCTTCCACGGGCGTCAAATCTTGTCATTAGCGAAATTACAATGGATGAAACAGAATGTCGTACACTTAGCAGTTAAATTTAGCCTTTCTCAAGTCTGAAAATTGTTCTCTCCAAATGTTTATAAGAGCATTGGTTTCTTCATCAGATCACTCTCTGCTGCCCTTTCGCTTGACCGTCATGTTTTATTTTCCCGTTTTTGGTGCTAACCGGGATATGACGCCACTACCGGGTATCCAAAACACGGTTAATTAACCGACACTTTACCGAGCTGTAAACACGTTTAGTTAACCGAAGCAGGCGCACAGTGATCGTTATCAAAGTTAACCGTGGTTACTTAACCGTGATTAAGGCGTAGTGCGAAAATAGCAGTAGCATCTATTTCCTCGATGCGTAAGCCATATAACGAGCGTACAAGATTTAAAACTACGTATATTTGACCTTCTTCAAAGAATTTTGGTCCTAAGTATATAACAGCATAGTCCATTGTGCATCCTTGCATCTTGTGTTACTGTGGTTGTCCATGACAAGATCAATGGAACCATTCTTCGTTCCATCGTTCGAAATCCATATTTGGCTGGAAACCAGATAGATATAGGTTGAATCCACCATATTTTCCAAAACCCACACGAACTGATGGAATGTCAGTTTTATCAGCGGAAGTGAGGCCATATTATTTCAATGCCGACTCCAATTGTACCGTTCACAAGTCCTTTAGAAACATTAATGTTAGATTTTAACTAACATGACTTTCGCTCCTTCAAATATTTCTAATTTCTTGGGGGAGACTTTCAGTCTTATTGATATCTCCTGATATGATGTTGTTCATGTGGATATTCTCGATGTTTCGTGTAGTATCCACCAATTGAAAATGAGCTATATTAAGTGTATGACGACTTCGACCTTTGAAGTGTTTCAGCAATTTTTCGTTGTCTTAATCATTTTGACTTTCTGTTGCATGAATTCGCAGACCCTTGTCTATGTCAAATTCTGCGATTGCTTCTTGGAGGATCCTCTAAAACAATACTGCGAGGTGTTCTGGTCTCATTTTTTCAATTCTCAGTGCATTCAATAGACCGATAAAGATAGTGTCATTTCCTTGACTCATGTTTTACTTATTTCAGTTAATTTACCCTCCATAAATATGTTGCAGATTGCCTATCCTTGGCAATAAACAGGCTTATTGCTATCTCGTTTTATAGGTGGTAACTGCATCAGATCACCAAAGAGCTGGACATTTAAACCTCCGAAGAAGTGTTCATACTTATTTTTTAGTTGTCGAAGGTGCATATCATTCATGCATACCATCTGATATTATACCATTGATATTTCATCGATGATTAGGAATTCTGTATCTTTCCACCGTTGTCACATAATTCCAATATATTTTCCTATTAAAGATTGCATCATCTGTACAGGCAGTTTCAATGTCTTATGAATTTTTGATCCACCAATCCACTTTTACAGCTGTCTTCGACCAGCATCGATTTTGCAGTAATTCCGTAGGAATGACTTTCCTACCCCAGCTCCGCCAGTGAAGAATATTCTTAATCATTCACTACCGCCATCCAGTTACATGTAGATGCTTCCTTTGACCATTATGAATATTTCTCTTTGATCAGCATTCATTGCTGAGAAGAGGGAATACACTATGGATAAAAAACAAACCTCTTGTCCACAAAAGTTTTAATGGGCGAATACGTATTTCGATCTCTTTGAGATCATTATTCAACGCAAAATAGGGAAATTAACAAAGCAAGCTATTTATAAGAAAAAGAGGTGCCGTTGACTCTCATCAAAGGACCAATCAACGAACAAGTCGAACGTCCAATGAGAGAGTCAATCGACACCTCGTACAAAACAAAATAAAAGCGTGGACCTAAGAGAGATACAACCAGAAAAAACGTACTACAGATTCCAGACAACTGGCAAGAATTATACAATAGAAAAAGGTTATACAAAATTCAAATTATATAAAACAAAAATTACCAAAGTATACAATTCTTAAAACCGAAAATTGCTCTTTGTGCAGTTTCGAATTGTTCTTCATACATTGGTTGATCTGGTCTTTCTTGGTATTTCTCCGATTGAGCTGGCTCGGGTACTTCGAGAAATAGGAATGTATGAACTTGATTAAGGGCATCCCTAATTGCCTGTCATTTTGACGAAATGTTTTCATAAACTCAGTGTCACGTGGATTTCAGCAGCATCAGCGCTGCGCGAAACCGAAAGGAGCTGATGACGCGGCCAGAAGACGTCGGTTTCGGGGAGCCACTCCGAAAGCATCACGGGAAAACGGAGGAGAGGAAAGACAGAAAGTGTCATGGCAGCGAGCTCGAAGGATGGAGATGCTCGTGAGGGACAAATTACAGCAGTCTAAGTCCCCGTCAAAGCTCTATGAGAAAAGGGAGCGTTTGTATGGCAAAGGGAGAGATAAGTTTTCCTCGTACGGAACCTCAGCGAGCGAGTCGTTTTCCGATGGAGAGGTGCCCGGCGAGAAGAAGCTGGCTCCGAAATTCTCAGCGAGAAGCAGACGAGCCATGGTAAAATTTGCTCTATAAAGCAATTGAGCAAATTGTTGAAGAGAGCGAGAAGGAAACCACGACGACAGCGAGTCATGAGAAATTGAACGAGCTGCCCGTAACCCCTGCATCGGGTTCGACAACGAGTGGCGAGTTCCCGTCGTTAGAGAGCGAACAAGTTATCGTGAGGTGGCTGTCTCGTGAACACGGTAGGACTTTAAATATTACTCAGCTTAATTCAATAGTGCACGACAATGCCTACGTTAATGTTACCATTTTCGAGGCAACGATATTGACTTATCAAACGGAATTTTTTCAAGCGGCGTTCCGTCATGACGCCGTTGGACTGAACGAAAGCCCATCAGTGATAGGGATATTTCCGTGGTCGCTTGGAGTGTATTTGCTAAATGGACTAGGCGGATTATTCACTAGGCAGCTGATAACTTTCCCAGCGTTTTAAATCGATGTGCAGCGAGAATTTGAGTTTAGACTTTCTGTTACGCACTATCGCAGCGGAACCATTTTTTCTTCTCATTTACGAAGCAGTCGGCGTGCTGACGTTTAAGATTTCATCAATTATGGTATTCACCGTTGTGCGTTATCTTTTTGAGCTAACATCAGTTAATTATTCGTGCATCTAGATTCTACAAGCTTCGCAGCTAGACGACGCTTCGCTTTCGTACCAGTTAGAAGTGATAGTAGTGCATCACCTGACATCTTATGGGAAGAAAGCTGGCGTGGGCCAGTTTTATGTCTGTCGACAATACTGGGTGTGTGTTTTTGCTTAGTATTCTGGTTCTAAGTAAATTTAAGGTGCCTACACATGAAATGAAAAAGAACTTATTCCTTATAAAATTACAAAAAACAAACGAACACTGCATGCTCCAAGAACAGTAAAGAAAAAATAATTAATACTGCTCACTGAAAGTTATTAAAAGGCCAATACCAGACTGTGAGACAGCCAAAAAGATATCCACGATCATACAACGTATTAATTGTGGTTTAGTGTGTGCGAATGTATCAGCTACTATTTTATGCTATTTTACTACCGTTTGTAGATGTGTCAATGGTGCTTCTTATTTAATGAGCTGATGACATAAGATGTTATATCTTCAATTTCAGTGATTGTAAGTGAATTGTTAAGATAAGGCGTTAAAGCATTGATTCAAGTGTGAATTGTGAATCGACGAATAAGGATCAGGCCTTTCCCACTAAGTGTTTGTTTGTGCTTTCAAATTTGAGTTCTCTGGCTTATCAAGGGGCCATAATGTGCCTAATTTGGGAACTTTAATACTTTGATAGTCAAGCTCCGTTACGAAAGTGTTTCGGTCTACAGCGACGCTTTATATTAACGACGAGTGCAATGTTTTACTAACTGGTTTCACCTCGGCGGAACTTAGTGCTATTTCAGCGACTACGGGTAAACCTTCGAGATATCTGGTATTGTTGCGGACCGTCTGAGTTCCTCAGCCCAGTGGTTAAACCTCTTTAGCTGTCAATCTCTTCACCCAGGAGTGTCTTTCACGACATGAACTCTCAACGTGCATCTTTACATAGTTTACAATAGTTTCCAAGGGTATGCTATGACATTGAGTAACCTAGCCTCGGGTTCAAAAGCTACCTCGCCATATCATTCAACTATCTGACTCAACTTGACCGACTTCGAGATTATTTACTTCCTCGAATCTTCGAGGACTCGTCCTCATTACTTTAATGGGTCTCCATTATCCGAACTGTGATATTTAAATATTCCTGGTCAACTCATACTTACGCTGTTGATTTTTTTGTTACAATTTCGTCAAGTCGACGACTGAAAGGACAATGTATGACCTTTTCGAAGAACAAGAACTTTATTAAACTTCCACTGCAACGTTCTTCATCTGTTTATTTATGTTTATTGATACGTTTCAGCTATAGTGTATACTTATCTTTGTTGGTTATTCTCCAAAATAAAAGAACTTTAATTTTGTTTTTTATACGTTCTCGCTTACTTGTCAATTTACTCTGCTTCATCCACATGACACTCAGATATCTGTTTGAGCAATTGTTCATTTGCTAGAAATGCTTCTTTTGCAGGGTTGAATTCACATAATAGCTCTTCTTCTTTATGATATGGTTTGCTCAAGGAGATTCAAAGTCACTGGACAGAACCGTATTTCGGAAAAGGTGTGTAAAATGAACGATGTGACCATGCTAGCAGAGAATATGATAGGCGTTATCTTTTGGGACAGTTTTGAAATTTGGCCGCCAACTTGAAATCCACCGTTTTGATAAAGAGAAGGGTCATGTGAAGAGAGGAGTCATGTGACATATCAAATAACACCATTTTTCCCTCAGGAGTTCATTCCTGCAATCGGATATTAGTTTATCTGTTGTGATTCGTAAGTTTTTAACAAAAACATTGACACTGTACCACTAGTGGAGATGGCAGTAATGAAGGAGGAAAGGATGGAGCTAATCCTGATGTTCAGGAAATGCCCCTACCGTATCATTGCTGCTGATTTCAACGCCCAGTACCCCGAAAGAGGAGCCATCGCATATGTTATATCACACTTCAGCGATACTTGGACTATTGAACATAAAGTTCGTACAGACCGGCCAAAAACATCAACCAACAATGGTGTTGGCAGCATTTCTAAAGAGTCTATAACGCAGCACAAGATGGCTTTCACCTGAGTGTAGATTCAGCCACTCATCGATAGCACGGGTTTTGCGTACCGATAAGTGGCATCCATGCAGCAAAAACTACCTTAGGATGTTCCAGACAGACGTAAGGAATTATGTACCTGGGCTCTGGGTCCTTCACTTGCACATAACATTGTGTTAAGTGATGAAACAAATTTTTAAGTCCAATGTCAGGTGAACCGTCAGAACATATGATATTGGAGCGATACGAACCCTCATTGGACAATCCATCCAAAGTCGTTAGTGATGTCAAAGTTATGACCTGGCGTGGGCACCCGTTTAATTGTACTATTATTTCATACCCGGTACTCTTAATGCTGACGTGTACCAGCGAATGTTACAGAACACTGTGCTCCGATCACTGTTGATTGAAGATGGCATTTTACCAAGTGTCACGGTCCGTTTCTAGGCGCTACAAGACAAGTTACGTTTATCCGACCGAAACGGCCGTGACGTCAAAGAAGAATGCTCAGGCTCTCGAGAGAGGAGTGAAGATCGCCGACGCAAGAGAGAGAGAGGAGCGATCAAATCGGCAAGACGAAATCGGAGTGCCCGAACGGGGAAACGGAAAGACGTAGCGGAAGCAAGGATTAAGATGACGGTTCCGGCTTCCAAAGCAGAGGAAAAAATACGTGCTCGAAAAATGATAAGGTGTGTCCCGAGCTTGCTAGTGGGAATTTACAAAACGATAGCCAAGCAATATTGTATTATGAGCATAAGCAAGGAAGGAGAATTGCCGACGGAAATTTATCAGTTCCAGCCTACAGATGCATATCTCTCCATTACGAAAATTTAGTGTTCTTTCATATTGCCAAAAACGGAAACAGCGTTCGCCGAACGACGGAGGAAAGGATGTCATTCACGACTGCAGACTGTCACGGCATATTTATGACGACTTGGGTTATTTCGAAGGACTTAATTCTCCATAATGTCTTTGGATCCTCAGCAATATCTGCGGACTTTTTTTTGGTAAGTTAAAAAGCTGCTATTAACTAAATCTAAGTTTTCTCTGGCACGCCATCCAAAGAAACCGGCTCCTGTTTACGACTATTCTTCGTATTGCGGACATAAACTTTCAATCATACTACTAGAGTACTATCGTAGGCCTAGCCTAATTCTTTAAGTGGAATACCGCTATAAGCTGCCTTAGTTTTCTCTTTGCTGAATATAAGACTGTTCACTGAAGGTATACGCAGCCTGGAAAAAGCAACTAGCTCTGCAGCTGTTACGTAGCCGACCTTGTATTGACGCCTATAAGTGCAACTAAAATTAGTGAGTGTGTGTGTGCGTGAGTGTGTGTGTGTCTGTTTATATGTGTGTGTGTGTGTATGTATGAGTGTGTGTGTGTGTGTGTGTGTGTGTGTGTGTGTGTGTGTGTATGGCCTCTCATTCTTAGTGCGTCAATTTAGTGCAATGTGCATGGGTTTAAGTGCATATTCACAAGGTTACGCGCCTACTATAAAGATTTCTCAATGAGCGAGCGGCGTGTCTCCTCTACCTATACATGTTTAATTATAAAGCCGTATGCTAAATTTGGAGCCAATTTAAACACTCGTGTCAATGCAAATATTCTTGAGTGAATTGTGCTTAATTATCTTCTTACGATTTAAATTTCTATTCGTGATTTCCGCAACTATGCTGTAGCCTATCTTATATTGGCATCAACGTGTACATTTAAAATTGAGTGTGTTTTGCCTGTTTTTCCCAATATTATAAGTTAGTGCAAAGCGTTGTTGTTTCTAGTGCGTACCGTAATATTTATGCACCTACTATAAAGAGTTCTCAACCCACGAGCGGCGTGCCTCAACTGCATGTACACGTTTATTTAAAAGGCCCTTATCCTAGATTCGGAGCCAACTTAAATATTTGTAAGTGTGAATCCTCGAGGGGAATGGTGATTAATTATTCTGTTATTATCTACATCTTTAATTCCAAATTCCACAACGTCAGCCCGCTGAGTGGAGCAAGTAGTGCTCAGCTCTCATATACCTGATACCTCAGTAGTATCCAGTGTGTTAATTCAACCGAAGTGTTTACCTAAGGTGTCTTGTTGAATCTTCGACTTCTCAAAGTGCTGTGGCTGAGTTAATTATTTAATGGGCTCTTCCGATAAGTGTTCGTAAAAGTTACCATACTATAAACGTTCTTACGAACTTAGATGTAGTTCTTGCTTATTTCAATTCATGTGTTAACTTCAAGGCGAAGTGTAAATGTGTATCATTCTTCATGAATAAATTTCGTTGTTCGTTTTAAAATTTGGTCCCTTACTTCTGTACATTAATATCATTTCCAATGCCACGTGACACCAAGTTTTTTTTCCCACCAGGATGGCGCACAACCATGTCCGTCAATGGCTGGATGGGCAATGACCTGGTCATTGGATTGGCCATTGGTGTCCTGTGGAGTGGCCACCAGGTTCCATGTTTATTTATTTATTTATTTACTAGCAGAGACACCCGGCGTTGCCCGAGATAATTACAGTTGTAGGTTAAACAGAACAACCTCATGAAGTTAAATAATAAATTTGTTTTCAGTAATTCTACAATTTCCGTCTATAGACGAAGCAGTTGTTCAGATGTTTCCGATGCCCGTATAACTTTTTGTCATCTCCGCCCAATTCTCATTCATTTCCTCGCTGGCATTTCGATAGATATGAATTATTGTTATAATCCTTCGAAAGATTATTATAGGACATAACACCATATGGTTTTTGGTTTGAAGAGTTGAGTTCATGTATGCTTTGTTATCGGTTATATAGTCAACTGTAGCTCGAACGAAGGGACTTCGTCCTCTGTCATCTTTCACTCTTTCTCAATAGTTTGCTAACTCTCCATTATCTCCAGTTACTGACCATTTTTAAAGATTTTAAAGAAATTGTTAACTTCTAAGAAAAGCCCGAACAACAGGAATTCTACGTATTGTTACAAATTCAGTTTTGTTTTATAATTCTCAGAGGTGGGATGGAACCATCACTCTTAATGAACCTACTTATATTGCACACCTTCCCGGGACTTTACTTACCCTCTTGTTGTTCTGTCTCATATTAAAATGTTATCCATCTTCACCCCCGAGGAGCACCATTGGATACTTTAGACCTATCTTTTAAAATTTCCCTTGCTCTTGACGTAGAAGCTCTTATACCCTCCTGCTCTAGCGAAGCTTCCGTTGTTCAGATGTTTCCAATGCCCAGTTAGCTTTTTTATCTTTCTGTAGCAAATTTCACTGATCAATAATTGTTCTTTCTCTTTTTTTGTGAAACACACAAACTTTCGCCAGTCGTCTGGACGTTTTTAGGGAGCTCAAGGGAGACCCGTGTGATTCCTTAGCCTCCTCGATAAACACTGCCTTATCTATGTCCTGTCATTGCATAATCATATTTATGCTCGTTGTTAATAATTCGTTACCCCCTCCCTAAAAGAGGTTACTATGGTTAATTAAGTAGCGCCACACCAGTTGATGTGTTAAGTATATAGTGCAATACCAGTTAATGTGTTAACAAACTTTCAACCCCCCCCCCCCCCCCCACACTTAGGGGGTTAGTTTCGATAAACCCCTTCTTAGTGCTCACTTACATTTTGTAAAGAACCTCTGTACAAAATTTCAAATTTCTAGGCCGTATGGTTTGGGCTGTGCGTTCAGCACTCACTCAGTCAGTTTCTTCTTTTATATACTGGGTGATTCTAAAAGGTCGTGCCAAAATGAAAAGGCAGGTAGAGGGCGAAATTCTGAGCAAAAAAGTCTCGTCGCATTTTTCGATCTCAGGCTCCGTTAAAAAGTTATAGCGCTTTAAAGTTTCGTGACGTCACTTCCGGAAATCTATCTTGGTATTCCTTACCGATACCGAACTTTAAAGTGCACAAGTGCTCATAATCTATAAGCTTATTATTAAGTAGCGGAAAAATGGAGCTACTTTTTGGTTTTATTTTACACACGATTTGAATAACCCATCATTATTTCTAAATTATTCGGAATGTAGCTTCCTATCGGCATGTACATCTTCACTGTTTAGTTTTGTTTTGATTAGCCCACTAAGGTCGGAGTTTTGGGGGTGAAAATTAGAGGGGACCAAAAGGTCTAGATGTATTTATGCATATAAAGGAGTGAAATTCGGTATGCAGATTCCTATAAACAAGATCTCCATTATATGAAGATTTTTTTTTCCCGAGGTATCCATGCCTTCCCGACTCGGTGGCGGAAATGCATCGAAAAGATTGGGACTACATTAAAAAAATAGTGTACAAATTCTGTCTGTAATAAAGGAGCTGTAAAAAAATATTTCCGGTTTTCATTTGACTGACCCTCGTAAGTAGAATAAGAATGGAGCTACTTATTGTTTTTAATGTCAGTCCGTCCCCTTCATAATTTCTACATTTTTTTGAGATAGACGGTTGAAATTCGGAATGTAGCTTACTATGCGCATGTCCATCTGCACTATTTAGTTTGGTGTTGAATGGTATACGGGAGTCGGAATTACGGGGGTGGGATTCAGAGAGGGCAATATATCTAGGTGCTGTTTAGGTACGTAAAGGCGTAAAATCCAATATCCAGATTCCTCTAGGCAAGATCTACATTACTATGAAGTTTATGCCCAATTGTTCCAGTGGGATCGGATTTGCGGGAGTGGCAGTCACTTGGTCCTTAGAAGTATAGCAATATATGGTATGTGATATATCGCACGTTCGGAAATGATGAGAAAGGAAAGAAGATACGAAGTTTTAAATATGAAGTTCGAGAAAATCAATTTATAGATTAAAAAAAACTGGGAGAGAGTAAAAAGTGCAAATAAAGGGGTAAAAATAGATGACTTATCCTAACCGGAGGCGGGGGGGGGGGGGGATTAATTTCTTTTTAATAAACGTACAAATGTATTTCTGTTTCACTTCTGAAGCTCCTCCTTGGAATGTTTACAAGATTTTATTATTATTTAAAAATATAGGATGAAAGAGTTTGAAATGATTACGCAAGAAATTTGTTTGTACTTTTTCTTAACTTAATTGCAATGTAACATGAGACGGAGATCAAATGATGGAGGCATATTCTAATATTGGTCTTCCCAAGACATTAAAAACACTGAAAAGTTAATATTACTAAAGCTTACAGAATTTCTAATGATAAAATAAGTAGTTGTTCCAAAAACGTCCCAAAGGATCGAGTATCTATTCTATTGATCACATCTTTCATTTTACACACCATTTCCGAACTACAGCTATGCCCAGTGACTTTTACACTCATTCGATATTGTAGGAGTAAGCCATATAAGTAATTTTCTGGATTGTTTGCGGCCACGAAGTATGGCACGCCTGCAACTATAGGAATGTTTCTTATGGATATTTTCGTACCATGAGTGAGCGTGATCAATCGAATCGCTTCATATACCTCTTCATTAGTTTTTTTCACATCCTCAATATTTTCAACTCATGCATAGTATGACTCGAAGAGCAAAGTCGAAACATATGAAGCATTGATCCAAACATATGTTGCCGAAATCGTAGTCGGGATATTGTATTGGACGTTTCTCATATCGACTGAATATGTACAACACATCATCCAGATGCATGATCTGTTTCATCAAATTTCAACGCTCTACATCGTTGCTCTCGTTTTCATTATTGAGGAAGATGCATTTTCTGGAGCTCTCTCGAAGGTTAAGAAGACTCAATCGATTCATGCAAAAATTTGATGCCATTTCATTATTTTCATGAATCTTAAAGAGCTTATGAGACAGGTTATTTCCTCACGCCTTATTTCTTCAAGTGTAGTCTAACTCTAGTTCCTGTTGCAAGCTCATTCGGCTCCGATTTTAATATGTATTTAGCAAAGTAGTACGCAATACCCTCATTTAATCCTATGGTCAAATATATATGTTTCATAGCCTGAGAAGTGTGAGATTGTAGTTGCTCACCCATCGATCTTCATGGCGTCGCTTCAACAGGTATATTCGTCTACCATTGCTATTGTTAATGTTCCATTCACTAACACCTAGGATGAACGCGAATTGTGTCTGATGACACCCCACACAATGACGATGGAGCTGTGTCATTGACGGATGCGCTATTGTGCAGGTAGAATCTGCTGTCATCTATAAAGACGACACACTGCCTTCCAGCTCGCCAGTCACCTCTTTCGCAACACCTTTGTAACTGCAGAGAACGGTAGTCCTACTGCAGTCCGGTTGCAAATGGTTCGTTTAGATACGGTTGGTCCTACCCTTGCCCTCTATCTCTATTGTGGACAGGGCAGTACCCAGATTTTTTTTTGGCGGGGGGCGGTCGGGTGCCTTCAAATCCGTCATGTTGGGGGGAGGGCTCCCACGTAACAGATGTAGTTGACATGGTGGACAATTTCGTGGGTGGGGGGGGGGGGGGGGCTTTTTATGGGTACGGCCATGAAGGAAGGAAGCAAGGAGGAGAAACTCTATTTCTGTATTACGTATTTTGGACGTCCGTTTATGTGGCGACATCTGCCCAACGGTCCGTGAACTAAACTACCCATAATGCACTATCCGTAAAACAGTTGACAATTCATTTCATGTTTTCTTTCTCTGATTGCTTTTCATTAATTGCGAGGGATATTTTAATTTTTGATATTTATTTTAAACAAATTACGTGTATGAGTTTAATAAATTTAATTTTTTCCCTTCAATATTAAAAGAGCTTGCATTAGCATCTTAACGCGAAAATAGAAATTATTTAATTGAAATAATTAATTAAAAAGAATGTGTGTAAATAAAAAAAAACAATTTCACTTCAAACAAATACAATTTATTAAAGTAAGGACATAAAACAATTTACATATTAGTATTAGAAATACAGTACTAAAAACATTAAAATTTAAGATAAAATAGTGAAATGATCTTAATTGTAAAATATAAATAAATTAATTAATTAATGTCAAAAAAAATACTAGTCCATTATTTCAATTTACTGCATATTGTACTTCATCTATTTAGTTATCAATACGACTTTTTATTTAATATAAAGTAGTATTCACATAGTTTATGAGTAAAAATAGTTAAATCATAACATAAATTTTTATACTATGCAAGGTATTACTGAAAGTAAATTAATATAAAATTATAAGAAGCTTGTATGTCTCTTATACAATAAATTTACACGATATTTACCTTCATTATTAATGAAAATTAATACAGGTATGTGATAAATATCAATAATACATCAGAGCACTTTTGCGCTAGATGTAACAAATGTCAACACAAATTCTTGTAAACATTCAATTGTGAACCAGAATACATTTCTTATTAATTTATTATAAGCAATTGAGCAAATTAATGAGCAGTTAATCTCAGCAATCCTGCAACGTTAAAGCGATGGTCGCGTGCTCAAGCAACACCACCTAGACCGTGACCGTGCATTGTTATACGTGTTTCTACCAATAATAAGCTCTGAATTTGCACTATCTATGATGATGTAACAATGTATTCAGATTCATTGCGGAGACCTTCTCTCTCGGTGGTCACGCCTAGACAGAAGGCCTGCGCACAGAAACGTCATACATTGTTATATCACACTAAAGCGGCTATTGTTAATCGTATTTCTACCAATAATCTATCTATATATATAAAGAAGGATGTTTGTGGGTCTGTGCGTCTGTGGGTCTGTGGGTCTGTGTGTATGTTTTTTATACAAATCTACAGTTTTATTCCGATCTTGATAAAATTTCGCATACATGACCTTCAAAGCATGAGGAAGGTCACTGTCTACCTCAGATTTCGGAAAAATAATAAATATCGATAAAAAATCGATATTCATGGTTATAGCAAGGCATATTAATGAGAAATATCTCATGACCAACAATGCAAGGCAAAGTTTGTACAACAATAGGTATCAACAATGGTATCAACACGCAATTTACAAACGCTCTGCATGGACCAACAATCAATATCTCATGACCAACAATGCAAGGCAAAGTTTGTACAACAATAGGTATCAACAATGGTATCAGCACGCAATTCACAAACACACTGCATGAACCAACAATATATATCTCATGACCAACAATGCA
>JAHWFO010107207.1:154173-184595 GCA_023313115.1 Rhysida immarginata | reverse complement strand
GGCTTCTTGACTACCTCAGTGTATTTCATTTGGAGTTTATTCTGGTTAGATGAGCTTTGTGAAAGCGCTGCTTTCGTTCCATCGTAACAAGTGTACACTTCACTGCTCGATTGTCGATTGTCGACTAATTTCATTACTTCAGGATAATTCTCTAATATTCTATTTGCTTTTAGAGAATTATCCTTTTTTGCTTTGATAAAGGATAGGCTCTATCCGAAACGTCAGCTCTTTATTTGATTTTTTAGTTTTATTTTGATTATACTTATGTATTTATTATTTTGTTATTTGTTAATTATTATTTAATTTTTCAGTTGTATTTATTAACTATTTATTGCATTCCAGGGTTTTTGTGTCTCGTCCTTTTCTCTTATAAATATCCATTCATTATCTAACCAAAAGTAATCGGACACTTTCGATTTTAAACGTTTTGTCGAATATCTAGAAAAATACTTGACGAATTATCCTGAAACTTCAGGGGTGTAAAGAGCACGTTACACCTCATATATTTCAGCTCAGGTTTTGTCCCGAGGCCAAATAGGGGGCCAGCAACAAAGTGAACCAAAAAAATAATGTTAACAACACGTTCTATTCTCAACCTACTGGATTGGGTATGGGCTTTCCACTTAGCAGCTTCTTATCTGAAGTCTTCCTACAAGACCTCGAACTAACCTTTGTCACCCCCCCCCCTCCTTGCTAACTCCACTATCATTTCATATTTCCGATATGTGGATGACATCCTTATTATTTACGATTCCCGTTCTTCCTCCCCCACTGACATCGCTGACACTTTCAATTCCTTCTCTCCCCATATCCAATTTACCTACGAAACAGAAGTTAACAACTCCATCCCGTACCTTGACATCCTCATTACTAACAACCTCCAAACTAACCGTTTCTCGTTCTCTGTCTTCCGTAAGCCTACCACATCGTCTAATCTAATCCACTGTTCTTCCTCACACACCCCCATCCACAAACACGCTTCCCTACGCTTCTTCATTGACCGTGCCCTGAAGTTACCCCTCAGCCCCCCTTCCCGCACCTCCGAACTCCGTATTATCCACACCCTCGCCCGTATGAGCGGCTTCTCATCCTCTACTTTCTACCGTACCCTCCAACGACGTAGACGTACCTTCCATAACCCGAGTAACCCTCCTCCTGATATAAGACGACGAAGGAAGTGGGTTTCTCTATTATACCTCGGCCCCCATTTCTCCCGCCTCTCCAATTTCTTCTCTTCCCTTGGCCTCCAAGTTTCTTTTCGTTCCCCAACCCCTTTTCTTCGTACCTTGCGCCCATCTACCCTATCTGCATCTGACAATTTCACCCGATCTGGAGTATATCGCCTGAACTGCGCCTTCTGCGATAAGTTTTACATAGGCTTATCGACCCGTAATTTAAATATACGTTTCAAAGAACACGTCAACTCCTACGAGAAACAAGATGGTAATTCCCACTATGCCAACCATCTTACCGATTCCGGACATACTTTGAAAACCAAAGATGAAATGATGTCCATCTTACACAAATGCAACGACCCGTTCAAGACTGCGACCCTTGAATCAATAGAGATATTTAAAGCCAAGAGATCTACCCCTGGCCTCATCCTCAATTGCCAAACGGATTTTGATGTCTATGCCATATTTAACTCTGTCTCCGACCTTGTATAATTTAAATTAATTTATTTATTTTCAAATATGTTTTATATAATTCTGCTTTCATTCTCCTTTGTAAATCTTCTTGTCTTCTGACAAAAGATATGCTCTCTTTTCGGTCCGCGATTTGTTTGCTTTCCTCTTTTATCATTTTATTTGATTTCCTTAGTAATTTCTGTTATTGGTTTCATTAGTATTTTCCTATTCTTGATTTCATATAGTAATTTCTGTTATTAGTTCTCCTGTATTTTCTTTATTTGTTCACGTTTTTATTTCCATTCTTTCCATTCTCCAATCTCTTTGCATACTATGTACCTTGTTTCTGTATATAAGGCCTGCGAGCATCTTGTTGTGTTATCCTTGATAAAGCCGGGAATAAAAGGCCAAACTAGTTGGAATCTCTGTCGTCCTTATGTTATACTGCAAAATTACTACCAATTTCGTAGAATATAAAAATATTAAATATTTGATGAAATATGAGCATTTTAATCAATAATGTTTAACTGCGCATGCGCAAGCGTTACCAAAATGTCGTTTACATAATTTCTTAGCCAAATGTATAGAGCTACTCTTCTAAAAAGCCCAAGCAAATATGAAAATTCAGAAAGATATCGTCGATAGAATGACTTGAATTTCAGTCGCTCTCAAAAATAAACAAAACGATAAGGGGTGTTCTCCAAATTTTTATTTTTGGACCGGACACCAGTAACCAACTTCTTCTAATGCTGATATGATGGCATATTTATTTTATTGTAATAATCTAAAACTTAAATTTAGAGATATGAAGTATTTGGCATCCGCTCAATGGAGTTAATGATAAGTCGTTAGAAACGCAAAAGATATAAATAGATCGCAATATAAAAGAGAGCTAAGTTAAATTATGAAGCACTTTCTTCTTCAATTAACGCATTATTATTCGCTTCTAAAGCAAGAGCATTGACGTTGCTTACGACCGCCATAATTGAAGCACATACACAAACCCCTGTCAGTTCCTCTAGCGGCGAATTTTATCACTAATTTACGTCATGGCTAGTTTTGTTTGGCCATATCATGAAATTGATCTGCGTTAGATGGGCATATCGACAAACGATTTCTATTCATCTAATGGCCCAAGGCGTATCATGATGCGGCCAATAGAGAGTGTTATACGTATATCATGAAATGCGACCATTTCATGAAATGACCGAGCGCTTCTTGATATGTTCATTTCTACGATCGGGCCACGACACATAAAAAATATAAAAAACCTCGTATCTTCTTTCCGAACGTATGATATATCACATGCCATTTGTTGCCATAGTTCTAAGGACCAAGGGACTGCCACCCCCGCAAATCCGACCCCCCTGGAACAATTGGGCCTAAACTTCATAGTACTGTACATCTTCCCTAGAGGAATTTGGATACCGAATTTCACGCCTTTACGTACCTAAATGGCACACAGATATGTTGCCCTCACTGAATCCCACCCCCGTAATTCCGATTCCAGTGTCCCAATCAAAACCAAACTAAATAATGCAGATGGGCATGCCCATAGTAAGCTTCATTACGAATTTCAACCTTCTACCTCAAAAAATGTAGAAATTATGAAGAGGACGGACTGACTTTATAAAACCAATAAGCACTTGAGCAATCGTGCGTCGACAAAACGATTTCACGTGCGCGCGCCGATGTCAATAATGCTTAAAAGATGAACAGAAAGTAACAATGTATTCCTTCTCTATAAATCGATTGTTATATGAGATGCCATTAGCTTGGTATTCAGATGCGGGCTGGAAGAAGAAGAAGAAGTAGCTTGGTATTATTTACACTCACTGTTTTAGCACTGTTTTAGCACTTAGGAAAAATTATTACCCGTGTTTGGAGACAATCTCCAGTTTATAATTATTATTATTATTATCTGTGAGTTCATCAAACTTTCTGATGGTTTGGATAGGAGAAATTCTCGATCTGAGGGCCAGGATCCCGCCTCCCATTGGGCCTTCAACCGTGACAATTTGGTTGTCTTTAAGACACCTTGTGACAGCTTGGCTGTCCGGGTGTCTGCAATAGCCCAATTGGTAGAGGCGTCGGCCATGATAGTCGAGGTTCCTGGTTCGAATCCAGGTCGCAGAATTTTTCCTTCCATTTTTCAATCCAAAAATTATTACCTGTGTTTGGAGACAATCTCCAGTTTATAATTAATATTATTATCCAAGCTTCATTGTTTCCAACAAAGAAAAAGACTCTTGATTGTTAAAATATAAGATGAAATGGGATGTAAATTAAATAAAAATGAAGTTTTAACCCTTTTTAAGAGTTCGAATTTTGAAAATTTTTATACAGAATTAAATTGTCACCGGAAATGAATCCGTTATCAAATTTGGGGTCGTGTGAACAACGGGAAGTTAACGAAAAATTGATTGAAAGATTTGACCCAAACATAAAAGTCAAGTTGAATAAAACGTTGTAATAATAATAATAAAAAAAAAGCAAAGATGTTCTGGAATATGAATTGTTCAAGCAGTACCGTAGACGTTTTAAGAAATCTTGTAGGACAGTTTCGAAGATTATTATAGATCCATTGAATCTGGTATTTTTCAAAGTCATTATCATTTTGGCCTACTGCTCGTAAACTTTTAGGGCGTGCTGCACACCCTTTCAAATCAGCTGACAAGGGATTTTTGAATGATTTAGTCAATTAGTTTGAAGAAACTACGGGAAGTATTGAAGTGTCGAGTCCCGATTTCAAGACTATCGAACATACTGGAATAAAATTGACACTAAATATGTTTTACTACCGATTACTGAGTCTAATATTATTAATATCTATAGAAATATTAAAGCTTCGAAGGGTATGAATGATATGGGATTTCCTGACTATATTTATAAAGGGTGTATTGAAGCCCTTAAAGTGCCTTTTATATTATGTTCAACCGTTCTTTTCTATGCAGATGATCTTAAGTTATTTTCTGAGATTACAGAGCCGAGTGACTGTGTGAATTTACAAATTGAACTTACACATATTGATTCTTGGTCAAGATCAAATGGTCTGCTTATTAATTTGGCTAAAACCTACAGGGTGATTCAGTCAATTTCTGACCATTTCAGTACTATGATTTATTGACCCATTAATGTTTACAAACTTAGCATTTCAGTGTGATATTTTAGGCAGTTCGGAGTTTTTATTCCCGTGGAAAAGTCTTGATGATATGCTCAATGCGGCCACCACGAACGTTTTGAACTGCTCGCAGCCGAATGGTGAAGTTGTTCATAACTCTATCCAGGATTTCTGCAGCAGTTGACGATGCTTTGTCGCAGCTGGTCGCAGCTTTCTTGGTGCTGTAGTGAACACACTGTCTTTAAGGAACCCCCAGAGATAAAAATCACATGGGTTTAGGTCAGGACTCGTAGGGGGCCAAAGAAAGCCACCCCCGAATCGATCTGGAAACCTGTTTGAAATGACACGATTTCCGAATTTCTGATTGAGAAAGTCTAGCACTTCATTAGTGGTGTGAGGCCTAGCCCCGTCCTGTTGAAACCATTGATGTCGAAGCGGTATACGCCTCCTTCGCAGCTCGGTGATGAAGAAGGTTTCCAACATGTTAAGGTAAGCCTGTGACGTTACGGTGCCCTCAAAAAAGAACGGAACCAATGATGCCTCTTTTGGAAATCGCGCACCAACCCATAACCTTTCGTGGATGAAGAGGTGACTTAAGGATCTCATGAGAGTACTGGGAGCACCAAAAACGAACGTTGTGTTTATTAACGTCACCTGACAGATGGAAGAAGGCCTCATCTGACACCCACAGGTTGTCCACAATGTCCTGATTGGCTTCCATTTCTGCTCCAAACACCATTGCAAATTGTTGTCGCTTCTGTCTTCCAGTGTCTGTTAACTTCTGATAAACATGAAACTTATACGGGAACAGGTGTATATCCTTTCTCAAAATTCGCCACGTCGTAATATTCAACAGCCCTTCTTCAATGGATAGGCGGCGAACAGATTTTTTGGTAGGGGAATCGACCACCTTGTGCGAACATTTTCGACAACTTCGGCCGTTCGAACACGAGCTTCGCTTACGCCTTTTTTCTTGCCTTTAACACATCCAGTGGCACGAAATTGCTTGACAAAAGCCATGATTGCTTGCCTGCCTAGCGCGTCTCGACACTTATACTCCTTGCGGAACTTTCTTTGCACGGTTACAGGTGATTTTGTCTCGAAATACCATTCAACAACCTTGCAATTCTGCTCTGTTGATAAAGCGGGCGCCATTTTTCAACAATACGATTTTCATGCAGCGCCGTTGCAACAATACAAATTTCAACTATTTAGAAATTCGATATGGCGCTCATATTCTTTCAATTGCACGTCATTCGAGTGAAATGGTCAGAAATTGACTGAATTACCCGTTATTTTGTTATTTTTTTCTCGTAGAACATCAAATTTTTATTTTTCATATTATATTGGTGGTAAAGAATTGGCCAGGCATGATAGAGCTCTCGACTTGGGGATATTTTTTCAGGAAAGTCTTTCCTTTAACTCTCATTTCGAATTAAAACAAAATCATGATTTATGTGAATAATGCTAATGGATAAATTGAAATAAAAATTCTCTTTAACTACAACTGAATACAAAGTGAAATAATACAACCTACAAACGTTTTCTGAAAGCTTTGCTTTCATCTTTCAGCTGACAAGGAGAACCTCAAGAACTTCTGACCGACTTTCAGGTCTCTCAGACGTCGATCAGAATTTCTTGAGGTTCTCCTTGTCTGCTGAAAGATGAAGTCAAAGCTTTCGAAAAACGTTTTCAGGTTGTATTGTTTCACTTTGTATTCTATTGTGGTTAAAGTGTCTTTTTATTTCAATTTATCCTCATGTCGAATATTTAATTTCTGAAACTTGTCGTGGAATTGGTATTCTGTAAAAACTGTCAGCTTTATTTAATAATCGTTCGACCTTTATCTTACTCCTTAAAACTCTTGTGCTACCCAAGATTTTATATGAGGTCTGGATATGATATTCTGGTACCATATAAAAATTTAACTCTTTAGCTATAAAGATTACCTCTTTTTTTAAATTTTATTTGTAGAAAATGTAACGATTTCAGCCATTTGGCTGATTTAATTTATACTGTTAATATTTACAATGTCAGTTATAAACTTTTTATTAATATTATTAAAGGCATTTTTAAAAAACGCCTTTGGGTACCGAGCATCCTTGAAGTAATGGGAGTTCGTATGTAAGGTAGCTAAGAAGGACGTAAGCTGGGTGGAATCGAGAGATGCAGGGTCTGAGAATGGGGAAACTTGATTGGAGGCACCTCGAAATTTTTTATTTCGGAGCGGACATGGTTGGAGAAATAACGAAAATTACTTTTGTTATATGAGTTCGGAAAGCGTCTAAATTTACGATAAAGAGCATTCCTATGAGCAATAAAAGAGAGGATCTTGGAATTCATCCAAAGTTTTAAGAAAGGGGGTTTAGTTTTTGAGGTAGGAGGAGGTACAAAAGGCAAATACCTTTCAAGGCCTAAATTGAGATGAAGTAAGAATTTAGTGAAGAGATAATCAATATTTTCATCAGGGGGGAGTAGGGTAATCCAATTGGTATTTTCGAGAAAGGAGTTGAAAGCTGCTAATCTGTTAATCGTAATAAGCTGCGATTTAACAGTAAGCGAAGATATCTGAAGAGGTGGAGAGAATGACTGGAGAGAAAAAATTGGGAAATGATCAGAAATGGCGCAATCAATGGAGCCGCTGAACACATTGTCGGAAGGGCGTAGGAGTTAAAAAAGGTAGAATAATGAGTGGAAGAGTCAATCAGAGGGACTAAGCCGGACCTAGACATTAAATCAAGAACTAAATTAACATTTGCAGATGGGCGAGAGAAATCCAAATTGATATCACCGGCGATAACGATTTTATTAGAAAATAAGGTAAAGTCCAGAATCATAGACGAGAGAAAAGAATAAAAAGAAGGGAACTGTCCAGAGGGGGGGGGGGTAGATTGAGATAAACACAAGCTTTGTGCTAATCCGTAAAGTAAGAATTTCGACGTCAGGAGTAATTAGAGAGTAATTAGGCAAAAGTTCATAATTGAGGGAGTTAGAAATGTAAACTACAACATCGCCACCTCTCTTATTCGGACGGTGCAAAGCTTCAAAGGTGAAATTAAAGAGAGGAGGAATGTCAGCAGTAGATTTAGACCAGGATTCTGTGAGCGCTATAATTTGCGGTTGTGAATGGAGAAAAGCAAGGAAAGCATGAAGAGAGGAAAAATTCATGCGAAGACTGCGAATGTTTAAGCAAAAGAAAAGTAAAGAAGAGGAGGGAGTAGGGGAAAGTTTTTCAGCAATGAGTGAATTATACTCATTTATGGTCAGAGGATTTGACCGAGAAAGCATACGAGATGGAAGAGAATGGAGAGCAGACTGAGGTAGATATTATGAACAAATTAGAGGTTAGTAGAAAAGAAAGAAAAAAGAAAGAGGGAAAAAAAATCTGTGGGCAGGAAAAGGACAGAAGCAAGAGGAACGGAAAACAAAATACATTATAAAGGATAAAAGAAATACATTATAGATTTTATAATGTCTTAACTGAGTGCCCCTTCATAATTTCTACATTTTTTGAGGTAGAATGTTGAAATTCGGAATGTAGCTTCCTATGGGCATGTCCATCTCCACTATTTAGTTGGTTTTGATTGGTACACTGGGGTCGGAATTACGGGGGCGGGATTCAGAGAGGCAACATATCTATGAGCTATTTAGTACGTAAAGGCGTGAAATTCAGTATCCAGATTCCTCTAGGCAAGATCTGCATTGCTATGAACTTTAGGCCCATTTGTTCCATTGGGGTCGGATTTGCGGGGGTAGCAGTCACTTGGTCTTTAGAACTAAGGCAAGATATGGCATGTGATATATCATACGTTAGGAAATGATGAGAAAGGAAAGAAAATGCGAGCTTTTTTACATTTTCTACATATTATGTTCGAGAAAATTAATTTTTTGATTAAAAAACTTGGGGAGAGGTAAAAATTCCAGATAAAGAGGTAAAAATAGATGACTATAGGATCTGTTACTTGCCCTACCCTACTCGGGGGGGGGGGGGCTTCTTTTTAATAAATGTATAAATGTATTTCTGCATCTCCTAAAGCTCCTCCTTGGAATGTTTACAAGATTTTATTTAGAAATCTATTAATTCTATGATATATTTTACATCTCCTTTAATAATTCGTTCTAACAGCGATAGTCATAATACTCGTTCGTCTAAAGAGATACGGGTTCTGCCTAACACTTAAGTTATCGGAATAGAAGTGTTTCCCAGATTGAGGTTAAATGCTGGGCCTATTTGCCTTCTGAAATTCCTTCCTTGATGCCTTACTTTTCGTTTAGAAGAGGTCTTCGGACATTTTGTCTATATAATGTCCCATTTAATTTACTTTTCCATTAGTAGTTCTAGTTTAATTTTGTTTATTATTTTATTAACTGTATTCACTTTAAAATATTTTTTTTTAATTTTTTAATTTAATTTATACCAGTATGTAATGTGACATCTGGAGTTCATTTGTTTCCTTGTGCTTGTTTTACTGTAACCTTATTAGTTAGCTTAGAATTAATAGTTATTAAATAAAAATGAAAAATAAAATAATAATTAACAATTACAAAATAATTAATAAATAATAAGTAAAATCAAAATAAAACTAGAAATATAAAATCAAATAAAAAGCTGACGTTTTGGATAGAGACTATCCTTTATCAAAGCAAAAAGGATAATTCTCTAAAGGCAATTATTATTCTGAAGTTATGAAAAAAGTACAATCAATCAATCAATCGACAATCAATCGAACAGTGAAGTGTACATTTGTTAGAATGGGACGGAAGCAGCGCTTTCACAAAGCTCATCCAACCAGAATAAACACCAAATGAAATACACTGAGGTAGTCAAGAAGCCTAACCAACCCAAACGGTCTTCCATATTATGCAAAAAAGAAAATAAGATTGACGATTGTCAGAAACAAAAAACAAACGAAATAAAAAACACAAGGAGAAAGAAGATTATCACATCATCCAGTAGTCCGAGAAAGAGACGTTGCTAATATCTTCAAAATTGACGTCAAGAACGTGCCTCGGTTTACGATACTTCGTATGCCAGTTCATATTCAATGAGTTCTTCAGTATTCCATTCACAAGTTTATTGTCGTGAGTCTTCATCTTCTGTATCATAATCAAAAGGAGATCCTGTATAAACTTTCCGATATGGGCCATGTTTAAATCCATGTGGATGGATTGGTTTTTCACCGTCCTTCTGTCCAGCTGAGCAATGGTCCTCAGGGTAACATTCTGGAATGACTGTAGTTCACTCCATCTGGTTTTACAGATAGTCGCCCACGCAGGCATGCCGTAGACGAGTATGGTCCGGATAATCGATTTGTACAGAAGTAGCTTGTTTGTCAATGCTGAGGGCGCTGTTGCGACCCATGAGAGCTATGATACTGTACTTAGCCCTCTTCGCTTTGTTCAGAGCATAGGACATATGCCGGTTCCATGAGAGTCTTGAGTCAATGATAACTCCCAGATACTTGTAGTTGTCCACCCAGTCCAGTTTCTTATTGAACAGAACAGGAGAATCTGGGGGACGCTTGAGCTTCCTATTGAGGTACAAAGCCTTGCACTTTCCGACGTTAAGGTTCAACTTCCAGCAGTTAAGCCAGTCTGCGAATTGCTTCAAGGCGCACTGCAGTCGAGTGATAACGTGAGCCGGCTGGTGTGCCCATGTCATAATGGCTGTATCATTCGCATAAAAATACAGATTACAATTATCGGGTTTCGGGAAATCATGTACAAAGTAATTAAATAGCACAGGCCCGAGGACAGAACCCTGAGGGACACCGGCCTTTACAACACGGGCCGTGGAAAGATTTTCTCCAACTTTGGCTTGATAGGATCTGCCGTCAAGAAAGGATTTCACCAACAAAATCAAATTGGCAGGGAACCCGTCTCTGATCATTTTGTAGACAAGGCCCTCAAGCTACACTTGGTCAAAAGCTTTACTGACATCGAGAAATACCACCCCACAGTACCGGGAGAGGTTCAGAGGGGTGCTCAAGTCTTCAACGAGCCTCCATATCTGCATCGGACAAGAGTGGGCAGCACGAAAGCCAAATTGCTCTTCCCGAAAATGGTCATTTGCTAGACAATGGTCTTCGAATCTTCCTGGAGCCTTCTTCTTTTTCAGTTTACTTATGATGATGGCGACCTCTCCAGCCTCGATGCTGTTCTTCGTTAAATGCTGTGGGACTTCATCAAAGTTGACAATACCTTCTTCCACAAGCTGAGACATGATTTGGCTCTCTGGCTTATCGTTGGTAGGAGTAACAAACTGCATTTCCAGTGAATCTGCAATGACTTGGGCCTTGTCCTGATCAGTTTGCACATAGTCACCTTGTGGTGTACGGAGTGGAGGAAGCGTAACATTCTTCTTCTTCTGTAAAGCTCTGACTATACTCCAAATGGAATTGTCGCGAGCCGACAAGCTTTTGAGTTTTTCATTCCATCTAGCGTCGCGAAGCTCTTTTATCTCCTCTTGAACTCTTCGCACTAACCTGTTGTACTTGGATTTGAGCCAAGGTTCACGATGGCGTTGCCATAGTCTACGGGTCCTGTTTCTTTCAGCAATTAGGCGTTGGATTCCAGGAGTGAGTTGGATTCGATGAGAAGGTTTATTCTCTGATGAATACTTACTAGCTTCTATGGCACTGTTAATACATCTGGTGATGTCATCAACAAGTTGATCGATGTCCTCTGTACAGTAAGCAACGTCGGGATGGTAGCCATAGTCCTTAAGAATATATTTGTAGAGCTTCCAGTCTTGATGATGTACGAGTTCCTCTCGGAAATTTATGTCAACATTGTCAAAGTTCAACGCCACAGGCTTGTGATCAGAAGAAAGGTCATCAATCGTGAAGATATTGTACGGTTTGAAGAAACCCTTCAAGAGCGAGAAGTCCAAAACGTCACTACTAGGGGAGTGGTCGCAGTAGTAGGTGTCCTCCACAGGTCCAGCAGCGATGATATCGTCTCTACCTTGTATGAACCTATAGAGAATCATGTCGTTGTAATTCTGCGTTCTGGAGTTCCAGCTTGGATGTTTGGCATTTAGGTCAACAGCCAGGACGACTGGAGTGTCACCACTGAAGAGTTCATCAAGCTCGCAAATGTCAAGATAATGTTTAGGTGAATGGTAGAGCGCCACGAACTTCACTTCACCACAGGAGACGTCATTGATAATGATGGAGGCCGATTCCATACCTGCATAAGACTTGGATACTAATTCTTGGTTTTGATTTCCCTTCTTAATGATGATCGCAGCGCCCCCAGACGCACATCTTGCAGCAATTGAAGCCATTCGATCCTTACGGTACACACAATAGCCAGGTAGCTTGAAGTCTTGGCTTGGTTTGAGGTGAGTTTCACAGAGGAAAGCAACGTCGATTACTTGCTTTCTCAGAAAGTTGTGAAACTCGATACGCTTTCGGGGAATGCCCCTAGCGTTCCATATCACCCACCGAAGTTCACCTTTGTTGATTACAGTATAACGTTGTGCAGCCATACTAAAATTAGTTGGTCGTAAGGAGCCCACTCAACTGTGGGTAACTTTTGCCTAGATTAGAAAGCAGATGAAAGATACGTCCTAATTGTTTATACATACCTGGTAGGTCGTTGATGTTGAGGCCTTTATCTTCTAGCGTAGACACAGCGGCAGCATGGGATTTGCCTGCTGTCACTTTAGAACTAGACATCCTTTGAACCTGGGGGTATTTTGGACATTTCGTGTAGCTTGATGTGTGCTGTCCACCACATCTGATGCACTTTGGGGGGTCTTGTCCATTGATCTTGGGGCAATCTCTTGACTGGTGCCCCTCAGCACATTTATTACAACGAGGATCTTCCGTGCAGCCCATGGATACGTGTCCGAAGCGCAGGCAGTTGTAACACTGCAGTGGCTTCTTGTTCCCTCGAAAGGCCTCCACTGAAACTGCCAGCGAACCAATACGTGTTATGTTTTTCAATGACTGGTTGTGTTCGGTGTCGGGAGTATAACCAAAACCATCGGCATATCAATGGATCCTTTGGCTTTCCTCAATAGAATAACTTTTTCCGGGAAGTAGTTTGCTCTCTTTAGGTCTTCTTGGAAATCATCGAGGTCATACGTAACATCCACATTACGAATTACGTATTTCAAGACCTTCTCCGACTTCAGTTGATGATGCTGAATTTTTAAAATATTATCAGATTTAATTCCAGAGACTAACCTGTGGTGTGTTTCTTCATCTTCACATTTAACCTTGACGGTTTCAGCTCTGCCCGTATGAACGGTGATCTTTTCCAATGGAACATGCTTCTCGAGCTCAGTTAAAATCGTCTTAAACGGGACGCCATGAGTCCGCACGATAATTGGCGGTACATACCTCTTCGTGATCCTATGGTCTTTATTAGCCGAGCGACCTTGTACATTCTTCGGATTCCTCATTCTAGTCGCGCTGAGGACTTCTTCGTTTACTCTGGAGACGGTCTTTAGGTTATCGACCCTCGTGCCTTTTCTGAATATTTTATTAGCAACACCAATCCAGGAACTGCTATCCACTTCTTCATCGGTTCCATCAGAGTGACTTCTCTTATAGCCACCGTTTGTCGAGCAGTCACTATTTTCAATTATATCCATAGAATCTAAACTTTTAGCACAGGCAATATTATTAAAAGCATTACTTACCTTACTGTTATCAACAGGTGTATCTTCCTTGGAGTTATCTGCCTTCGGAGTCCCGGAGCAGTTCCCAAAGGCTTCCTTCAGTTCGCTTATCTTTTCAATGACATCTCTACGAGAGTCCTTGATTTCCTTGTTGATACCTTCGAACTTCTCTTCAAAACTTTTATGTAGGCATTCGACTTTTTCTTCCAGTGCCCTATACTTAGCATTTATTTCATCCCGGAGAGCTTCTAACATTTCGTTGAACACTAGGTCAAAAGCAGCAAACCTAGCATCGAAGCAGGCATCCCGGTAGGCCTTTTCGCAGGACACAGTTTTACCATCTGCCACTAGCAATGGCACATTAGCTGACTCCAACGCGATTAATTTGGACGAAGCCATCATAATCCTAAAATATAAATGTACAGAACCAGGGAGGGGGGTAACCTCGCAGCTAGGTGTGTGCTAAAGAAGCCGTCCTAAGAAGGACGCACCTAGCTTTAAGGAAAAAAGAAAACAAGTCAGGTTTGCGAGAAAGTTAATTCTACGCCAGGAACCCACTCGTGAATGATTAGAATAATAATACATGATATGAAAAGTCCTTAGCTAGGTTTGCGAGGAAATTAATCCCAACGCCAGGGACCCAGAAGGATAATGAGCGTCTTGATGTATTAGTTTACGGGAATATTAATTCCAACGCCAGGGACCAGCACATAAGACGTAACAGTAGGTGAATATCGCCCTGAAAAGGACGCACCGTGAAATGAGAATAATGAAATGATACCTGAAAAGAGAGTAGAGGTGATACCTTGAAGAGCTAGTCCTGTGTCCTGTCCTCCATATATGCCCCTGAGGATATGATTGAATAAAGTACTAAAGGACGCCTTTATACAGGGTGTTTTTGAATTGAGTACAGATTTTTTGGGAGATGATAGAAGAGGTCCTTAGAAGTATTTTTTGTCATATGAACATGGGGTCCCCGCAGCTCCGTTTACTTACAATACTGCATTCAGCAATCAAATAACACCGGGACGCGAGAGGGAATGTTCAATAGCTACAATAGTCATCTGTGGTCTCATGTCAACCAATGTGCAACACATGTTAACAGTTTTCAGCATCGTTTTTCGTTGAATATTTGGGCTGGCATGATTCACAATGTCCTGATTGGGCCATATCTCCAACCATGCCGTCTTAACGGGCAAACATACCTTGGTTTCCTGAAGGAGGAGCTCCCTGGTCTTCTTGAAAATGTTCCACTAATGACCAGACATTTGATGTGGTTTCAACAGGACGGCGCACCTTCGCATTACACAAGAGCAGTTAGAGATTACCTAAATGAGACATATACTGGTCGTTGGATTGGTCGTGGCGGACCAGTTGCTTGGCCACCGAGATCGCCAGATCTCACACCGATAGATTTTTTTAATGGGGATGCATAAAATCAATGGTGTACTCCGAACCCGTAGATACCGAAGAACAATTGGTGGCTCGTGTTGTCGCGGCAGCAGGTGACATCAGCGACCGTGCAAATCAACTGTTTCCACGCGTACATCAATCCATCATAAGGCGTTGCGAATTGTGCTATGAAGCAAATGGCGGTCATTTCGAACAATTATTGTAAAAGTCATACAGTAGATTGCTTGTGTTAACTGATAAAAATAAAATAGGCCTACCAACGCACACTGCGTCCCGGTGTCATTTGATTGTTCAATGCAATATTGTAAGTAAACGGAGCTGCGGGAACCCCATGTTCATATGACAAAAAATACTTCTAAGGACCTCTTCTATCATCTCCCAAAAAATCTGTACTCAATTCAAAAACACCCTGTATATATTTGGCATAGGGAACAGTAAGACGGCATTGGCTGAAAAAGCAGAAGAGGAATTTGAAGACGTGTTGGGATAGGCCAGGAAGGAGGACAAATAAGACTTAATAAGAGGGCGACGAAAAATAATGCAATAGGATAACACATACAAAATTAAAATTATAAAAAAGTTTAGGAATGATAGGGTGTCTAGCAAAACGGTTTCGTAAAATTCCCTGAGAAAAAAAAAATTATCCCTCAAAAATACCTGACCGTTCCCGGTTACACAATTTTTTTGATAAAAGCCCGGTCGCTAGTCACCCTGTAAAATAGTATCGCATAATAAAAAGGTCACTAAAATAAAAGAGTGCAGAGAGCCTATGAAAAAAAGTACAGGGACGGACACAAAATGCACATAGAAGTAGAAAGATATGACAGAACATTAAAACTGAGACAAGATAAAAAAAAAAAGGAAAAAGTCCCAGAGAGCCTGCGACAAATTAGGGAATAGCTGAAGTTGAAGAGGAATATGGGAAAGGTAATGAGGGAATGGTGCCTTTGCTAAGGTTAATGCCATTAGGGTGACTAGCGACCGGGCTTTGTCAAAAAAATTGTGTAACCGGGAACAGTCAGGAATTTTTTCAGGGATAATTTTTTTTTCCCAGGGAATTTTACGAAACCGTTTTGCTAGACACCCTATCATTCCTAAACTTTTTTATAATCGACAATCGACAATCGAACAGTGGAGTGAAAAGACACGAGCGGTCCGGGAGCAGAAGAGCTTCCATTGCACACTCGCCCATAACGTAACCAAGGGAATTACACTGAGTTAGAGGAGAAGCCTGATGTCCCTCGAGAGTCATCCTGAGAATAGAGTCCTAGCTGGTAGGACGAGGAATAAGATTGTTGATTGACGTAGAGATAGCCCTGAGCATCTGCAGCTAAGATATCCAGAAGTCGGGGATATGCGCCATCATCCCATATTCAAGGTAAGCAAGTTTCATGCTTACAGTAATGCCCTCTTTCGCTCTCATTAGTAATGACGCTCCCGACCGTATAATTTTCATAAAGTTAGAGTAATTAAGCGTAGCAAAGCAGTTTAAAGCATTTACTGAGTCCAATTAAGGCTAAGCAGTAAAATCTCGATTAAATTATTACTTTGCTTCTTTTCTCGATTAATTAATATGGCAACTTATTTATTGCACGTTGTGCAGCATGGTTCCTGAGTTAACTAACTGCTGTTTCTTTTTATTTACAGTTATGTACGTCATAAGACTACTATAAACGCGGTGCGTCGCCGCTGACTAGTTGTAGTGTGGTGTGATTATTCAAGCTAAAGACAAGAGGGCAGAATTATAGTTTCCTGCAGCAAAAGCGTCGCCAGGCAATCGTTGCTTTGGCCATCGAAGGAAGAAAGACGGAACCCATTAAAGTATTCTGGTGTCAGTATTGTCGTGAGAGACTTTGCAATTATTTCATGTACCTTAATGCGATATGTTGTCACACGAAATTGCAAACTTGTTGTTACTGGGATTTAAGTAAATTATCTCCGTAACTTTCTTTAATTTTTTTTTCCATACGTGTTAGTAGGATTCCGCCCCTTTACCCAAAACTACGGGCCTTTTTTATTTAAAATTGTCAGCCATTTTGGTCCTATGTCCTCTTTGGGTAAATTTTGTACTTATTTCAATTAATTGTTATAATAAACCATTTATTTTGTTAAAAAGCACAAAGTATGTTTAGTATCTCTGTTCACGTACACTTCAGCAGCTTTCACTATGCATATTCATAAAAATACATGTTATTGGCATATTAGCCAATAACTTCACTGGAGCAAATATATATCACAGGTAGTCACAGGTATCACAGATATAACACAAAGTAAACACGGCGGAATCTCTCAACCGTAGAATGGCGAGATAGAAACTTTTATCCTGCTAAACACAAACACACTAACATGTGAAACGATAAGACGTTATCTTGCAGGATAGTCACAGTCAAAAATCGGGAAGTCACTTTCAGGCGTATGACGTAATTGATGGATGCTCGCCGAGGATGGCCTGGTTCGCGCACTGTCAAATGACGAATAAAGAAATAGAAAGAATAATTTGACAGTAGCAATGGCGTAAATGCTTACTAAACTTAATTGTAATAGCAGCCGTTTTGTCCGCGTATTCAATCTTGTTCCATAGACATAACAAGAGTCATTTGGCAGAGGGATGAAACGATAAGACTAATTGAGTTCAATTCTGCTCTTGCACGAGTATAAAACCGACACTTGCTGCTAAGTAAGCCTGTAGCCCATAGGGCCATAAGCCATTTAACAGTTCCTTTTTAAAAGTCCGGGTCTCGCACAGTTCAATAAAGGCGTGGCAGTACAAGCTCCGCTTAAAAATAACGACTAAGCAAGCTGCCACCAGGTTACCGAATTTGAACGTCTCAATATGACGGCACCGAATATAAGACCATGAGATGTGAGGATTACATGTGCAAAGTTCACTAACCTTGATAAACAACTCGGTCAAGCAGCACTCATTGGATGCATTCTTTGCTCGAGGTTGGTCTGTCGATTGGCGTGCTTTCATTCTAGAAGCACTGCTTTCCTCCTCCGCGTCGACGGAAGCTTGCCCATAGAGCTCTCTCGTGAGCGAAACAATTGCTCTTCTGCTCCTTCTATCCAAGCCCGCTTCAGCGATATTTATTAGTCCGGTCGGTCTCCTGGTATTCCATTTTAACATTCCTCGCCAGCCTTTTTCTGAGAACCTTTTCGATGCCCGTTCAACGTGCTTTCTCTCCTTTCGATTTCCCGCGCAATTACTCTTTTGTCGTTCTGCGCATCTTCCATGTTCCTCCTCCCTCATTGGTCGTGATGCTGATCATGATGTCGCATCCACTTGCTGCCTGGGTGATGACGTGAATAGATGCAGCGGAAGTTATGACACCAACGAACGTCAGAAGAATTTTTAAAGGCTAAATTCCGTGACACACTCGCGGGCCCCAAAGGGTTGTACCAAAAGTAAGGTTCCCAATGAGCTACAGCCTCGAGGGAAGGTGCTAGGCTAAATCCGACAACAGTGCCGTGCGCATTGGTTCCCGCACTCTCGAGCCCACTCTCGAGCGATTCGATACGGCGCTCAGTGTTCGCTTGGCAGCCGTCAGAGATGGAAGTGTTGATCACCGCTCCCGCCAAATGCGAGGTTCGAGCAGTAATCCGGTTTCTCCACGCAAGGAAGTTGCCGCCCGTGGAGATTCATCGGCAACTGACTGAGGTTTATGGGGAAAAGTGCATGTCCGTTCAGCACGTCCGAAAATGGTGCAGGGCTTTTGCTGAGGGTCGCACGGAAGTTCACGATAAAGAACGGAGTGGAAGACCGCCGGTTTCGGATTCCATTGCCCAGAAGATCAACAGTGAGCTGCTGAAAGATCGGAAGGTCACTGTCCGTGAACTTGTTGAACGCATTCCTGAAGGTTGCCACGGCACACGCTTCCTCAAAGGATTGGCGGGAGACTTCTTCGACTTAGGAATACAAAAGCTGGAGCACCGTGTTCAAAAGTGTGTCGAAAAAAATGGAGACTATGTTGAAAAATAGACAACAGTGTAAGCTTTTCAACGATGTATAAATTAATAACAATAAACAATGTTTTCTAATGTAAAAAATATGGGAACCTTACTTTTGGTACAACCCTCGTATATCAAGGTCACCCTGTGGTACATAATATATTGCGATATCTGGGCCTGCAGTGTTGATAATTTGGCTTGGCTGAGCAATCTTGAAACCGCCAGGTTGTCTGTGTAGATGACAGTGGGGACTTGCTGGATGTAGTGTCACCAAACCTGTGCCGCATGAGCCACCGCTAACAGTTCTTTCGAATAAATTGATAGCTGTTGCTCTTCTCCTCAGAATCTACGGGACTCATAGGCAATCGGAAACAATTTCCCGTCGTAGACTTGCATTGCTACCGCGCCGTTGGCATCCTCCAAAACATCGCACAGGACATGTAAATCCTTTCTCGGGTTAAATATTTTCAGTGACGGTGGGCTTGTAAATGCCTTCTTCAACTCACTGAAAGCTGCTTATTGCTGTAGACCCCAGACGTACATGACATCCTTCATTAGTAAGTCAAATAAGGACCCTGTAAGCTGGGCATATTCGGGGATGAACTGCCTGTAAAATTGTGCCGTTCCTAGAAACGATCTCAGTTGATGCATGTTATTAGGGGTAGGGCAATCAACAATGGTTTTGGTTGGTCTTTTTTCGCATGCTTTCGTTCTCGCTGATATCTTAAATCCTAAGTATTCTACTTTGTTTACCCCGATCTGACATTTGGATGGCTTTAGATAAAACATTTGGCTTTAGATAGCCGTTTCATATCACGAGCGTAGAGCAGAATATCGTCAAAGTACGATACCACACCTTGATTGATATGGCGCTTGAGCGCTTCGATGATAGCCTTGGCAAATGTGGCCGTCGCACCCTTAAGCCCAAACGGCATAATTCGGTACACAAAGAGCCCAAATCGGGTCTTGAAAGCCGTATATGGTATATTGGAGGGTCTCATACGGATCTGATGATAGGCTTGGAGCACGTCCAATTTTGCAAATATTTCAGCTTCCTCCAATCTGTCTTTAACAAGTCTGCTCTGGGCACCAGGTAGAAGTTGTCCCTCGCCATCTCGTTGATTTTATGAAACTCGACACATAATCTTAATTTACCATCCTTTTTGACTACGAACAAGATAGGAGAACGAACGAAGTTGACGGCTGAATAAGATTTTTGCTTACCATATCTTTCAGAACTCTTTGTAGTTCCTCCTCTTCATCTCTGGAAAGGGGGTATAGCGGTGAGTTAAAAGGTGCGAAGTTCTGGCAGATGTATTCTGGAATATGTCGGCGTATACATATTCTGTTCAAGATGTATTCGGGAAGATGTTGGCGTATACATATTCTGTTCAAGATAATATTCGGGAAGATGTTGGCGTACTCCTGTACTAAGTCGAGACACTCAGGATGGGGTAGCTCAATTTAATTTCTTTTTCAAACTTGCCAAACATAGCCAAGACTGGTGTTGCTGGCTCTGTGTTGATTAAAGTGCAGAGCTCTGTTTCCGACATCATTTCGGTGTTATTGGACGGTTTCCATTGTAGTAGCCACCATCTTTTACCCTTCTGAATGACAGCACATCTTTATTTTTCACTCGCATTGCAGAGTGATTTCTTCAATCCCTTAAGTCCCAAAATTAAGTTGTAATTTTGGATAGGAACATTGTCGAAGTTGAGTTTAGCCTGGTAATGACCACTCTTAACAGGTACTCTTAGAGTGACATGGGTAATTGAAGTAGGCGTTCCATCCAGAAACAAAAGAGATTTCGGCGGATGAAGAGCAGTGGTAGTCAACTGCAGCTGGGACACAAGATCAATGTCAATGTAATTGTCCAGGCCTCACGTGTCGATCAATGCTTTACATACATGCCCCTGAATATGCACCACTATAGCACACATTTCACCAGTTAAGTTTTCATGGACAAAGTTTACTTGCCGGGTCTTATTTTTATTGACTGGGCTTCCGGTACTGGTTGTCTACAGCCTTTTCTTAGATGACCGGGGTGCCCACATCTATAGTATCTCCGATTGTCTTTACGATTATGCTTTTTAAAACGGTTTGGACGTTGTATTACATCAATCTGCATCGGTTCATCCATGACTTCGGGCAACTCCTGGTGAGCATAGAACCATTTCTCCACGAATATAATATTGTCTTCTAAGGAGACTATCTCTCGTAACTTTAGCTGCGCCATCAGTTTATTAGGTAAACCTTGTAGAAATAGATGTACTTTTTCCGTCTGGGTTGAATCAATTAGACCGCCAAACAGCTTGTCACGGAATTCGAATTCCATCGAGAATTCCAGTGACGCAACGACTTCCTTTCACTCTCGGATTTTCTATCACTCCCGGAGGGGAAGGAGGCGACGTCACCAGCATCATCGGCGACATCAACACGCTCGGGCCAATCAACGAGCGAGGAGAGATTCGAGCGCGGTGTTCGACTGCAAAAAGGAGGAAATGGAAAACGGCTCGAGAGTTTCCAACTGGAAAGGTGGTTCGAAAAACGAGCTCCGGGGGAGGACGCTGAACGGCAAGAGGTGCTGTTGTAATATCGATAAGCTGGAAGGTGAGGAGGAAGCTCGATTCGCCGCAACCGAGACGGCTGACGGCCAGCGAACTACGCCGTTTAAAGGTACTACGTCGGGCAGGGAAGCCAAGCAGGCGGAGGTTTCGAGGCTCGGGCACGAGGAAGGCTAAGGGAGCGATTCGCCGTCGCAGCTCCGCATCGAAGGACCTGTCAACGCTTTCCCGACAACGATAGTGGACCGCTGTCGCTCACTAGTAAGTGCTTCTTTCCTCGTGGGCGCTAATGGGAATATAATTCGTGTGGCGTTCGTGGAACTTTCACGCCGTGAATTGCGTTATGGTGCCGTTGTGAATGGGTTATGGCCTTTTAGTCTCCAGGCCTATTTAAGCCACCAACTAGGTTTTACGGTGTTAAGAAATGTTCCAGTTAAACGTGCGTCTTGTTTATCGCAGCTATCCTTCTATTCTAACGTACGCACTTTTTACTGAGTAATTTTTGTTTAAGGAGAAATGTGTTGAATTAAACGCCGACGACTGTGCATTTGAGTTCACAGCGGCTAGTGTGTAGTGATCTCTAAAAGTGTGTTGGTTGAGAGCTTACGAGTCTAATTTGTGTTGTTCTCCTTTCTAAATTTTTAGAGCTCAAGTTCCGTTACTTTTAAGTCTGTTACGATTTAATTCGGATTTAGACTTTCTATTCTGACGAGACTTTACGGAGTGCCATGCTGAAGGTCAATAACACCCGTCTGTAAGCAATATCACTGTTGCCTCTAATTTTTCGTTTAAGTGTGTTGACCTTACAGGACTGGAACTTTATACGGACTCAAAATCAAAATTTATCACGTCTTGTAAATTTTCATGTGTATCCCGGTGATTTATGTCTGTGCGTGAATATTTATTCTCTTTTACAATCAGTCAAATTGAGTTTGCTTCATAAGAGGTTTACACTCAGTTAGGAGTGTTTTGTTTGTGAAATTAAACATTTTTATGTGATGAGTATCGTTGATATAGTTTTAGGATTTTTGCTAGTTGTTATCTGGTGCTAGCCTTTATGTTTATGATTAGTCATGTACATTGCAAGATGTTCAAGAGATTATACTTTATTAATGTTCAATTGATAACGGATGGAATCCGATCCTTTATACCCACTGTGCTATTAGTTGTAGGTGCTTAGGATTAGGCACTAAGATTTGGATATTAATTAGCTATTAAGCCATTGGGAATTTATGATTAGGATAATCATGCATTGTAACTATTAAGAGTTATAGTCTTAGCCCATTATATTTTTTTATTTTTGATTATTGTGATTTTGTAACAAGCGTTGAGTTACTTTTACCAATTGATCCTGGGTTTTTCCAGTTTACATTTATTTCTTTATTTAGGTTTAGACTTTAAATAAATAATTATTTACTTACAATTTATAATCCGAGTCTATTGCATGTAATTCTACTTCCACTGCGTACACTCTCTTCATACTTATTATTTACATGTGATACAGCTGTCTGAATCTGGTGACATATTCGGCCACATTATTTCCTTTTAGTTTTAACCGTTGGAGTTTAGAGCATCTGGTCAGTTGAGTTTGTCCACCTCCGAAGACTTTTAGGAATTTTCTTTGAAAAAGTTCCCACACTAGGAGTGGGTTGGCTTCCACGAAATTAGCATACATACCACCGCAGCTCCAGTTAGGTAGGCGGGTATGACTTGCATATATTGCTGTTGAGGAATCTGCTTGCACCCTGCGACGGCAATGAAATGCTTCAAAAATTGCTCTGGATCTTCCCGTGGTTTGCAGCTGAAGCTTGGAAACTGCATAGCCTCCACTGCTCGTTGTGCTGGTGCAGCATTAAGCCGGTCGAGTGAATTGGAGATTCATCCCAGTTGCTTGATCCAGGCCGAACCAACCAGCAATTCAATCTCAAAAAAATAACACTTCGTACACAAATAAGCAGTTCACAACACACTGCTGCCACAACCGCTGCAGTTAATTAATAAACCTGGTAGATATCCCTATTATTTTTTTCCCAACGGTTTTTCCCTTTATCCTTTATACATTGCTACTTGCTACATGCAAGACACACAAACTTTTGAAAATGAAAAGCACCCATTGTTAATCATTCAATAATAAGGCATGTTAACAAACCAATTGACAATTGATTAATATGTAAATATGAAATGATTTAACGGTATATATGTGCCCTGTATATATAATTGTCACACATTGGGAAAAATATGGACAAAAGTCTAAAATGAGAAACAAGATGAGAGGCCAAGGCCACAGTTCATGTATAAATTGCTCACATTTTAAATGTTGTAACTTTTACTTGAATATTTGAAACCGACACGCACACATTAATCAAATAATGAAAAATAAAATAAAATTCAGGTTTGTTGCAAATTTTGAATCCGAATAACGCTAATGCAACAAGGAACATTTCAATGTAAGTGGATCTCATTTTTTAATTTGGATTTTCCAAAATTAAGGATAGAAAATGATCGAAAAAGAAAAACGATGACGAGTTATTCTATGTTATATAGCCAAGACGATTCTCCAGTGTGGCGTCATCCCCTAGCGGTGAATTGAGGCAAAGCTCAAAATAAGATGAGTTTTGAAAGCTGATGTTTGAAAAATTATATTTAAAAAACTATTTAAGTTATAAAATGTTTAAAGTCGAATTATGGTTAGTTGATGGTCATTTATGTTATAAAGTAATAAGATTGATAGGTGATTTTTGGTTTCAGTTGCACTTTAAAGTTACTTCTCTCCAACATAACATCATTGTAGCGGAAATTTTGACGCGACTTTTTATACTCCAAATCCCCCTTATTCCAAACAATTTCCCATTTTGCTTTAAACGTGTACAATTACCGGTGAGCTTAAGTTATGCCATGATAGTAAATATAGCACAAGGCCAAACGTTGCGTGTTTGTGGGCCAGGACCTTTGTGTCAGTTGCTTTTTGCACGACCACCTCTTTGTGGCTCTCTCCCGTGTTAGTGAAGAAACAAGGCTCTTTGTTCGTGTCCTCAATCATATTATTTCAAACAGCGTTTAAAAAGAAGCTTTATAATAAGTCAAAAATAAATTCCACGTGTACGAAGTCGCGGGCACAGCTAGTAAATAAATAAAACTAAAATTTCTATCTTCCGATATGGCCGCGTTGCAGGCGCAATTGGGCTGATTGTACATCCAGCGCCACTTTTCAATGGATTACCCGCCTTATCCGGAGCAAGAAACATCAGTTAGAAATATAACCACCTATACAGTGTGTCTCAAAAGTCGCGTGCCAAATGGATTAATTGGTTGCTTTGATTTTGTAGGTGAAATTGTGAAGTCGAAGAATAATGCTGGCATCGGAACAACGTGTAGAAGATACTTCTTTCTGAAGATCACCACAGAACATCTCGAAAAGCTGCAGAGGAATTTCATCCCGGCAACCTGATATTCCCAAGCCCACCAGCTACACTTTTACACGTGACAGAAGAAATTTTGAATCATGTAAGACATCGTCTTCGAGTGCATTGTGCACATTTTGAACATGAACGATAAGTTTGCGAAACCGTGTGAACATAAAGCCAACATTCATAAACTTTTCATATTTCACGCGCCTTTTGAGACATACGGTATCTACAGACAGTGATTTCTTCTGATGATCCATTATTTATTACTGCATCTCCATTATGACCTAATTTCAAATCAACTTTCTTTAACATTGTTAATTTAAATCGTGTTTTAATTTCTTTTTTAAACTCTGTTTATTGTGTTTTTTATATAAAAAACGGAAGATAGGGGAAGCCTGCCCACTGAATGTTATTTTGTAAATTTGTAAAAAACCTCAATTATATACACGTCATCATCAGTAAAAAATTTCTTAGTTTGGATATTTCAACCTATTATCTTCTGTGCTAAAAATTGGATCATCAGTGGACATCATTAAGAAAATTCACATCAATTTCGACATCAATTGGACATCATTTAGACCTCAAAAGTTGAATAACATCTCACTGTAAATCCTGGACTAAAATTGTCGGTATATGTGTATTTTAGTATACCAAAGCTCATACTAATTCAGGATTCGTTAATACTTACGAAAAATAAAGATAAAACTTAACGAAATGTTAACACACTAGCAGTATATACTTTCAGTATAATTTCTTATGCACATTCCGCGTTATCCGTCACTAAAGAGTTGGTTTTCCGGATCGCTACACTCAAAGCTCACATCTTAAGTCCGAGTTCTATGGAGTAACGGGTTTAAGATGTCAGCTTTGAGTGTAGCGATTCGGACAACCACCTCTTTAGTGACGGATAACGCGGAATGTGCATAAGAAATTATACCGAAAGTATATGATGCTAGTGTGTTAACATTTCGTTATGTTTTATCTTTATTTTCCGCAAGTATTAACGAATCCTGAGTTAGTATGAGCTTTGGTATACTAAAATACACATATACCAAATTGTCTTCAACATCGTCATTATTTTATTGTTAATTTTAAATTTTTTGATAATTATTTTATATTATGGAAGTTATATACATCTAGTATTTTGGGTAGGAGTTGTATTTATTTTTTTCTCAAGAGACACCTGTTAATTTTTTACGGTTGTTGAATCTTTAATGGGTGTTTAATGATTAAATCTGTGGATTTAATGAGTTTTCGAGCCCTCATATTTTGCTCTATGGTAAAGTTATTATATGAGTTTTTCTAATTAATGTAAGTAATTTCCAAAGTTTATAATCATTTTTGTTAGGAATATTAAACCACTGGTTGTTTATAATTTATTTTCAGTTAAGGCCTCTTTGGTGGGAGGATTTAAATTGACCGACGAATTTCTGTATAATGATGTACGGTGTGATCCCTAAGGATATGGACTAGCATAATTATACGTAAGAACATCACAAACATTTCTTTGTATAATAACATTATATATTAATCAACCATTGTTTTCGTGTCTTCACATACACTTACACATGGCAACTTCCTGTATATTTCTTCAGATTAAATATTTTTTATAATAAAATTGAGAAATTTAAGATTTAAAATGTTTTTAAAAGATTTTATTTTAAATAAACCATATAATCTAGACAAAAAAAGTTTATCGGTAAAGCGTAAAATAATCAAATATTTAAATAGTAAGAGTAAATAAGCAGAAGGCTAAAAAAATGATATTGTCGATATGTTTCCCAGACTTATCAAGATTATTTAAGCCAGCTGCTTTGGTTTGTTTTTAAGAATCATATCACTTTTTGCATAATAAGCAATTTTTCTGCAAACCAAAGAAAAATAATTCTTTATCTGATAAAAGTGCCCTATCTATCTAGATTGCTAACTGGACTTAAATGCAAACAAATCGTAAAAATAAAAAATGATTCAACCAAAAATTAAAGTGTTATTAAAATTTTTATAAATTAACAAGAATATAACCCGTAAAACGATTTTCAAATATACTGAAAAGAAGAATATAAAAATTTGATGTTTAATATTTTAATTATTTATTTATATATTTATTTATATAAGGAAAGGTTACAAAAATTACAATAGTGAACGAGGCCAGTATGGTGAAAACCTACAAGTTAGGCCAGGCGGGCACAATATAGCAATAAAGTAAAATTAACAAAGGGTTAGTAAACTACAAATAATTAATCAAATACAAAACTTTTATAAAATATCATCAAGATGAAACTAACAGATATAAATAAAAGATCGATAATTAGGCATAACTAGTAATATAATGATAAAAAGTTAACTAAACTTAGAAGTAAGTGAGAAATATTGACTAGAAAAACTAAACATTGAAGCAACAAATGTTTGTACGGGCGCATCATACAGTAAACTTAACATCTATTAGGGAAAAATTCAGATTGAATATATCTAAATACTAACAGAAAGAGAAATCCTAGTGAAAAATCTTCGTATTTAAAGGAATATACTGAAACAAAAGTTACCCGTAAATTGGGGTTACTTGAACCCTGGTGGTCTACTTGGACCCAAATCAAAAAAAAGTTTCAAAGACATTCCGAGTCTGCAGTTGTGAATGTATTGGTCTGCTGATAGATTCAATTGCAAATTAATGAAAACATGTTATGAAATGTATCAATGATCTGTGCAGGCTGAGTTATTTGTTAGCAAATAAAGATTAAATGCAATTCATTCAAATTTACCGAATTTATGATGTTATTTTCAAGATAAATCATTAAAAATAAAAAAGTTTTCAACTAAAATGTCTGGTAAGTGTTTCATCTCCAAAACGTAGGTCGAACATGAACCCACTGTCCATTATAATTGCTTTATCCATTGCAAATGTAGCGTGGGTTCAAGTTACCCCAGCCAGGGTTTACTTGAACCCAAATTTCCATAATTTATTACATATATACTAAGTTAAAATATTGAGTCAATAAACATATAAGTTAAAAGAAAATATCACAAATTTAATATAAATTAAGTTAACAGCAGAATTAGTGTTATTAAGTCTATCAATAGGAAGAATTGTTTAAAAATCCTTGTTATTTGGGTTTAAGTAACCCCAATTTACGGTACTCAATATTCTCGAAAACGAGAATAGAAAGCTAGTGAACGAATTTCCCAGGGCAGAAAACACAGCATTTTATACCGCTGTGTGAGACAGATCGGTTTCGGTAATTAAGCAGAGAGACAGGGGGTCGTATCTCATTTGCTATGACTCAGAGTATTATAATTATGACTATCAAGGTTACGTCGAAACGTAATAGGGATCGATAACTGTACTATCAAATTGGAGGCTTTATAAATGAACGAACATACAGATAAAAAGTAAATTTGATAAATTGCAATACGTAAAGAAGAAAAGTAATGGGACACTGAAGAAGATCGGGGAAGATGTAATAGAGTCCGGAGAAACCAATTTTGTAATTTTAATATTCTTGTAAGATTAGTAGAAGAGTAGAACTCCAGAACAATACACCATAACATAAAACAGAATGAATCCAGGAATAACAAGGAATTAAGCCTCCCGAGGAAGGTATAAGAAAGTAGCGGAAGCCCTGAGTTCATCTATTTTTTTTTTTAGCCGGCCAGGCAGCTGAGAGGGCTAGGGTGTAGACTTTCTAGTTCTCGAGGCTATCTGGTCGTGGGTTCGAATCCCCCCGTGGGCATGGATGTTTGTGTTTGTCTCAGGCTGCGTACAGATAAAACTTGTGTAAAAGGCGCAAAATGACCTTATTAGTCGATGCCTAAATTTCTTACTTAATTACTTACCAAACCCGCTTATCCGTTAGGGTCGCGGGGGCAGCAGCCCTATGGAGGATCTCCAGCGATCGCGGTCTTACGCCATCAAGTGCATGTCCTCCCTGGTAATACCTAAGTGACTCGAACCCAGATTCTGCATGTAGTCTAGCCATCTGATTCTAGGCCGACCCCTTGGTCTCTTACCCACTGGCTTGGAAAGATCTCTAGGAAGACCAGTTTGCGGCATCCGTATCACGTGGCCATACCAGCGCAACTGAGATCTCTCAATGAGGAGAAGTAGTGGCTCAAAACCTAAAGACTCCCTTATTATGCTGCTGTGCACTTTATCTATACTCTATCCAACGAAAGTTGGAGTCCGCGTGTCCAGTTAAATTTCCTGTTTCAATTGTTAGACATTGTTGCCAAAGTAGAATCAACAATGTCTAGCAATTGAAATAGGAAGTTTAACTGGACGTGCCCACTCCAACTTTCGTTTGACAGAGTATAGTAGGGTAACACCTGCCACACCTCTCAGAAATCTCATTTCGGCCGCTTGTACAAGCGATCGCACACTTTCGGTCATTACCCAAGACTCATGACCATAGGTGAGAATGGGGACAAAGATAGATTTGAAGACGGAGAGCTTGGCTTCGTTACCCAGCTCGCGTTTCGTTACCACGGTTCGCCACAGTTCACGTCTGACACAGCTTGCTGCACCGATCCGAGCATCCAATTCTTTCTCCTGCCGTCCATCACTCGTAAATGCAATCCCGAGATACTTGAATTTCTCCACCTGTCTCAATGAGACTCGCCTAACATGGATAGCGCACTGAGCAGGCTGTCTTGAAAGGACGAGACCTCAGTTTTAGCCACACTGATCTTCATCGCAGCTTTTTCACATTTGGCTGCAAACCGTTCTAGTACATGCTGAAGGTTTGTGCGAGAAGACCCAAGGAGGACAAGGTTGTCAGCAAACAGCAACCTCTCCACCAGGCAGTCGCCCACACAAACACGCTCATCGCCTCGGCTGCCTATGTTTATCCAGTTCATAAAGATAATGGACAAGAGAGGCGACAGTACGCACCCTTGGCGGAGTCCGACACCCACGGTGAATGGTCTTGGCTTAATGCCATTTATCCGGACACACATCTCTGTCACGTGGAACAATTTCTGTTAATTGCAGAAGGGCGCAGTGGAATTGAGTAATACACGTAACAACAGGCGGATAGAAAATAAAACAAAATTTAATGAAAATAGTATTAATAGCACAACACAAAATAATCAACTGGTATGAAAATAGATATGCACCAGCAGGATACTTAGCTAAACTTTAGCAAATTAAAATGTGAACAAATTAATTAAATAAGCTTGATAAGCATAACCCCTAATTATAACATAACATGCCTTAATTAAAGATAAGCATTTATTTAAATTTCTAAACGAAATCTTAACAAGTTTCCGAAACAACTATCAATTCAGTAATTTCAAATGATTATAAATAAACTCAAGGACGTCTGCCGGTAATTAAAGCTTACTACAACTTCAACATAAATATTGGCAAATATTTCATACAGAAATGCTTAATAACACCTTGCAAAAATGACTACTATAACAATCCAAATTCTATGTAAAAATATATATAATTTACCACAATATTGAAACACCGGCTTCTTATGTTTAACCTTTCCTTAAACAAATTAACATTCAATACAATATTGTTTTGTTCAAAAATAAAACCTTATTCGTTTTAAAATACGCAGGTACTACTAAATTTGACAAATTAATCTTTCACAAAATAGCCCAATGACACAAGGCTTAAATCGTAAGTCACATAAAAACGGGTAGAATTAATTAAAGTCTCAGTCAATGTTCAATTCTTAAAACGGGGTAATAGTCACATTTGTCAAA
>JAHWFO010107207.1:132599-154163 GCA_023313115.1 Rhysida immarginata | reverse complement strand
CTTCACGGCTCGACTCCTGCGATGCCGCGTTTCCACTTCCATTCGCCACGCGGGATTCTTCACCCTCCGTGCTCTGGTAACGCGTGGCCTCCGAGTTCACAATCGAGTACAAATCATGAACCCCCTTCGTTCTCTCTCCATTCTCACGAATGATGTCCTCGGGAACCAACCCTTGTCCAACTCTCCTTCTCCTTTTCTTGGCATAATCGAATTTTCCACCTCGTTGTTGGTCTGGTCTCCTATTGAAGCAGGCGTGCTGATGCTGATGACACGTCGCCTGGAGCTCCTTCCTCCTCCTGGTGTTGTAGAAAACACGGAACGGAAATCCAGAACGAGTGCCATAGGAAACCGGGTTGGCGTTTGATTTCCGTGACAATCTCAGAGCTTTCGTACAGAGACATGATAGCAACCATTAATTGCCCATCCACTCCATACTCTTGCAACACTTGCCAGAGCTTCTCCCGAGGAACTTTTCCGAGGTCCACAAAGCAAGCGTAGACCTCTTTTACATACTCCCAGGATTTCTCAAAGATTTGCCTTAGAGCAAAGATGTGATCCATCGTGCTTCGGCTAGGTCGGAAACCACACTGCTCCCCCGACAGTTTGGAGTCAACCATTTTCCGACTTCTCTTCTCTGGACACTTAATGTTGATCTTGCTTAGAGTTAACTTTCCTCGATAGTTGTTGCAATCTTACTGATCTTCCTCTTTGAAGATAGGGATCACAACTCGTGTCTACCATTGCTTAGGGGCCTGTCCAGATATCCAAGCAACCTAACAGACTCGAGTCAGCCACAGGATACCATCCTGATTTAAGGCCTTTAGCATCTCGGACCGGATATCATCATCACCTGCAGCTTTGCCAGTCTTCAGGGACTTAATTGCCCATCTGACTTCTACTTCAGTAATACTACCGTGACTATTCTCCGCTCCAAAGTGCACCTCATGTGCCTCAGTTGTTGCTGTCACCGGATTAAGAAGAGATGCAATGTATTCCTTCCACCTAGGCAACACGCTCTTCTCCGTTTTCAGAAGCCTCCCATCTGAACTCTTACTAGTTTGTGATGAAGGAGACTTCTTTCTACGGAGGCGGCGCACGGTCTGCCAGAATACCTTGTTTGCCGAACCATAGTCTGCCTCCAATTTCTCCCCGAACTTCTTCCAGGCCTTGGCTTTAGCTGTTGAGACTGTCTTTGCTGCTGCTTTTTGCGCCTCAGTGTACCGCACTCGAATCGAAGTTGATTTATTTGACTTATTTGCTGTTAGCCAAAATTTCTAACAAAATCAATCATCTTTTTTTTTATTCCTTCATCTGCACTTCTTAACCCCCCATTTTTTTAAATCAAAAATTGATTTTCTCAAACCTTGTATTTAGAAAATATAAAAGAACCCTATCTTCTTTCCTTTCTCATCATTTTCGATCGAATGATATATCACATCCTATATGTTGACATAAATTTCTTAAGACCAAGTGATTGCCACCCCCACAACTCCGACCCTATTGGGATAATTTTGCCCAAACTTTACAGTAATGTTGATCTTGCTTAGAGGAATCTGCATACCAAATTTCACTCCTTTATATGCATAAATACGAGTAGACCTTTTGGTCCCCTCTAATTTCCGCCCCTGAAACTCCGACCCCAGTGGGCCAATCAAAACCAAATTAAATAGCAAAGGTGTACATGCCCATAGTAAGCTACCTTAGTAATTTCAACCTTCTACGTCAAAAAATGCGGAAATTATGTAGGGAACGGACGGACGGACGGACAGACAGACGGACATTGAGAAAACAATAAGTAGCTCCATTCTTCCGCTACTTAATAAAGTAAAAGTAAAATGTTAGTAGGAAGATAATGAATTTTTGAGATAATATCCTGTTTTTTATTAGGTTGATCAACAATTTATCAATATGGGAATCCCAAAACAGATCTGGTGACAGTGTAAGACCCAGGTATGTAAAAATTGTGGTAGTTTAAAGAGTGGAACGTCCGTAATAAATTGGTGTCGACAAAGGTACATTACGCTTATTCCAGTGATGGAAAAACATTACCTTTGTTTTATCAATATTAATAACTAGTAAGCTTTCACTACATCATTGTCTTAGCTTCTCAGGAGCTAAGTTAAGAGCTGCGAGCAAAAAAGTAATATTAGTATGAGATAACAACAGAGAAATATCATCTGCATATAAATGGGTTTAAGAGTCGTAAAAATAGATGGCAGATTATTCACAAATAAATTAAAAAGCAGGGGTGAAAGAATCGACAACTGCGGAACCCCGTAATTCCTGGTAAATGTAAACGAGTTTTTCCCGAGATGGGAAAGGTAGTATCTATGATTAGATAATAGTTCAGAGAGCCAAGACAGTGGCAAACCATGAAATCCATAAAAAGCATTTAGTTTTTACAGTAACATATAGATAGGAGAAATCAATAAATGTATCAAAGGCTTTGGAGAAATCAATGAATATTGAAGTCACATATTTATTCAATGCCATCTCAGAGGAAAGGAATTCGAGTAGATCATGGCAAGCCGTTTCAACGCTCCGATTTGGAGTAAACCCAATTTAATTACAACAATGGCGAAAACTGCATGTAAATTTACGAATTCGATTGCAGCGTTACTAAATGCTGTTGTCCATAAAACTTGCTAAACAGCTATGAGATGGTTATGGAATTCATTAAGAAAAAACAGTTAAGTCATCCGTATACTAGTGAGTTGGGTAAGATGAAATTGAAGTGATATTAAAAAAAAACCTTCAAAACATGCGCTGCAAAATGAGAAATGAAATGCTCGCACGTCTAAATGTTTTAAAATACTGCGCATATGTTCTTTCCGCTGCTAGAGCCATTCATCATTGTTTAATCAAAGTTACCATATATGTTAGGAGAGAAAAATCATTGTTGCAAAGCATTGTCGGGAAAAATCTTTTAAGTATTCCAAGGTGTTTTACCTCTGACGCAGATGTAATTTTAAAATTCTATATTTCACTTTTACTTGCAGTTGGTTTAAAAAAACAATGGAAATACCATTGATTCTATCCACACTCACATCATTTTGTGTGGGGTTATTCACTACTTGGTGATATTTTGTTCCAATTGCACTCTGCTCTCGATGTTTTGAAGCAAAACTTGGCCATTCATCACTTTGCGTGTTCTAGCAGTCGCCGTTTCTCCTATCCAAATGCTCAGCATTTGCTCAGTTGCAACAGTGTGCTGGTGAAACCAAAAGGGCAGGGAGCAAAAGGACAGCTTATTCTGTCGCATTTCCACTCTTTCTCAATAGCCTGCTAACTTTTCATTATCTCCAGTTAGTGCTCATTCTTAAAAAATTTCAAGAAAATGTTAAGTGCTGAGAACTATCAATTCCAAGAAAAGCCCGAACATCGGAATTCTATGCATTGTCACATATTGAAACTTACTCATAAATCACAAACTGTGCCTGATTTGTTGGTCATTAAACATATATTATTGGTGAATTGCGTGTTGATACCATTGTTGATTGAAGCACGACGGGCTAATTGTTGCAGAAACTTTGCCTTGCAGTAGTGGTCATGTGATTCCTCTTATTAGTTTGCCCTGTCATCATTATGAATATCGAATATTTTCGTTAATTAGCTGGCGCACCAAGCGTTCTCCGGGCTTAGCATAGAGGTAATAGTATTAATTTGTTTCACTTAAACATCTGCAATTGTATCGTGTATACAGGGAGTTTCACTTAAATGTGTCCCGTCTTTAGGTCCAAATAACGGCTCAAGGGGAACAGGTGGGGGGGAAATAAATATTGATTATTTGGTTTTAATGTCCCCTAATTCAGAATAAAAACATTTCGCGTCCCTGCGGGTGAACGGGTAAATTTTGAAAATTTTAATTTTGTAGGGGTAGGGGTTAGACCCCATGTGTTATTTAGAAAGTTGTAGAACATCATGTAAAATGTGGGTTTAGCAAAAAACCTGGAGAAAAAATCTCATCCCCTGCCCCCTATATCGAGTGGGTAAAGTGAAAGGTATGGCTAGCCGATGTGGACAAAAACCATACTTATTAGAATGCCACTCATTCTTCGACTGCCCGTGTGAGCAAATTTGCATACGAGTGGGGTCAAGACCATTAGCTTTTCAGTGTAACGACTCATTCATTCTCATTCATTTTCAAATGTACTGTTTTCTAATAAGTAATAAAGTTCTAATAAGTTTCTAAAGAGTTTTTCTGTTTTTGTCTACATTAGCTAGCCATACCTTTCACCTTACCCACTCAATAAAGGGCAGGGGATGAGATTTTTTCACCGGGTGTTTTGCTAAACCCACATTTTACATGATGCTCTACAAGTTTCTAAATAACACATGGGGTCTAATCCCCTACCCCTACAAAATTAAAATTTTCAATATTTACCTTTTCACCCCCAGGGACGCGAATTGTTTTTATTCTGAATTAGGGGGCATTAAAACCAAATAATCAATATTCAGTTTCCCCCAATCTGTTCCCCTTAAGTCGTTATTTGGACCTAAAGACGGAACACCAATTATGAAACACCCTGTATAAGAAAGATTGTTATGCTTTCTAGTGCTGGGTTTCGAACTCTAGACCACTCAGCCGAGAATCGATGACCAGAAATTTTATTTATATCCAAGCTTTTACTGCAAATTTTGACAGTACACCGTATTTTCTCTGTCTGTCCGGGACTTAGACAAACAAATTATCCGGGGTACCGATTCTTAAGCATGGTACAAATAATTGCCCGTGTGAAAAACATGGTGTTTCCAAGTTAATGCCTGCCACACAAAACGATTGCCCCTGTGCCTTGTTGATACTCATAACGAATGCAAGCCAGATAGGAAACTGCAATCGCTTGAAATCAAAAGGCATATTTGTATCACTAGGTATCAATGGAATTCGAGGAATGAATACGTCTTATTCTGCTGCATTCCCCGTGATCATCGTGGCGTCTATAACGTTCGGCAATAGATTCTTCACGGTGAGTCTTGTTCCATTGCACAGCCTTGGCAGGTCGATGTTACGTAATAGCATTATAGGACATCCTTTTTATAAAGTGAGCTTATTTTGCAATATTCTCGGGGCTTCAAGGAAATTTAAAAACTCTAACCTAATCTACGAGTATTGATGAAACAGCTGGCGGAATCATAAGATACCTCTCTCACCATCTTGTGGTATGCATGAAACTCCATAGAAGATGCTTTTTTTGGCCCTATTTCCTGTGAGTCAGTTCGTCGAGGGTCAATCCGTTGAGCGTCAGTTCGTCGGAGTCAGTTCGTAGAATGTCATTTCGTCAAGGGTTTCAGTTGGTCAGTCGGTTAGTTCTTGGAGTCAGTTCTTTGAACGTCATTTCGTCCAGTGTGTCCGTTGGCCGGGCGTTAAGTTTGTCAAAGGTCAATTAGTCGAACGTCAATTCGTCGAGGGTGTCAATTGCTCGGGCAATCAATTTGTCAGAGACGAATTCATCAGATGTTTCAGTTAGTCGAGATAATAAATAAATGGTCGAAAAAAACTTTCATAAAATACATTAAAGCAAATCAATAAATGTCGTTACTGTTAAAATCTCTATTTAAATTCAGCTTTTCCATATAATAATCAACAAACGATAATCCAGTAATAAAACCAGAAAAAGTATGAAAGGCAGAAAGGTGGGTGGGCTACAAACAAAGCCTGTTCTTATGTGTTTTTTATTGCAATATACAGGTATTGGACATTGAAACTGAAACACCTGGTAGAAATCCAAAATCTTTATTTAATAAGGTGTTGGGGCACCGTGGGCAGCCAGCACAGCAGAAACACGTCTTGGGAAGGATCGGTAGTGGTCCTGCACAGTTTGCACCCCAGACCATTACTGATCCACCCATTACTGATCCACCTCCGTGTTTGACTGTGGGTGCCAAGCAGTCTGGGTTGTAGGCATCAGAGGGGCTCCTCCAGACGAATAACCTCCCTGTTGTTTGGAAGACAGTGTAGCTGGACTCATCCGAGAATATGACGCGTTTGAGGTCATCCAACGTCCAGGTTTTATGCGTCCGGCACCACTGAACCCGCTTGGAGGCATTTGTACTACTGATGAAAGGCTTCGGTATAGCAACCCTGCCATGGATGTTGGATTGTCTTCGTGCACACAGGTTCCTGGAGGTGTGTATTCATTTCTGCGGTGATTTCTGCTGCGGTGGTTTTCCGCTTTCGTGCAACAATCCTGGTCAATGTCCTGACATCTCTTTCCGACAACTTCCGTTTTCCCCTGCAGTTGCTCCTCCTGGACGTGGTTCGTCCTTCCTGTTCATATGCACACATCACCCTGGATACTGTAGCACGTGAGACATCACAAAGTGTGGCAGTTTTGGACACAGATGCACCTGCTAGACGCGCCCCAACAATCTGCCCTCTTTTGAAGTCGGATATGTCTCCCATTATAGCGCTCTGCACAGACAATTTGAAGCTTACTATCGAACTTTTCTACTGGAGTGACTACCAAGATCTCTGACACGTGATTCATTGATATGCATACGATTAATTATCTAGCAGAAGGTTCTATTCAGCCCTGGGGGTAACCAGTGCTATTTGCGAAGGTGTTTCAGTTTCAATGTCCAATACCTGTATCAGTAATTTAACTTTTAACAGTTGTTCAACAGATAATTGTCAGATCGTCGAATTGAGGAGGAAAATAAAAAGAAAAAATTCGATGATCTAACTGGAAAATAAGTTCGGGGGAGAAGTTGAAACAGTAGAAAAAACATGCGCTAGAGAAGAGATCGAGTCCACTGCCACCCCGAGAGAAGAATAGAAGAGTCAGACGAGAGAGAAGGATAGAGGACGAGGTAGAGGCGGAAGAGAACAAAAAAGAAGAGGCAGAAGAGGATTAGGATGGTGAGAGAAAAGACGAAATCTAGAGCAAAGGGAAGGCTTGGAAAGGGTGGTCGGAGGAAAGGAAAAGAAGGCCAACAAGAGAAGCTGAAAAAGGGTTTTCATCATGTTTCTGTTAGCGCCGAGAATTCGAGAGTTTCCAAGGCAAGGAGAAGAGCGACGGAAATACCAAGGTCACTCGACGAAAACACGGATGGAACATATGCGTTTCAAGTGTGGGTGTCTCCGACAGATTCAAGCGAGAACCGATTAAAGCTCCTGCGCAGGAATCGAAAAGACTTCCTACGCAGCCGTTTGCTCAGGCAAGTGAACTTAAATTTAGACGGGGTCAACGAACATACATTAATTCTGCTTATAATAATGCGCACGATCGAACGTTGCTCGCCCGCCCCTACCAAGCTCGCCGACAGTTAGAATTCTCAATGTTACCTCGTGCAGAAGTGGATTCTGCCACAGTGTTTTCTTCCAAGGAAGAGCCTTCCGAATGCAACGAACTTTTGCTGAGTAAAATAAAAACCGTTCATCCGAGGAGCCCCCCCTTGGAATCGAGCCTGAGGGGTCAGTGACACCACGCCGACGAAACCTGACAACGCCATGGACCGCTCGTCAGTTTCCGACGGCTTCTTACCAATAAACTCGACAATTCTACCGAACAACGTCCCCAGCCAAGTCTGCCAGCCAGCCAACGAAGCGGAGGACGTCGGTAGCCTAGCCACGACATTTTTTGACCACTCGATGCCGGATCGAGATGAGCCACATCTACAGGGCGCCCCAGATCCACCGACAGCGGACGACGACGGCTTTGCAAGAGCGCTAGGCAGAGATCTCTAGCTGCATGCCGCGCTCGGATTTTGCGTCTCCGAGCCAGGGTACTGTAGTTTTATGTACTAGTGACCTAATTCATAAGTGATAAGACTATTAAATACTTATAAGTGAATTCATAATTTCTCCCCTGAGTTGTGTGAACTGTCTTTACATAGAAATTGAATATTGGTTCTCTCCTCATTAGTATAAGCACTTATGCTGACTCACTAATGTTATGTTTTATCCTCTATATTCCTAGTTCTGGGCAACGTTCATCTAAACCCTCTAGGGTCACCGCTTTCTGTACCAGAACCGGTCGCCACTGGCAATTCAGACGGATCAGACTAGTAGGCTGCATCCCCCTTCGAACGGCATCAGCTACCACCTTGTTGGAATATTATCATTTGTTATTTAATTATAGTTTTTTTTTAAATACTGAACATTAATTTATTTGTATGTCACTGGAATTAGTTCCGATCATTAAATTAATTGATTTAACTAATGCAAATTATCTTCTCTCTCCCTTCTCTTTGCACGACTATTATTAAGCTTGAATTTATTTCGTAAAAAAAATTTTATGAAAAAAATAGTCGTGAAAGAGAGGGGAAGATGCTTGGCAAGCAAGCTGTGCTACACCACGGACGAAAAAGATAGAGATATCAGTGCTTCCACGTACTCTGCTAACGTATGAATTTTCTTTTTACATGTACCAGACTCATCTCAGGACAGACCATTGAGAGAGAGAGAGAGAGAGAGAGAGAGAGAGAGAGAGAGAGGGTGAGGTGCTAATAAAGAAGACGTATAGGAATGAAAAAGAAAATAAAGAAGGTGAAGACGACAGTGGTGATGAGACAGAAAAGTTTTATTATTAAACTTGGGCCAGGATTTAGAAAAGTGGCTAGAAAAACAACGTTTCAATATAAAGGGATTAAAACCGGTGAAAGAACATAATGAAACTTTTAAAGTATTAGCGAGCAGTATAGTAGACTGGGATGAAAAAGGAAAGATTAAAACATTCCTCAACAATTTTACCCCCGAAATTCAGGAGGCAGCTAGTAAGCAATGATGCTGGAATTTAGCGGAGGCCATGGAATAGGTAGAGGAATATTTAGAACCAATCCAAAAAAACGTCTTTAAAGAGGAAGAGGAGTCGGAACTAGCCCTAGCTGCGACTGACGTAGTAGAGAATAAAGAATCCGAGGCTTGGGTGCATAAGATTAAAGCCGCAATGGAAAGGGATGCTGATTACATCAGATGGATGAGAAAAACTCCGAAGTATTTAAAGAAAAAAGAGGGGCTTATTATATAAAGTTAGCGGAAAAAAGAAACAATTGGTGGTACCGTGTGAGGAGAATGTGATATCATCGATTCTAGAGGAAGCTCACGATATCCCGATTGGAGGACATCTTTGTTTCCTAAAAACATTATATAAACTATCTCGAAACTACTACTGGAGAATAATGCGAGCTGACATAAGTCATTATGTAAAAACGTGTGTAAAATGCCAAAGTAACGAAGCGTTACGTACGTTACCATTTGGACAGTTAGAGCCATTACCTATACCTCACGAAAAAAAAGAGATAATCACGCTTGATTTTGTCTCCCCTTTTTCGGCCACAAAAAATGGATATGACGCCCTATTGACCATCACAGACAAATTGACGAAAAGAGTACGACTAATTCCGTGTACCACTAGGATTTCGGCAGCAGAGACGGCCAAATTGTTAATTGAACAAGTCTTTAAAATTAACGGATTCCCGGCCATAATTGTGTCCGACCGTGATGTTAGATTCACCTCGCAGATTTGGAGGGAGGTGTTCAAATTATTTAAAGTAGAACACCGCTGTTCAAGCGCCTACCACCCCCAAACCAATGGACAGTCTGAACGCACGAATCATTCAGCAATTCAGATAATTCGCAAGTATATAAAATCGGATCGCAGTGATTGGGACGAATAACTGACCTTCGCCGAAACTGCGTTGAATTCGACTATACAGGAAGTCATCGGGTGCTCTCGGTATTTCATGGATTTGGGGTGTGAAATTTGTCTCCCGTACATTATAGGAAAGGCAATGGAAGAAGAAGGAACCGACAGAGGATTCCGCAACAAGTTAAAGCAGCTATTGTTACAAGCCCAGCAGAATATAAAAAAGGCTAATCAAAAATATAAGAAGATTCATGACAGAAAGCATATGGATTGGAAAATTAAAGAAGGGGACAAGGTGATGGTGGCAGCCCACCGGATCTTAAGACAAAGGGGTATGATAGAAAGAAAGTTTTATCCCAGGTTTGTCGGCCCTTTCAAAGTAGAAAGATAATTAACCGCGTGACCGTGTGACTGAAGGTGCATCCGAGCAAAAAAATAAAAACAAGAGTGTTTCACGTATCTTTTCTAAGAAGATTTTATGATCATAAGAAGAAAAAAAGTAACAACCCCGCCTGGCCCCATCAAAGATAAAGAATACACTGACGTCTACAAAGTAGAAAAGTTGCTAGATGTTAAAGGCAAGGTGCCCAATAGAAGATTCTTAGTAAAGTGGGCCAGATATAAAAAACTGACATGGGAGCCTGGGAAGAATCTTCACAGATGCCAGCAACTGGTAGCCAAGTTCTCGAAGCAAAGAGAGGTCAGCATGGTCAAAACGGGAAGATCCAGGCGGGATAGCAAACATGGGAAGCGCATACGGAGGGGGAGATCGCAAATGAAGAATCAGCGGCGGGGATTGTGTCAGATCGTGAAATTGAGGAGGAAAATAAAAATAAAAAATTCGACGATCTAACTGTGGAAAACAGGATCGTGGGAGAAGAAGAAGCAGTAGAAAAACAAGCGCTAGAGAAGAGATCGAGTCCCCTGCCACCCCGAGAGAAGAATAGAAGAGTCAGACGAGAGAGATGGAGGGAACCAAGCCTCCGATTTGAGGAGCAGGTAGAGGTGAAAGAGAACAAGAGAAACAAGAGGCAAAAGAAGTTTAGGATCGAGAGAGAAAAGACAAAATCTGGAGCAAAGAAATGGCTTGGAAAGGGCGGTTGGAGGAAAGGAAAAGAAAGCCCACAAGAGAAGCTGGAAAAAGATTTTCATCGTGCTTCTGTTAGCACCGAGAATTCGAGAGTTTCAAGGCAAGGAAAAGGCGACGGGGATACCGAGGTCGCTTGACGAGGATGCGAAACATATGCGTTTCAAGTGTGGGTCTTTCCGACAGGTTCAAGCAAGAACCGATTAAAGCTCCTGCCCAGGAATCGAAAAGACTTCCTAAGCTGCCATTTGCTCAGGCAAGTGAACTTAAATTTAGATGGGCTCAACGAACTTACATTAATTCTGCTTATAATAATGCGCATGGTCGAATGTTCCTCGCCCGCCCCAGCCAAGCTCACCAAAAGTTAGAATTCTCAACATTACCTTGTGCAGAAGCGGATTCCGCCAAGGTACAGTGTTTTCTTCCAAGGAAGAGCCTTCCGAATGCAACGAACGTTTGCTGAGTAATAAAAACCGTTCATCCGTGGAAACCCATCTTGGTATCGAGCCTGAGGGGTTAGTGTCCGCCACGGCGACGAAACCTCACGACGCCGTGGACTGCCCGTCAGTTTCCGACGGCTTCTTACCGATAAACTCGACAATTCTACTGAACAACGTCACCAGCCAAGTCTGCCAGCCAGCCAACGAAGCAGAGGACGTCAGAAGCCTAGCCACGACAATTTTTGACCGGTCGCGCCGGACCGAGACCAGCCACATCTACAGAGCACTCCAGACCCACCAACAGCAGACGATGACGGCTTTGCGAGCGTGCGCCCGGCAGAGATCTCTAGCTGCGAGCCGCGCTTGGCTTTTGCGTCCCGTGGTACTGTAGTTTTACGTACTATGACTTAATTCATAAGTAATACTATTAGAAGGCTATTAGATACTATTAAGTGAATTCGTAATTTTTCTCTTGAGTTGTGTGAACTGTCCTTATGTAGAAATTGGATATTAGTTCTCTCCTCATTAGTATAAGCGATTATGCTGATTCACTAATGTTATGTTCTATGCTCTATATTCCTAGTTCAAGCTCTACCAGAACCAGTCGCCACTGGCAATTCAGACAGATCAGACTCGAAGGCTGCATCCTCCTTCAAACGGCATCAGCTACCACCTTGTTAGAAGATTATCATTTTTTATTTAATTATAGCTTCTTTCCAAATTACTGAACATTCATTTATTTGAATTAGTTCCGATCATTAAATTAATTGATTTAACTAATGCAAATTATCGTCTCTCTCCCTTCTCTTTGCACGACTATTATTAAGCTTGAATTTATTTCATAAAAATAATTTTATTAAAAAAAAGTCGTGAAAATAATGAATTCAAATGAAACATGAAAGATTCAGGGTAATTACAGTAATCGTATTCAGAGTTGTAATTGAACAACGCTAATTTTAGATCAGAATGTCGATTTACTATCCTGAATTTTTCCGTTCTACATCGAACTCGTTTTACACACAGTTCTCTTTGTTCTGAAGTATCCCTTGCCCTTGGCGTATGTTTATACTGTAGAGAAAGCTCCCATTGTTCAGGTGTTTCCGACACCCGGATAGTTTTTTTGTCCTTTAGCTGCAGAATTTCTCTGACCAATACTCTTTCTTTTCTTTGGTGGCATTTCCATCTGTTGCTAAAATTTAGACAAACTTTTTTTTCTTATGCCATAAGCTTTCTCCCTTCTTCAATAACATTCTGTTCCAATTGGACGTCATTCTACTAAGTGGTTCTTTTTTTATAGCGTTTTGGAACTTAAACTTTAATTATAATCACCTTATAGATTGAAATAAGTAATGTCCCCCTGGCAGACCCGTTATCAAAAGAACAGAAGATACACCCGTTAAATATTCCCTAGCAGAGGCTGCTTATCATGGATATTCTCTTAATAAATTACGAAGTATGATAGAGGTGGGACCAATTCGAGCAGAGTGAACGAAATAATGAACTTTAATGAAGATTATGTACAAATAAACGCTGGATAAGCTCTTGAATTCTTTGACAAAAAAACAGCTGGCTGCAACATCAAAATAACCATTAAATAAACAGTTACACAAACTCAAGTTCTGAATTATTAATGGGCCTACAAATGTCATATGTCATGATAAATTATATAATTCAAACTTTTGTAGCACTGGAAATTTAAAGTAAGATAATCTTGCTTGTCTTGTGCGACGGAGCGGACGTATGTGGAGAACACAATACAAGGTTGTTGACCGCGTCGGATACTTCGGAGTCTTGCCAAAGGCAGATGAGAAACACTGGCTAGGGATTAAAAGAATGCAAGGGAAGATAACAAGATAGTTATTTTGTCAACACAAATTCTACTAAGGAGCCTACTTAACAAATAATCTTAGCAGGGAAATATCTAACTGGCTAACTTATCTATGGAAAGCAAGGCTTGAGGATCCCCATGGCCACGTGACTTAAGTCCCCCCCCCCCCCCCCCCGTTACCTGTGATTTCCGTAGATGTATCCTGCGTTGCCAAATCCCACGTTGAGTTTATGTCCCTCTCGACATGACTGCGTTGGCTTTTCCGAGCAGTGAAGAAATGGGTACGATGATTAGGCGGGGCTGTTGGCTTTGCTGCACAGCGACGAATATCCTCCGGTTGGCGTCTCACTAGCTGATGCCGCGATCTCTCATTACGAACTCTTTTCCCGTTGCCTTGCACGGAATGGCCGTCACGAATTTTCTCTCTAGTCAGAGTTTCTCGGGAAGCACGACAATCTTTTAATCTACTCTTGTCGAAATGACTCCCTTCAAACTTCTCCCGCTTGGCTAGATATTTCTGTTCGTCCAATCCACCTCAATTCTTGCTCGTCTCTTCTCTTTAGACGACCCTTGATCGAGCTGTCCTCCTTAGACATTCGGGCAGTCTCTCTTCTATGTTTTACGCCATTCCTTTCTATCTCTTCTCTCCTTATTCTTCTCTTTTCTAACGGCGACGCTTCTCGTTTCTTCCGACGTCTTTCCTCCTTTCTCATTGGGCGCTTTCTCCTATTTTTCAGCAATGATGTCTTGGCTATGCCATTCTTAGCGGCGGGGGAGGACGACTGAGAAAAAGCTGCTTGATCTCCGTTTCTATCTTTCTTTACATCATCTCGCTCCTTCTGGCTTCCTCTCATCGCCTCTATTTTATTTTACACAATCGCTGGCCTTGATAGATGAGAAGATTTTTTCTTAAAATCGATTCTCGATATCTCTTCTCCTGTAAAAATTGACGTTGTGGCTTTGCATACTTTTTATTTTATTTTCTCCATGATACCTGGAAAGCGCATCTGCGAATACGTTCTTCTCCGCCCTTATACAATATAGTGTATAGATATAGGCATTTCTAGCAGATGCTGTACCACTTTAGTTTGTAGCCTGGATAGCTTCGGGTGCGTCATTATACATGAAACCGCTTGGTTATCCGTGTATAGGCAATTTGGTACCTGCTGGACGTACGGCCTCCAACATCTGACTGCATGCCTCACCACCATTAGCTCTCTTTCATAGTTAGAGAACTTTTCTTCATCTCGTCTCCATCGCCTGGATTCAAAGGCTATAGGGAATAATTTATTATTATCCATTTGCAATGCAATTAACCCTATGGCGATCTCCGACGCATCACAAAGAATATGAAGACGTTTGTTGGGATCAAATAATTTAAGTACTGGCGGATTCATTAATGCTTGTTTTAGCTTTTCGAATGCTTCCAATCTCTTTTTGGTCCAAACAAAGGGCTCATTTATTTGAAGAAGTTGAAAGATTGGTCTCGTCAGCTCGGAGTATTTCGGGATAAAGTTTCTATAAAACTTGACTGAGCCCAGAAACGAACGCACCTGGTGAACGTTTTTAGATAGTGGCCACTTTTGCACGGCATCTGTTAATCTATTGTCACAGGAGCGCCCCTCTTCGGAAAACTGATATCCTAAATACTTCACTTTGCTAACCCCAAACTCATATTTTGTAATTTTTAAAAATAATCTATTTTTCTTTAGCTGTTCTAACACCTTTTCAGTTTTATCCCTTAAATCTTCAAGGGTATTGGCATAAATCAGGATGTCGTCAAAGTATGAAATAATTCCCTCATCCAGTAATTCAAATAATACCTCGTTCATGGCCTTGGAAAAGGTGGATGAGGCACTTTTTAGCCCGAACGGCATTACCAAAAACTCGTAAAACCTATATCGAGTTTTAAAGGCAGTTAGGGGTACATCACTTTCCTTTACTCTGATTTGATGATAAGCGTCCATGACATCTACTTTGACAAAGAAACGGCCATGTGAAAGCTTGTCAATTAAATCGTCAATGCGTGGCATGGGGTAACGATTGTTGTGCGTAATTCTTTTTAATTTTCAGAAATCAATACACATCCTCAGTCCTCCGTCTTTTTTTGTGACAAAGAGGACCAGGGATGCGTATTCAAGGGTAGAAGGTTGAAATAATTTCTTTCTTAACAATCTTCTTATTGTTTTCTTCACTTCTTCCTCTTCATCCTTAGTCAGGTGGTACTGCGGTGCATCAAATGGGGTGTCGTTTTGATTTCTCCAAATTTCGTGCTGCGTGTTTCTCTTCGGGGAAAGACCTGCGGGAAGTTCATCGGGAAACAGACTTTTATAATTCTGAATTAAGTCTTTGCACATAGCTATGACTTCAAACTCTTTAATTAACATGCTTACATCCTCTTCTGCTTTACCCGAAAAAGTCGGAAACTGAATATTTTCTATTGCCTTCTGTTCCATATAATTATTATTATTTTTTTTTACTCAAATGTTCCTATTAAATAACTAAGGCTTTTATACTTATCGACTGTCTTTCTCTTCATACGACGCCCGCCCGCACCAGCTCTCTTTATTTACAGCCGCCACCACTCGCTGAGTCGACTTCAGTCTCTGATTTCCTTGTTGACTCGCAATGGGTAGGTCCGGACTCGCTCATTCACTTTCGTCCTTGTCGTATCCAATAGGGTAGTTAAGAGAATAATGAGAAAAACAAATAGTTTTTTTTAATTCCTATAAACGCTCAATTATTTGCAGGTAAAGTAAGGCAGAGTAGAGAGAAAAAAAATTCACAGTTCATTAATCATTCATTGCAGTGGAAGATTAACTTGCAGAGAGAAAAAAAAAACTTTTTTTTTTGCGATTTGTCGAATTACACGCTCACATACCTAGCCGCCCCCAGTCTATCATGGATATTCTCTTAATAAATTAAGAAGGATAATAGAGGTGGTACCAATTCGAGCAGAGTGAACGAAATAATGAACTTTAATGAAGTTTTCTTTTAAATGAGATTATGTACATATAAACGCTGGATAAGCTCTTGAATTCTTTGACAAAAATACAGCTGGCTGCAACATCAAAATAATCATTAAATAAAAAGTTACACAAACTCAAGTTCTGAATTATTAATGGGCCTACAAATGTCACACGTCGGGATAAATTATATAATTTAAAGTTTTGTAGCACTGGAAATTTAAAGTAAGATAATCTTGCTTGTCTTGTGCGACGGAGCGGACGTACGTGGAGAACAGAATACAAGGTTGTTGACCGCGTCTTGTACTTCGGAGTCTTGCCAAAGGCAGGTGAGAAACACTGGCTCGGGAGCTAATAGAATGCAAGAGAAGATAACAAGACAGCTATTTTGTCAACACAAATTCTACTAAGGAGCCTTCTTAACAACACAAATAATCTTAGCAGGGAAATTATTCTACTGGCTAACTTATCTATGGAAAGCAAGGCTTGAGGAGCCCCATGGCCACGTGACTTAGGATACCCCCCCTGTTACCTGCGATTTCCGTAGATGTGTCCTGCGTTGCCAAATCCCATGTTGAGTTTATGTCCCTCACGACATGACTGCGTTGGCTTTTCCGAGCAGCGAAGAAATATCGGGTACGATGATTAGGTGGGGCTGTTGGCTTTGCTTGCACAGCGACGAATATCCTCTGGTCGGCGTCTCACTAGCTGACGCCGCGAGTTCTCGTTACCCGTTGCCTTGCACGGAACGGCTGTAACGAATTTTCTCTCTGGTCAGGGTTTCTCAGGAAGCACGACATTCCTTTTATCCACTCTTGTCGAAACGACCCTCGTCAAACTTCTCCCGCTGGGCTAGATATTCCTGTTCGTCCAATCCACCTCAATTCTCGATCGTCTCTCTTCTCTTTAGACGACCCTTGGTCGAGCTGTCCTCCTTAGACATTCGGGCAGTCTCTCTTCTATGTTTTACGCCATTCCTCTCTATCTTTCCTCTCCTTATTCTTCTCTTTTCTAACGGCGATGTTTCTCGTTTCTTCCGCCGTCTTTCCTCCTTTCTCATTAGTCGCTTTCTCCTATTTTTCACCAATGAAGTCTTGGCTATGCCATTCTTAGTGGCGGGGGAGGCCGACTGAGAAGAATCTGCTTGATCTCCGTTTCTATCTTTCTTTACGTCATTTCTGCTTCTTCTCATCGCCTCTATTTTATTTGACACTGCTGAATGAATTACTTCTCTCAGGTGGAGGCGAGGAAGAACGTACTGTGACAGATAACACTACTAGACAGTCAAGAAGGAAAAATCAAAAGTAATATAATTGAGCTTTGTTTGGATATTGGAAATATAAAGGCAAAAAAATCATTTATACGATCAGAGTTAATCACTTGTAATCATAATAAATAAAAAAAAACCGAACAAAAAATATTCGGACAGATAGACACTTAGAACCAGAGGAGGAGACTATCGATGATAATCCTCATTATTATTCCAACATCACTGGGCTGGACGATCGCCAAGAAATCATTGTGACAACCGAGACTTAAATGACAAATAAATTTCAGAAACGTCTACACTAGCATTCGAAATAGTAAATAAAACAAAAACAAAACTGGTTATTTGAATACACAGTCTGCCTAAAATAGAAAAAGATGGATCAACAAGATTTACAAAAAATCAATAAAATAAAAGATTCATGGCAGTAATAAAAAGTAAAACAAAATTACAGACTTACTCTACGCAACTCACCTAAGACATCCAAACTACAAAGAACAAACATTAAAACAAAACAAGAAACGGTGCAAATTGAACCATAAAATATCACCAAGACTGCTACAAATACTAAAGACGAAACAGAACAATGGGGAAAATCATCAGGCATACCGGGAAGTGGGAATGGGATGAGAGGCGCTAGAAGAATGTCTGTAATAGCAAGAACAAATTAAATTAAAAAAAAATAAAACAGTGTCCATAACTAATTAAAAAATTAACATGTGAAAGATTACAAACTAAAAACACATAAACCGAGTAATGTCAAACAGTAATCACACATCGAGGAAAACTTGAAGTTAGGTGAAAACGATCGAAGCCGAAGCCATTGACGCACGTTCTTATTTTTCTTTTTTTTAAACCTAGCTAGGATAGTCACAAATCTTGATAAGAATCCCCAAATACTATTGGCCGTTCAAAGTCTCTATGAAAGTTGAACAGGATTCGATACGAAAGTAAAGGAAAAGAACGTACTCACGATTGGCAGAATTTTATAAGATAGTCACGGGGGAAATTACCAGCTCCATGACCATCACAAGACGACCACTACATTTAAAAAACGTAATGCGCAACATGAACATCAGAAGAGTCACAGTCTAGTCGGCAATTGCAAAGAAAAGCGATGAACTGGATGAATCTTCTAACTGGGATTGTCTCGAATAGATCAACCAAGGAACTGCATAAGCCATCACAGCCGACAGCGGACTCATCGAGGTTGCCAAGTTCTAAGTCATGACGACCAATATTCCATCCCTCTGCGTTGGCAAGTGAGTGACTTCCATCGTCCAAGGATTCCTCATAACTCTAACTCAATAAAACTAACCCTCCATCACTCAACAGGAGGGAGAAAAGAAAAAAACACAAAGTGATAAAAAATCTGGTCTGTTTTTCAACCCATGATTGCTCCGCGTACTACACTTTCCAAACCGAAGGAGCCTGGTTGAACGCCATAGCTTGACTGCTTGTTCCAGGTAAAAACTCCGCGCCCTTAACTTTTACTCAACGCACGCAAGGTGAAGGAGCCCGAGCTCGGAACAAAACACGTAATAATACTGGAACCAAAGCCTAACAATCAAGAGGCAATTGACGCGAAGTAAACCTGGAAAGCAACAATCGCGGGCCCACTAAAATTAAAAAAGGTAAAAGACAATATTAATAATACAGTACACAAGATAAAAAAATTAAATACACCCCGAGAAAAATTAGAAAAATCCATGCAGCGAATTAACAAGGCACCGAGACACATGCAAACAAGCGACAATAGAGTTTCTAAAAGGGGGAAATAAATTACATCAATACAATTGACTAAAACCTAAAAAAAATACTATAAACTAGAAAAGTCAGACTAAGGATAAATTTTAATACGCATCAACACAAGCACAAACAAACACACAAACTTTCACCAATCGTCTGAACGCTTGTTAGAGACCTGAAGGGAGACTGGTGTATCTCCTTTACCTCATCGAGAGAAACTCCCCTATCTATATCGTCTATTATATTCATTTTCTCCTCATTTGAAATAATTCTTTGAAACGAATGTTCTATCATGGTAACATCATTTTATGCTCACTTTTAAAATTCTTTGAAATGAACGTTCTATCATTGCTTCATCATTTTATGGACATTGTTATTGGTGAATTGCGTGTTGATATCATTTTTGATGCGAACACGACTGGCCTATCGTTGCATACAGTATACATTGCTATGTTAGCGATGAGGTACCTCTTATTAATATACCCTGCCAACATTATGAATAATAATTTATTATCGGTAATTATTATTTTTTTCGAAGTCTAATGAAAGCAGTGACCTTACTCATGATTTGAAGATCAAGTATGCAGAATTTCTTCAAAATCAGAATAAAACTGTAGATTTTATAAGAAACAAACACACCCACAAACACACAAACCCACCCACTCACAAACACTATCTATTTATATATAAAGAAGGATGTTTGTGGGTTTGTTTGTTTGGTTGTTTCTTATACAAATTTACAGTTTTATTCCGATTTTGAAGAAATTCTGCATAGAGTTTCTAAAGGGGGCAATGAAATTTGCATACTTGACCTTAAAAGCATGAGGAAGGTCAATGTCTACCTCAGATTTCGAAAGAATAATAATTATTAATAAAAAAAATCGATATTCATGGTTATGGCAAGGCATATTAATGAGATATATGTCATGACCAACAATGCAAGGAAAAGTTTGTTCAAAAATGCTTATCAACAATAATATCAACACGCAATTCGCAAACACTCTGCACGGACCAACAATATATATCACATGACCAAGAATGCATAGAAAAGTTTGCGCAACAATATGCATCAACAATGGTGTCAACACGCAATGCACCAACACTATGCAAAGATCAACAATATGTATCTCATGACCAACAATGCAAGGCAAGGTTTGTGTAATATAGATAAGTTTCAATTTGTAACAATGCATAGAATTCCTGTTATTCAGGCTTTTCTTAGAAAAGAGATTTCTTAATACTTAACAATTTCTTGAAAATCTTTAAAAATGTTCAGTAAATGAAGATAATGCAGAGTTAACAGACTACTGAGAAAGAGTGGAAAGACGACAGAGGAAGCACTTCTTTAGCTCCGTGCTGTATTGAGTAAATGCAAGTAAATAGAAGAATCGGCGACCACTAGACTACACAAAGTGATGAGTGGCCAAGTTTTGCTTCAAGATATCGGGAGAAGGGTGGGAATTGCAAGAACATCAAATGTACATCTAAATAAGATGACATGACTAAGAAATTATTGAGGCTGCCAGTGGCATACTTGGAGAAGTCCATCCATTGTGAGCTTTTAAAACTTTTTTTTTTCGAATTTTTCGTTATGAATTTTTACTATATTTATTCTATAGAGTTTTCAAATTTTGCAAAATCCAAAAAAAAAAGTCGGAGCCAGGGTTATGAACTAGCGTATTTGGTAGCACAGAAGATCCAAACATTTCATAAAAATACATTTTTTGACTATATTTTGTGGGAATGTGAATATTTTGGAAACTGAGATGCTGATAATGCGACGATTGAACGTTCGTTTCCAAAAATCTTCTATCTATATAAAGAAGGATGTTTGTGGGTCTGTGCGTCTGTGGGTCTGTGGGTCTGTGTGTATGTTTTTTATACAAATCTACAGTTTTATTCCGATCTTGATAAAATTTCGCATACATGACCTTCAAAGCATGAGGAAGGTCACTGTCTACCTCAGATTTCGAAAAAATAATAATTATCGATAAAAAATCGATATTCATGGTTATGGCAGGGCATATTAATGAGAAATATTGCATGACCAACAATGCAAGACAAATTTTTCGCAACAATGGTATCAACACGCAATTCACAAACACTCTGCACGGACCAACAATATATATCTCATGACCAACAATGAAAATAAAAGTTTGTGCAACAATAGGTATCAACAATGGTTTCAACACGCAATTCACCAATAACAATGAGCACAGAATGATGATGTTATGTTAAAGCAATCTTTCCAAGAATTATAACAATGAACATTAAATGATGATGTAATATGGATAAGTTTCAATATGTAACAATGCATTGAATTCCTGTTATTCAGGCTTTTCTTAGAAAAGAGAGTTCTTAGTACTTAACAATTTATTGAAAATCTTTAAAAATAATCAGTAACTGGAGATAATGGAGAGTTAGCAGACTATTGAGAAAGAGTGGAAAGACGACAGAGGAAGCACTCCTTTAGCTCCGTGATGTATTGAGCAAATGGGAAGCAAGTAAATAGAAGAATCGGCGACCGCTAGACTGCACAAAGTGATGAATGGCCAAGTTTTGCTTCAACACATCGAGAGAAGAGTGGAAATTACAACAACACTAAGTATACATCTGAGGTAAGATTACGTGAGTAAGAAA
>JAHWFO010107207.1:3046-127599 GCA_023313115.1 Rhysida immarginata | reverse complement strand
TATACTTAGTGTTGTTGCAATTTCCACTCTTCTCTCGATGTGTTGAAGCAAAACTTGGCCATTCATCACTTTGTGCAGTCTAGCGGTCGCCGATTCTTCTATTTACTTGCTTCCCATCTGCTCAATACATCACGGAGCTAAAGGAGTGCTTCCTCTCTCGTCTTTCCACTCTTTCTCAATAGTCTGCTAACTCTCCATTGTCTCCATTTACTGATCATTTTTAAAGATTTTCAAGAAATTGTTAAGTACTAAGAACTCTCTTTTCTAAGAAAAGCCTGAATAACAGGAATTCTATGCATTGTTACAAATTGAAACTTATCCATATTGCATTGTTATAATTCTTGGAAAGGACTGCTTTATCATTGCATCATCATTTTGAGCTCATTGTTATTGTTGAATTGCGTGTTGAAACCATTGTTGATACCTATTGTTGCACAAACTTTTATTTGCATTGTTGGTCATGAGATATATATTGTTGGTCCGTGCAGAGTGTTTGTGAATTGCGTGTTGATACCATTGTTGCAATAACTTTGTCTTGCATTGTTGGTCATGCGATATTTCTCATTAACACGCCCTGCTATAACAATGAATATCGATTTTTTATCAATAATTATTATTTTTTCGAAATCTGAAGTAGACAGTGACCTTCCTCATGCTTTGAAGGTCATGTATGCGAAATTTCATCAAGATCGGAATAAAACTGTAGATTTGTATAAAAAACAGACCTACAGACCCACAGACCCACAAACATCCTTCTTTATATAGATAGATAATACAAAATGCTTGTTGATTTGAAGAGTGGAGTTGATGCATTCTTTGTAATCGATTATGTCTTCAACTGTCACCCGAGCGAAGCAACTGCTTACTCTGTCACCTTGTCAGTCGCTCTCAATAGTCTGCTAACTCTCCATTATCTCCAGTTACTGGACATTAAGATTTTCAAGAAATTGTTATGTTCTAAGAAAGGAAAAAACAGCAGGAATTCTATGTATCGTTACAAATTCAAGTTTTGTTTTATAATTCTCAGAATTGGAATGAATCTTCATTACATACCTTAATGAACTTCACGTACATTGCAGAAACTTTGACTTGATAATCGGCAGAGTCACTCGACGTTTCCGGGGATAATCACAGTTTTAAGTAAACAGAGCATCCTTGTTATGAAGAAAAACTTGGCCATTCATCTCTTTTTATGGCGTAATAGTCTTCGTTTTCTCGGTTGACACGCATACAACTATCTCATAACTTGCTCACCATTTGCTGAATTGCAACAATGTGCTGGCTAAACCAATATAGCACAGACTGTGCTGGCTTCCTCTGTCGCCTTTACACTCTTTTTCAATAGTCTGCTAATTCTCCATTATCTACATTAGGCCGGTATTCAGAATGAACGCTCTTGCTCTTGCTCTTACTCAGGACCATTGTTGAATACAAATTTCATATTGTTGAATTCGTTCTCAACAATGATTTGAGTAAGAGCAAGAGCATGAGCGCTCATTCTGAATACGGACCTGAGTCCTCATATTTTAAGATTTTCAAGAAAACGTTAAAGTCTAAGAACTATCAATTATAAAAAACCCGAACAAGAGGAATTCTATGCATTGTTACAAATTGAACCTTACTTTAAACCACAAACTTTGCTTTGGATTGTTGGTCTTGAGATAATATTGTTGGTCCGTGCACAGTGTTCGTGAATTGCATGTTGATACCATTGTTAATACCTTTTGTTGCACCAACTTTGCCTTGCATGGTTGGTCATTAGATTCTTCTTATTAATATGCCCTGCCAACATCATGAATATCGATTTATTATCGACATTTATTATTTTTTCAAAATCTGAGATAGACAGAGACCTTCCTCATGCTTTGAAGATCATGTGTGCTAAATTTCATCAAGATCGGCATAAAACTGTGCATTTGTATAAGAAACAAACAAACCTACATAACCACAAACCCACAAACACACCCATAAACACTCTTCTTTATATAGGGTGTTTCAAAATGTACAATTCAAACTTCACACACAGGTAGGAAGCATGAAGTGAACAGATTCTCTTAATACATGATAGGTCGGAACTCAACCATTGCCAAGGTAACGTTAGAGGGGAGAGCAGTCGTCAGAATGCACATGAAAACACATGAGTTAGCTTATTTTGGAACTGCTAATCCACTGAAGCTTTACAAAAGATGCTCAAAATGTGAGCCAGCCATGGCGCGTCACATGCATGGTATCGGCAGAACATGGACTCCTATATGTGGCCAAAGATTACGGGCATTTCTCTGGACTGCGACGCGAGGTGCCAGATCTTCAATGCTCGTTACAATTGTTCGGTACACAACTTTCATTTGGCCCAAAAAAAAAAAAATCTGTGCCAAAGAACTGCAACCTTTTTGTGTTGTGCCATCACATGCATGCTTTATCATTTGTCATTTGCATGCTTTATCACTTGCTTCCCGATTAACTTGACAATGGTTAAGTCCCGACCCCTCATGTATTAACAGAATCTGTTCAACTTCATGCCTCCTACATGTGTGTGACGTTTGGATTACACCTTCTGAAACATCCTGTATATATAGATTTGGTTGTGACATCTGAGTTCTCAGATATTCAAAAGAATCTTAGATTTGTTTATTACAACTGCAATTTGTTGATATATAATTTTCTTGTTAATTTCTCCTTTGATGCTGGAAGTCATTGTTGCTAATATGCTATAGGTTTTCACAACGCATCCTCTGTGACAATCAATAAAGGAATGCCCTCATTTCATTGTAAAAGAAAAAAAATAAGTTATTATTGGGAGAAGATGAAACATTCTGAGGTAGACAGTCAGACGAAATTTTCTGGGCTAAATAGTCAGACGAGATGGTTTGTCTTGATGAAAAAGACAATTTTGCCTTTGAGAACATGTTCGCGTAGAGCATGTACAGGGTAGGCCGTAAGTCGCGCACCAAAGCATTTAAAACAATTCTGATAATAATAAATGTTATTTTATTAAAACCAAGCTTAACTAATGAACTAAGAAACACGTTGCTTGTACAATCACAAATTCTCAAAATGCTCGCCATTTCCTGATTTTACATTGTTTCACATTACACTTCATGTAATTCTTCGGTGCGCGACTTACGGCCCACCCTGTATAATGGTAAGAATTTAAATATTTTAGTTGCTTTATACAATGTGTACAAATTTAAAGGACAACGACTCGAAGAACGAATGCAATTGGAATCAAATTACGCTTATGGATCAAGTCAGACAGCCAAGCCTCCAATTTTGATTTCAGAAAGAGGTACTTCATCGCAGTTCTACAGCTTCAAGTAAACGAATGCTTATTTTTTATGAGGCAGATATTGCATATTAGATCGCCAAGAATATTTCAGTAACGTGAGAGCCAATTTGATTATTGGATTGGTCCCATCGAAGTCGAATGAGCCGTAAGCCCAACATATGACCCATTTAGGCACTTTAAAGAATATCTTTAAAGTCACATACAACTTTATTTACATCGAAATATCCAAATAAAAATTAATGGGCATTAATAACATTGTGGCTTATTTATTCAAAATTAATTCGAACCGCCAATGTGTGAAAAAACGAAAATTCAAATTCAATTTCAAATATTGGGACCTCTATCTTGGGTGAGGCCGTAACGTCAACGGAGGCGTGGTCTTTTTTGCACTGTGCACATTAATTCATCGTGCGTGAGATTAATCAACATGAAGAAATATAAAAATTAATATAAATTCTGAGGAATATTTTGTGGTGAGAAAAGAGCTCGGGAAGTTTCTACTGACTTTAAATGAAAATAGGTGCACTGTTCACATGTCCCCAAGAAAAAAATAAAAGGAAAACGAAAGAAAAAAAGAAGAATGCGAAAAGCAAGATCATCATCCTCATCATAATCATCATCAGTTGAGAAGGTGATGGCTGAGAGTAAGAATGAAATACGGAGGGTTGATTCAGATAAAATGAGACGACTTTGCAGTTCTGTTACGATGGTGTAATACCATGGCGCCACCATCGGTTGTGTTCGATGTGAGAACCACGTTGTTGGACTATCGCCCGGCACCGTAATTTCCACTGAAGTAGGCTGAGTTTGAGGGGCTATATGGGAAGTTCTTTCCACACCTGCTGACACACTTTCCATAGCCCATCAACGGTTCTTGGTCGGCGACTTCCGAGCAGTCGTGTCAGGAGACCAAAACCACAGAAATCCATCGGTGATGCGTCAGGAGATTTTACAGGCACATGAGAGAAGGGAATAACTCATATGCCCGTCTCCTGTTCCATCTTCCTGTAGTAAGCCACAGATGACTTGGCAGTGTGGCTTGATGCCTTGTCCATGTGGATCCAAACTTTTGATTGCTCACCAGGGTACAGACGTGGGATATCCTGCCGATATATGTGGTCCATTACATTACTCTGGAAGTAAGCTGCACTAATTTTACAGTTTCCAGGAACTCGACGAATCGTGAGCAGTCCACGTGAGCAATATCCGGCAACCACCATGAAGCCCTTTGAAAACTTTTCCTTGCACCTTCGGACAAAATCGGACCTGGCCTTGCCCCCTCTTTCGCGATAGTAAATTGCCCTGGGTTTGTTGGTGTCTTCGAGGTACACCCAAGCTTCATCCAAGGAGACAACCCACTTCCATCGGTCACCTGCAAGATGGTTTTCATACAGTTTTCTGGCGTTGGTGAATCGTTCCTGCACGTGCCTGGCCGACAGTCTGTGACCGCGCGCTTTATGACGTCGTTCCAGCCCAAGATTGTCATGAATTATTCTGGAAACTGTTGCCTGTGAAATACCTTTCCTTTGGGCTAGATTACTCTGTGTGGAGGGATTTTCTTTCAGCACTTCAGATCGGATTTTTCGCACCACCTGAGCTGGGCGTGTTGGCTGGGGCTTGTTTCTGGTCTGCTTCTCTGCTCGTCCACGTTCATTAGATGGTAGCAATTTGTTATTTTTGATTATTCGACCCACAGTAGCTTTGGGTACCACAATACCATTTCGTTTGCATAATTTCACAATGCACGAAAGACTGAAGTTAGCGTCGGAAAGGCCAAACATATACCCTTCCCAAAAAGCTGTGATTTTGGAAGCCATGTTTCAGGACGAAATGTCCCAAATAACAGCAACAAGTGCATACAAAGCTAATCCCCATGAATAGTGGACGAGTCATGCAAATCACATTCCGTCAAGGTCATACGCGGCGTTTAAAGTCGTCTCATTTTATCTGAATCAACCCTCCGTATAGAAAGACGATAACTTTTCTTTGGTGTATGCAGAGGACATTTTATGATATTATAAGCTTAAAATGCGATTTTTCCATGAAAGTTGAGAATGGATTGCTTGCATTGTAGAAGCGGTTAACGGGAAACATTCTCTTCTTTACTCTCATCTACATTTATGTTAAATGTATTTGTTATATGGCCTATTATACAGTGTGACCAAAAAGTCTGGTAACATGGCAGGTATCTCAAAACTGCCGGGTAGGCGAGATGTGATGAGTGTGGTTTAGATATAGTAAGGGTGGGGAATTCCTTGCCGCACTGAAATTTGACTTTCACCCCCAGATTTAAGGTCATCCATTTGCTAACTCGAAAACTATTAAAAATAGAAAAATTTCCAATTGCTTCCCCATACCACAACACGACATTAGTCTAAAAACAATTTTTAAACACACTTTTCCCCTTGAGAAAATGGGCGAGAAAGAATCACTCAAGGTAAGAAAATGCCCAACGGTGTGCTTCAAATGCGTTAGAAACCTAAGCCAACCTGGCCAGCCATCCTGATCTTGAGTGACTTTTTCTCGCCCATTTTCTCAAAATCTTGCAAGGGGGAGGGGGTGATTAAAAATTGTTTTTAGACTAATGTGGTATTGCTAAAAACGGGGTTTACAGGGTAGCAAGCGGGAATTTTTCTCTGTCTTTAATACTATTCGATTTAGCAACTGGATGACCTTAAATTTGGGGGTCAAAGTCAAATTTGAGTGCGGCAATGAATTCCCCATCCCCCTATGACCTATATACCACACTCATTAAATCTCGCCTACCTGGCAGCTTTGAGATATCTGCCATATTACAGACTTTTTGGACACCATGTATATTACTTACATTCACTTCGTTTTTCTTTAAAATATAAAATTCATACCTTGTGCCATGTTCCCCTGTAATACTGGCATCTTCTCCGTATAATTGGATGAACATGCCAATTATGCAACATTAAATTTAGGGTCATTATGGTACGTTTCGAATTTCATTTAATGTATGAAATGTTTTACTTAAAAGGCAATAAAAGAATCAATATCTGTGTAAATTTTGAAATATCTTTCAATATTAATAATTTACTCCATAATTAAATTCTATACAATTTGAAATCCCAACAATGATGAATTAAAACTTAAAAAATAATAAAAGTTGAAAAAATCTCCCTACCCCATCCTCGTGAAAATTTGTTACAATCGAGTGAGTCAATAAGATTCCGGTAGCTTTCTACTGGTAGTTGTGGCCATGCAGACTGTAAAGCACCCAATAGCTGCTGAAGGGTACACGGTGGTTGTTCCATAGCACGCACATGGCGATCGAGGTGAACCCAAAGGTTCTCTATTGGACTGAGGTCTGGGGAATTTGGGGGTCAGGGTAGTACTTGGAACTCTTGGTCGTGTTTCGGAAACCACCCCCGAACAATTATAGCTGTATGACATGTCGCATTATTTTGCTGGAACGTGCCATCCCCGTCTGGGAAGACAATCGCCATCCTTAGGTGTACTTGATCTGCAATTATCGATAAATTACCGAATCGGTAGAGAGGGCCCAGACAACGCCATAACAACACTCCCCACACCATGAAGCATCGCCACCAGTCTGGATTCGTTCAACAATGGTTGCAGGATGCTTGTTATCAAACGTTTCTCGCCTCACCCGCCAACGGCCGTCTCTTCTGTGGAGCAGAAATCGTGACACATCGGAGAAGGCAACCTTTTTCCAGTCAGCAGTGGTCCAGTTTCTGTTCTGTTGGGCAAATTGAAGCCGTTTTTGGCGATGAACCTTCATCAGCATGGGTGCGGTGACCATCTGTCTTCTGCGGAGGCCCATACGTAGCAGGGTCCTGTGTACTGTGGCTTTAGTGACATGTGTGGTAGCACCCTCGGTGGCTTAAGCGGTAAGTTTGTCCACTGTAGCTCTTCTGATGGCCTTCACACATCTTCACAACCCACGTTCACCTCTCTTATCAATGGCACGTTGTGCTCCACAGTTTCGATACCGTTTATTCTGAACGCTCCCATTTTCCCTGTCTTGGTATACTTTATTTAACTACAGTAGCAGGAGAGTAGTTCACCAATTGCGCGGTTTCCGAAATACTGCCACCCTTGGCCCGAATGCCGATTATCATCCCCTTTTCCAGATCTGATAAATTACGTTTCTTACCCACTGCAGCAATGAGTAATATGTTTATAACATAGTGGAAACCTACCTTATATAGTCACCTAACCAATTCCCAACACCTGACATACTTCCTCGGCTGGACAACCCGGAAGACAAACGTAAGGAATGGTCATAATAATGTGACTCGACCCTGTAGAACCAAATGATGAAATTAATTAAATTTTCTCTCGGGTGGGTTGGTTGCATTACGGGGATTAGGTAGAAAATTTTTTCAACTTTTATTATTTTTTAAGTTTTAATTTATCATTGTTGGGATTTGTTAAACTCTATTATCAAAAAGTCATTGGTTTACAAACCAAATTGTGGGAGGCGAGGTGTGCCACGGAGTGTTATCTTGGGTCCATTCTTTGTTTACCTGAATCATGACTTGATAATGAACCAAATTGGATGTTTTTAACGAGAACTTCAGGGTCTGGTCGAAAGTGCGCTGCAAGAGGCAGTGACGTCCTTTTTGCAGTTCCAAGCTCCATAGATGCCACACAATATCATTTTAATTATTCTATCTCCTCTATCGATATAACTGGTGCTACTATAAGACTTAGGGCCGGTTCTACCAACCTCAGATAAACCCTCAGAATAAGTACTGAAATAAAGCTCAGATAAGTCAAAACGGTGTTTTAGTATCCTCAGATAGGATAAACACTCAGATAATCACCAGATTAAACCACAGATATTTTGATAAAGTTATACGGTCCTCTAGAGGTCGGATAGCCACTTAGGGCGTGTCTAAAAAGTCCGACCGGTCGCCAACAGATTACGTGGTACGAACGGCGGCCGTTTGCATCCGTTTGTTCGTTCATGGACATCGTGAGCATTTCGTTTCAAAAGGGCGTCGCAGCAAGGTTCCTCATCATATTTAGCCATCTCCTTTCTCCAAAATATATATATTACGTATCTGGCAGTCGAACACTTGAATTTTTTACTTTCGTCCGCCATTTTGATTCTACTTACCGAGGCAGCCGACCACGACCGGTCGCGTTATAAAAACGCTCTTCGCGACCGTTCGTTACTCTATGAATTGAGGGTTGTCTTAATTGGGAGAAAATTTTAAATGAATAAAGCCAGCTGCGTATGCTTGCATCGTTTCTGCGTCGATCGGACATAGTCAAAATTTCGAGTCAGTCACTGGTGGCTCCAAAACGAACTTTGCGACGGACTTTGACTTTTTAAACACACCCTTATTCTTCGTATAGTGAATCTTTTCGTTCAAATTTACTAGCGTAAATGGCGGTACTTACGGTTCGTTTTGATTTGAAAATGCCTTTAAAACTGTAACATTTCGTGTGATATAATTATTATTTTAAACTACGATGGTAGGACTAAGTTTTAGGGTGCAAGTGAACAGCAGATTAAATGTAGATTACCTGTCTGTTTTTCATTTTCAATGATCGGAGATCTGAGATCTCAGTTCTCCAGCTGCATTTGTTTTTCGCGTTTGTTTTTTCTGCCGTGCCGCATTTCAACACCAACACTATCTTAGACCTATCTTAGAATACGCCTCTGTCGTTTGGAATCCATCACAGCTGGGTCTTATTGATGAAATTCAATTTGTTCAAAAACGATTCATTCATTTCTTATCCTCTCGATTTGCGCTTAAACACATAACCCCTTCCCGTGAGCAGGATCCATTACTATTAAGACTTCCATCATTACAGAGTAGACGAAGGATTCAAGATGCTCTCTTTGTCTATAAATTGATAAATGGGTATATTGATTCCCCCGAACTTCTGAGCAGAGTTAATTTCAAAATTCCTAATTTCACCCGTAGTAAAGTTACTTTTCACATTCCCTTCTGCGCCACAAACTATGAAACAATGTGTGCAATTATTCGTATCCAAGTTACTGGTAATACTATTCCTAAGAATCTGGATCTTTTTAATTGTAATTTTTATCGTTTCAAGAGTGTTTTACATAGAACTTGGAATTTTTAATTATATGTAGAATTTGCTAATTGCTTTCTTTTTACTTTTAATTATTGTATTTGATTTTTTCCCCTCTTATTGTTTATTATGTATTTTATGGGTAAATCCCGTTGGAAACTTGAATAAATAAATAAATAAACACTGACTGGAATACTTTTGTTTTTTTTTTTCCACGGTAGAGGGCTTTCTCTTATTACATTGGTGAACAGTGGTCTTTTTTCATGAAGTTTTATATTCGATTCTGAATATAGTTACTTCGCTGATTTCAAATTTGAAGTCCATTTTTCATCAGCAGCTACAGTTTTTGAGATATGATGGGAAGAATTTTTCACAAAAAATAACCAAATTTCATGTTATAATATTTTATTACACAAAACTAATTTGAACAAAACTTTCTTTTATATGATTTTCTGAAGTGAGCTGACCTGAATGCTCCAGCAGTAATCAGCCATCATATTTACATTCCAATAACCTTGGTACCGCTCTTCGATAGTGCGAATGTCTTGATAGAATCGTTCCCCTTGCTCTTTGCATAAATCACCCAGATTTTTAGGGTCATGATCCAAATGGCTAAACAGGAAATGTAGTTTAATGCTCATGTTGCATACAAATTGATGAAAGTGTAGCATTAGCTGTTCAAAGTGCTGTTGGTAGTCGGCCGACTTTCTATTTCGAAAGAAAGTTTTCAGTACCCATACGAACTCATTCCATGTAGATTTTTCAACATCTATCATGCAATTGGGCCAATAAATCCACTTGCACCGATTTTTGCGGTTTATTCCTTTAATATTCACAACACAAAAATAACTGTCATCGTGATGGTTTGATGGTTCACGCCAGGTCATTGGACTTTTGCATTTAAAAGTGGTTCTTTTTTTTATTTGCCCATAAACGCAAAGATTCGACACAGCATTTACACACCAAATTTGAAATCCAGGGCTTAGTATTTATATATAATAGCTTAGTATTTATTTATTTTTTATTTATTCTATTGGGATTGTTTTCACAAGTTACAGATTTTTAAAATGAGGTTAATTAATTCACCTTTCGAGATAATTTGTCAACTAAGACGTAAAATTGTAGGGGATACTTGTATCTCCAAAACTCGAGCTGCTTGATAAACAGTGAGGTTAGATTCAAACTCAGCAACGTCAAATTAATAAAATTCCGTCAAAAAACCTCTTGCAACAGAAAAGAGTGCGATTTAGTTTACCAGTGTTATTGTAAGCTATGCACTGATTGGAATGAATTCTTTTGCTTTTTCACGATAGAGGGAAGCACTAAATGTCAAACTGATCAATCACAGTGCGCTTTACAATGCTTATGCTCTATACCTTCGATAAAGTTTTCCGAGGAATAAAAAAATGTTGGTAGAACGCAACTGAAGCGGTATACTGGTTTTAAGTTTAAACGTTCGATAGCTATCTGAGGATTTATCTGAGGTTAATAGAACGGCCTGTAAGGACTCTGATTTATTGAATATCGTGGTTCTCTACATTTTCCCGACTACCTCAAAAGAGTTATTTAAAAAATATATGGAGGAGTTGCTGTAAAATTTCGGTTGTTTCACTGGCAAGCTATAATTATGAGGGATTTCAATTTTGGATCTTTTCACGCACTAGATAATACTAATTACAGGGTGGTCCATAAGTCTGTCCCCCCCTTTTATTTTTTGAACCGAAGCAGATATGACAATTTTGATGAATCCAATGAATAGGAAGTTGTGGGTGGCCTATCCCATGGTGCACTTTTCATCATCCCAAATATGCAAATTAGGACACATTCAAAATTTATCTCAAAAACCGTAAGGGATAGAGAAAAAAACCCAATTGCAAACTTGTTCAGCATAAAAAAACAAACAAACAAAAAAAAATACCATCTAAATCGGACCAACCAATCACCCACAATCACGTGGTGAACTATTTGTAGCTTACAAACAGTCACACTGCACAAGGAAAACTGAATGTTGATATTTCCACCATGTAAAGCGTGCAAATCAAAAAATTAACATAAATTACCATACCCACATTTACTTTCATGCGGAAAAGCAAATAAAAGGCATGTTTCAGCACACAGAAGACAGAACAATTCCAGGATGGCAAGCTACACTGTTCCGGAAATGGTCAAAAGCTACACGTGATTGTGGGTGATTGGTTGGTCCGATTTGGATGATTTTTGTTTTGTTTTGTTTGTTTTTTTATGCTGAACAAGTTTGCAATTGGGTTTTTTTCTCTATCCCTTACGGTTTTTGAGATAAATTTTGAATGTGTCCTAATTTGCATATTTGGGATGATGAAAAGTGCACCATGGGATAGGCCACCCACAACATCCTATTCATTGGATTCATCAAAATTGACATATCTGCTTCGGTTCAAAAAATAAAAGGGGGGGGGGCAGACTTATGGACCAGAACTATGGGCTCGCGAATAGAACATCTCCAATTTTCGTACTGATACACTGGACAAATTTTTTTTTCAAATTTTCCTGTTGAAATTACTCGGAGTATTCTACATATTCTGACGGAAGACAAGTTTCAACCCGCGCTTAATCTACAATCCCAAATGAATTTTAAAAAAGATTAATATACGAGGGGCGATTGATAAATAAGGTCTCCATGGCTGTAACTTTTTTATTTGTTAAAAGATTTTCAAAATTCTTTTTGTATCTTATACTCACATTTACCTCGCCGTCAGAACCAACTCATGTCCCTTAAGGGGCTTTTTCTTCTTTGGGAAGTGGTGAAAGTCGCAATGTGCAAAGTCTTTCATTTTTGAACTGCAATTTTTCATCTTTGAACTGTAGGCGCTGCAACGCCTCTAGTGTGTGGTGACTCGTGTGCGGGCGGACGTTATCGTACTCCAGAAGAGGGTCCAAAGCTGCCATTCAATCCTGGTGTCGACAACAACTCCGGAATTCCTCTCCGACGGGTTCACCCAACTAGTCACGCGTTGGCGCAATTGAAGCCTTTTTATCAACATAATTCTTGCATAAGTCGCCGGCCAGGGAAGCACGGGAAAATATCCGGGCACAGCAGATTCTGTCGAAAGTTCCGATAAAAATAAAAAAAAACAAAAAAACACGGAAGATAAAAAAAATTAAAATAAAAAACTTCAAAAGAGAGAACTAAAAACAAATTAAAACTGATGGGGAATCCAAGAGTGGCAAAAAAATAACAAAATAAATAAGTAAAGCTCTTATCCAAAGGGAACTTAGGACGGTACGGGACAGAGAAAAGACACAGACACAAAGCAACACTGACAAATACCACAAAAACTACCAACAAGTAAACAAACTACGATGGGCAAGGGAACGGAATCGTCCAGGGTGTCATCCATACCAGGAGCGTACATAAAGAGGAGTGAGAGTTGAACTTGAAATTAAAAAAAAATAAAATAAAATAAAAGAAACCAAAAAATTATAAATTAAAGCGAAAACGCTTGGCAAAAAAATAAAGAGAACTCTACAATAACAAAAAAAACGAGTTAAACTGTGCGTTCTCTAGCGTGGAAAAGAGAATTGATCATATTAGGCATTTTGAGTAAGATAAAACTGTTCGGGATGAAGAACCCAGTAATCCAAATTCACTATAAATTTTAGACATTACTTTATGAGTTCCGGAGAAGTCGATTCCACAAATCCGAACGAGAGATTGCCTAGAAGAACGGAGGAAGCCATCGAAGAAGAATGGAGAAGATATAATGTTCAACCAACATCATCGTGTAGAGCGAACGAACGATACGGACTCGGATTTCTTCCAAAGTTGAGATATTCGCACTATTCGAACGTGCGTGGTTCAATAATAGTCACCATCTCCAAATGAGATTTTAATCGACGAGGATCGTGGTCGCAATAGACCAAATGATTTATCCGTAACGAACATCAGACAGGGGATCCCATTGATCCCGGAAAATAACTGGCAATCAACGAGCCAAAGTCGTACTACTATCTTGCTTGGAACTACGATGGCGTTCCGATACGTTCGGAAACTCTTGAGGGCAAGCCATCCCTAATTGACTGGATGCGAGCTTAAATGCAACTGCTCAAAAACAACTAAAAAACCTGAAAAGAAAAGTTAATCACGCGCAAAAAAGCGAGAGGCGCCGACCTTCTAAGGGAAACAAAAAACCCTCGAGAAAAAATAATTACGACTTCGTAACAAGAAACAACAAAGGAAAATTCTACAAACGCAACAATGAGTCTTTTAAAAAGCAAGCTTATTTTTAACGATAAAAAAGTATTAAATATTGAAATGGATAATTAACGGGAAATTCTCAAAACAAACATGAAAATATTAATGAATAGCTTGGTTTAAATACCGCTAAAATACCCAAATCCATCTATGAAGTTTTTGACAGATATAAAAGACTTCTAAACGTCCTTTCCGTAATAACTTAAGAAAAAACTAGCTTTATAAGAAAATCATTCATAAACTGAGACGTGCAGTACGGGGATGGCGACTAATAAACTAAACGCGTGATTTCAGAATAATTACTTAACATTTCTGAACATCGAAAAAATTTTTCTCTGCTAATTTATAAAGACCAGATTCCTACGACCGACATTTTAAGATAAAAGTCTGCATTTCGTAATTCGGTGATGAGAGAAACGATACGAATAGTTAAAATAATTGTTTTTTTCTGATTATTAACGATAGCTAATAGATATGCATTGTAAAGTTTAGTCTGGCCAGACTGAGACGAGAAATAAAATCCTCAATAAAACGCTACTCATTAGTCAGAACATAGAATCACGTAACCCAACTTGACGCTTACGAACGCGTCGTGTGAACCCTTTAAATTAGACACGTAGGAGGGGCTACAGTAACCTCCCAAAAACACAAGATTACTCTCAACACCAAAAAACTAAGATTAATTACATCGTAGAAGAGAGCGCGACAGAAAGGGCAATGAATAGGTAGAAGCCTGACATAAAAACGAGCGGAAAGGAATGCGCAGTGGCTTCCGCGGAGGAAGCCCAGCAAACGCCAAATAAAGTTTGTCAAAGTAAACACGAGCGCGTCGCTTAATTCGAAGGCATGGGTCACATTGGCGTAAAACGCCACGTAATTACGCCGACGTAAATACGTCGCAGAAAAAACGTCGACGTACAGCTGTTCACACTGACAGCGTATAACGCGGCGCAATTTGTGAAGTCGTTTCGCTATTGCTTTAAACCATGGCATCACTTGAAATAGCTTCAGCATAAATGCCAACAGTATCGAGTTTTATAACAAAGTCTGGCAATATTTTAATAGCCTGGACTTTTTTTTTTCTATCACAAAATTAGCTAAACTTCCTCACTATTTCTACAAAGCATTCGCTATTGTACATCGCTCTTTTGTCGGCCATCTTGATGGCGGGCCAATCGCTCTTCTGATTGGCTGATGTTCGGCGTAAGATCTTACGCGACGTAAGAAGTTGAACAAAATTCAACTTCGGCGTAAAGCGCGGCGCCAAGCTATTTACCGGAAGTGACATCACTGGCGTCGTTACGTCGGCGTATTTACGCGGCGTTTTACGCCAGTGTGACCCTTGCCTAAGAAAAACAGAATTAAGTGCGAAAACTGTAACAAATTACAAATCGGGTACGTTTGGCTCCGATACAGTCAAAAAATAAAGTGCCTAAACAGTTCTCAAAAAGGACCGTTACAATGGCAAGGCATATTAATGAGAAGCAACAATATCTCATAACCAACAATGAAAGGCACAGTGTGTGCAATAGAGACTTTGTAATTAAAGTTTCAATTTGTAACAATGCATAGAATTCCTGTTATTCAGGCTTTTCTTAGAAAAGAGAGTTCTTAGTACTTAACAATTTCTTGAAAACCTTTTAAAGTGATCATTAACTGTAGATAATGGAGAGTTAGCAGACAATTGAGAAAGAGTGGAAAGACGATAGATGAAGCACTCCTTTACTTCCGTGGTGTATTGTGCACATGGTAAGCACGTAAATATAAGAATCGGCGACGGCTAGACTACACAGAGTGGTGAATGGCAAGCTTTGCTTCAAGACATCGAGAGAAGAAAGGGAATTGTAACAACATCAAGTGTACATCTAAAGTAAGATTACCTGAGTAGAAATTATTTAGACTAGCAGTGGCATCCTTGGAGAGGTCCATTCATTATGAGTCTTAAAAAATTTATTTTTCGAATTTTCATTAAGAATTTTTACGGGAATAATTCTAAGCATCTTCATATATTTATTTTTAAGAATTTTCAAAATTTAATCAAAAAAAAAAAAAGTCCGAGCCACGCTGGGGTTATCACCTAGCTTATTTGGTAGCACAGCAGATCCAAACATTTCATAAAAATACATTTTATTACATTCTGTGGGAATGTGTATATTTTAGAAACTGAGATGCTGATAAGGCGATGATTGAACGTTCGTTTCCAAGAATTATTAATAATGAACATAAAAGGATGATGCACTGACAGAACATTAATAAGCAAAGTCTATTGATGAGGCAAAGGAGTCACGCGTGTCTCCCTTGAGCTCCCTATCAAACATCCAGACGACTGGCAAAAATTTGGGTCATGGAAGGAAAGAGAAAGAACGAGTATTGGTCATAGAAACTCTGCAGCTAAAACAGAAAAATCCATACGGTTATTAGAAACATCTGAACAACGGGAGTTTCGAATAGAGCAGGAGAATATAAGAGCTTCTACGTCAAGGATAAGAAAAACTTGAGTCTAAAATATCTGATGATGCTCCGCAGTGGTGAGGCAAGTCAAGAAGAGTATAGGTTTTTGCTGCGTATTGTATTGATTGATTTATTATTTAACCAATTGGGAGTTATAATTTAATTTTTTTTATTGTTCTGTTTACCTACAAGTGTAATTATCCTGGGCAACGCCAGGTATCTCTGCTAGTCTTCTATCTATATATATAAATATAGATGTTTGTGGGTTTGTTTGTGTGTATTGAATACAAATCTACAGTTTTATTCCGAACTTGATGAAATTTCGCCTACTTGACCTTCAAAGCATGAGGAGGTCACTATCTACCTCTGATTTCGGAAAAATAATAATTTTCGATAAAAAATCGATATTCTTGATCATGGCAGGGCATATTATTGAGAAATATCCCATGACCACCAATGAAAGGCAAAATTTGTAACAATGCATAGAATTCCTGTTATTCAGGCTTTTCTTAGAAAAGAGAGTTCTTAGTACTTAACAATTTTTGAAAATCTTTAAAAATGATTAGAAACTGGAGATAATGGAAAGTTAGTAGACTATTGACAAAGAGTGCAAAGACGACAAAGGAAGAGTATCTCCTTTAGCTCCGTGCTATATTGAGCAAAATGAAAAGCAGGTCCATATAAGAATCGGCGATCGCTAGACTACAAAAAGAGATGAATGGCCAAGTTTTGATTCATGACATCGAGAGAAGAAAGGGAATTGCAACAATATCAAGTGTACATCTAAAGTAAGGTTACGTGAGTAAGAAATTATTTACACAAGCAGTGGTATTCTTGGAGAGGACCATCCATTGTGAGCCTTTAAAAAAATTTTTATTCAAATGTTTATTAAGAATTTGTACTTTATTAATTTTAAGCGTTTTCATGTGTTTATTTTTAAGATATTTCAAAATTTATTCCAAAATAAAAGTACGAGCCACACAAGGGTTAACACCTAGCTTATTTGGTAGCACAGCAGATCCAAACATTTCCTAAAAATATATTTTGACTATATTCTGTGAAAAAGTATATATTTTGGAAACTGAAATGCTGATAATGCGATGACTGAACGTTCGTTTTCAAGAATTATTGATAACGAGCATAAAATGATGATGCAGTGACAACATAAATAAGGCAGCGTCTATTGATGAGGCAAAGGAGTCACGCGTGTCGCCTTTGAGCTCCGGTATATCACTTGGAATTCCTGTTTTTCGTATTTTTCGTAGAATGGATAGTCTCTTTGCTCTGTGTTGTATTGATTGAGTTATTATTTAAACAATTGGGAGTTATTATTTAATTTTTTGAGATCAATCTCTTTACCCACAAGTGTAATTAACCCGGGCAACGCCGGGTACCTCTGCTAGTCTTCTATATATATAAAGTAGGATGGATGTTTGTGGGTATATATAAAAGTACCCGGCGTTGCCCGGGATAAACAGAACAATCTCATAAAATTAAATTAAAGTTTGCAATATCTTAAAAATAAACACATGAAAATGCTTAGAATTAACACAGTAAAAATTCTTAATGAAAATTCGAAAAAAAAACTTTTAAAGGCTCACAATGGCTGGACCTCTCCAAGGATACCACTGCTAGTCTAAATACTTTCTTACTCACGTAATCTTACTTCAGATGTACACTTGATGTTGTTGCAATTTCCACTCTTCTCTCGATATGTTGAAGCAAAACTTGGCCATTCATCACTTTGTGCAGTCTAGCGGTCGCCGATTCTTCTATTTACTTGCTTTCCATTTGCTCAATACATCACGGAGCTAAAGAGTGCTTCCTCTGTCGCCTTTCCACTCTTTCTCAATAGTCTGCTAACTCTCCATTATCTCCAGTTACTGATCATTTTTAAAGATTTTCAAGAAATTGTTACGTACTATGAACTCCCTTTTCTAAGAAAAGCCTGAATAACAGGAATTCTATGTATTGTTACAAATTGAAACTTATCCATATTGCATCTCAATTGCATATTTTATGTTCATTATTATAATTCTTGAAAAGATTGCTTTAACATTACATCAACATTCTGTGCTCATTGTTATTGGTGAATTGCGCGTTGATACCATTGTTGATGCGAACACGATGGGCCTATTGTTGCACAAACTTTGCCTTGCATTATTGGTCATGAGATATATACAGGGTGTTTCATAATTATGTACAATAAATTTACTGACATATTCTTCAGGTCAAAAGAAGACGAAAATGTTCTATAGCACTTTGTCTGGAAACGATTTATTTACGCGATACAGCCAACTAAACCCGTGGCTCCAAATTACAGGAATTGTTCAAAGTGCCCGCCACCTGCTCGCACGCACGCTTCGGCTCGTTGCATGAGTGACTGTCTGATGTCATGGAAGAGTTCATCGCCAGCATTACAAACGGTTTGGCATGCATTTTCAATTCGTTGTCGCAGATCCATAATGTTAGGAACTTCTGTGCTGTAGACGATCGTTTTCACATGACCCCACAGAAAAAGGTCCAAGGGATTAAGGTCGGGTGATTTTGCAGGCCAGGCTACCGGTCCACCTCGACCTATCCACCGATTCGTGTATGCAGCATTAAGGTGTGCTCGCACAACATGGCTGTAATGTGCTGGAGTGCCATCATGCATGAACCACATGTTAGATCTTATCAAAAGGATAACATCTTCCAGTAGTTCTGGCAATGCATTCTGCAGAAACAAAAGATACGTTCGCCCAGTCAATCGTGGCGGCAACACATAAGGGCCAATTAAGTTATTTCGACAATTCCACACCAAATATTCACGGAGAAACGCTCTTGATGCGCTCGAGCTCTGGTAACATGCGGGTTAGCATCTGCAATGGTGCTGGTTGTGAGAATTTACGATTCCTGTCCGGGTGAAGGTTGCTTCGTCCGTGAAAAGTATCTGGCTGAGACAACTAGGGTCTGCAGCATGACGACGTTGTATCCATTGGCAAAATCGTTGTCGGTGTGGTTAGTCCGTTGGGTTCAGTGCCTGAACCAGTTGCAGGTGGTATGGATGCAAAAGCTGACGATGAAGAATGCGCCAAACAGATGAGTGCGGAATGTGTACCATGGAAGAAATACGACGGGTGCTTGTCTGTGGTTCATCATGTATGATGTCAATTATCACATCCTCCTCATCCGGAGAATGTGCTACAGGCCGCCCTTGTCCTGTTCGACGGCCAAAGGAACCACGCTCCCTCAAATGTCTGTCGACAGATACAAATGTTCGGTTATTTGGCAAACGTCTATTCGGAAAGCGTTCTTGGTAGAATCTTCTTGCTTCCACAGCATTTCCGTCCGCAAGACCATACATTAGGTGCATGTCAGTGTATTCTGCAGTGGAATACGTGTACATGACTTTTTTTTTACGTAAATCGTAATGCGTATGTCAAAGCACGCAAACGTTCTGAAATTGATATTCCTAGTGGATGTACAGTAGTGAAACTACAGTAATGGAAACAACCGTACACAACTAATGGAACAACCCTAAAGTAGGTTTAAATGGAACAAACCACTCAACCTAGTGTTGGGTCGAAACGCTGGAACTGCTAAAATATCGTCCGCTAACTACCGTGCTTCCCTACTGTATCATATTGGATTACTCGCAAACAAATCGTTTCCAGACAAAGTGCTATAGAACATTTTCGTCTTCTTTTGACCTGAAGAATATGTCACTAAATTTATTGTACATAATTTTGAAACACCCTGTATTGTTGGTCCATGCTGTGTGTTTGTAAATTGCGTGCTGATACCATTGTTGATACCTATTGTTGTACAAAATTTGCCTTGCATTGTTGGTCATGAGATATTTCTCATTAATATGCCTTGCCATAACCATGAATATCGATTTGTTTATCGATATTTTTTATTTTTCCGAAATCTGAGGTAGACAGTGACCTTCCTCAAGCTTTGAAGGTCAAGTATGCAAAATTTCATCAAGATCGGAATAAAACTGTAGATTTGTATAAAAAACAAACAAACCCACAAACCCACAAACAAACATCCTTCTTTATATATATAGAGAAGACAAATCTACAAATCTAAAATGTCAACTGAGATCATCGAATCTTCTATAGAGAAAAGTATAATTAAGTACTTTTCCAACTCTGAAACATTAGATCACCTTGCAGATCTGATTCTGCAAAAGTTCACTGAAAAACTTGATGATGTCCTATCTGAACTTAGAGGCCGCATTATTGCATCAGAATCACGATTAAAAGAAATCGACTCTCGTCTTACCACTATTGAGCTGTCCTTAGCCCAATCTACTCCAGTTAACATCCCGGATCTCCCCACTTCTGTCAATGATAATTTTCAGACGGATCTTTTAAAACTTCAGATTGACGATATCGAGCAGTATTCCCGGCGTACAAACATTCGCCTTTTCAATCTCCCAGAAGAGCCCACTGAGAATCTACTTGACAAATGCTGTGAACTATTCTCATCGAAGCTGAACGTTCAATTGTCCTCTTCTGACTTTTTTGCAATCCACAGGCTCAGCTCTCGTACTACGGCGAAACCTCGCACAATCATCATGCAACTTTCTTCCACCATTAAGAAGGATCTGATTTTAAAAGGGCTTAAGTTAAAAGGGCTCAACTCTTGGCCTGGTTGAGGACTTAACACCATACCGATTTCGTCTCCTAATGACCGCTAAAACTAAATTTGGTTCCCGTAATGCGTAGTCACGAAATGGGAAGATAATGGTGAAAAGTCGGCTGAAAATCTCGTAACAATTCGCTCCTTAAATGACCTCGAACGTATTGATTAACTAATATTTTTTATTTTTTCTTATATATTTTATTTTTCTAATATTTTTATGTTTTTTTGGAGATACCATTTCTATTCTGTTGAACAATTAACTTCTTTCCTATGTCGTCTTTTGACAAACCTATCTCACTTGATAACTTTAGCACACTTATAACTAACCACTTCCTACACCACTTATTTCTATACTGCTTAAATATCCGTAGCATCAAGGCAAATTTCACCACTTTTCTCTTATCCCTATCTTTGCTTAAAACTCTCCCGCACGTAATAGCATTAACGGAAACCTGGACGCATGCCACATCTGAAATCCCCACCATTGATGGTTACACATGCACTGCTATTAATCGTCAACAAAAGAAAGGAGGAGGCATTGTATTATATATTTCAAATTCTTTACACTTTGTTGCTTGTTCTAAATATACAGAAATTACTCTCAATTATGAGATCTTAACGATTTTAGTTAACAATAATTCAACCATTTGTATAATTTACCGCCCACCTTCTGGTGAATTCTCAATTTTTTTAAATTATATTTCTTCTATGTTATTAGACCTCTGTTCATCAAATAAGAAATTATTTATTCTGGGTGATTTTAATATATATTTTTCAAAATCTTCCACTAGTCTAGATAATCTTTTAGATCTAATGCATTGCTCTGGGCTTACTCAAGTAATTTCCTCTTTTACCCATTATTCCACTGCCTACAAAACTTACTCAGCCATTGATCAGTGTTTCGCTACCCTCTCTAATAATAGCCTCAGTGGGTCCATTGACCTAGCTATATCAGATCATTTCCCTATTTTTTATCTCTCTGTCCCCGTACCAATACCTAATTCGTCAACTCCTGTTAGTAAACACAGATTAGTCACATTTCCTAGATGAGCAACTTTTCATTCTTATCTAGAACTAACTGACTGGCTGGGAATCTTCAATAATGATGTAGATGCTGATATTTTAATGGAAAAATTTCTGACACACATTACCTTGGGGCTTAATCGCTATTTTCCTTTTGTTTTCCCTTCTCCTCCTAAACCTAATCATCCCTTCCGCAAACCCTGGATGAATGATTATATATTCAACCTAATAACACATAAGAATGCACTATATCAAAAATTCCGCCGAAACCCTTGTCAACGTACTAAAACTAAATTCCAATCGTTCTCAAATTTCACACGCAACATCATTAAATCTACTAAGCAAGTATTCTATTCCCGTTTTTTTCATAAAATCTCAAATTGTAAGCACAAATGGAGAGCGCTAAACCAACTTATCCGTGGCCCACCATCATCTTCTATACCATTCTCTGACCCTTCCAATATTACTTCTTCCTCCTTAACAGAATTTTTAAAGACTCTATTACCCCCCGCTCCTAATATATCCAATTTTGATTTACATTACCCCTACAATACTCCCCCTGCATCCCTTTCATTCTTTATCTCTCCTACTTGCCCAGAAGAAATTGCCAACATTTTTCGCCAACTAAAACCATCTTCCACAACTGACCCTTTAGGATTTCGTGCTGACATAATAAAAACTGTATCCTCTAGTCTACTCTTCCCCCTTACTCATATTTTTAATAATTCATTAGTTTACGGTACCTTTCCTAAATGTCTTCGTCAAGCCAAAATCGTCCCAGTCTTTAAAAAAGGTAGTCCATTAGACTTTGGTAATTATAGGCCAATTTCAATTGTACCTGTTTTTTCTAAAGTCTTTGAAAAACTTTACTTTTGCCGATTATCTGACTATGTATTTAATAATAAGTTAATTTCTTCCGCGCAACATGGTTTCTCACCAAAACACGGTATTGAGACAGCTTGCTACGAATTGTTTGAATATATTACTTCAAATATGGTAGATAATAAATACGTAGTCTCTATATTTCTAGACTTTTCAAAAGCCTTTGATTCCATCCCGCTGCACCTTTTAATACACAAACTCACTAATTTTTACAACGTACGTGGCCCACCCCTAAATTGGTTAATTGAATTTTTATCTGATCGACAATATACATTAGCTATTGGAAATAAATCCTCCTCAACTTTAGTGCGTAATCATGGTGTCCCTCACGGCTCCATATTATCCCCGCTTCTTTTTAACCTCTTCATAAATGACCTTTCATACACACTTATGCCTTCTTTTGTTATCCTCTATGCAGACGATGTGACCCTCTCTTATGCTGATACTTCCATTACAAGTATCCAAAAATCTATCAATCACTCGCTAGCCATTTTAAATAAGTGGATCCAAATAAACCAGTTATCTCTAAATCTTAACAAGACCAAATACATGATTTTTGCCCAAAGAAATAAACAATCTGTCCCTCACAAGTTGCTAATTTATTACAACTCAGTCCTTTTATCTCCTACGAATACTTTTAAATACCTAGGATTACATATATCACCTGACCTCTCCAGGAATAACCATATAAATGAATTATCCAAGACTCTTAGTAAAAGATTAGGTATAATATCTCAACATCAATATCTCCCTACTGAAATATTATTGTTACTATACAATACACTTATCCTTTCATCACTATGTTATGGCGTTCAATTTTGGGGTTCTACTTCTAATACTAACCTAACCAGAATCTTCCGCTTGCAAAAAAGGTTTTTTAGAATACTATTAAAAATTCCAAATCTATATTCGGTAACTCATTGCTTTGGACATTTCCGAATATTGACAATATATTAAATTTATATCCAGCAACTGCTATCTTTCATTTTCAAGATAATTAATGGCTATCTATATGTTCCTAATCCACCAATAATACAGTTTCAATGCGATTTTCACCCTTACCCCACCAGATCTGCCTCCTCAATACGTTGCCCATTCGCCAAGCGTCATTACCAAAGTAAGTGCATCTCCCATGCAGGAACAAAATGGTGGGCTATCTTGCCTGAGAATTTAAGGCAAGCCCCAAACCCAGCTTTCTTTAAAAGAAACATAAAATCATTCCTAAACTCAATTAACCCCTAATGCCCCTAACTCGACTAACATATTAAATTCTCTATTCAAACTCTAATACTAACATAAATTTTGCATAATAATATCTATTAATATTAATTATTATTAAAATCCAGATAATTAATAAACCACTATTTTATTTATGTTTAACCCTCCGGAGACCACACTTGTCGGCCTAGAGGCCATACCGACTCTGGACAGGGTCATTGTAAAAGGTTTTTTTTTCGTAAATAAATAAATAAATAAATCTTGATGAAATTTTGCATACTTGACGTTCAAAGCATGAGGAAGGTCACTGTCTACCTCAGATTTAGAAAAAATAATAATTATCGATAAAAAATCGATATTCATCGTTACGGCAAGGCATATTTGTAATGTATATAGATAATTACTTTTTATTTTATTGAACAACGGCATCAAATATAACCGTGTACGTTTAACGTTACTTTAATAGTTGTATCAAAACTAGTGTTTTTAATATTTCCACTGTTTTTATTTCTCTATACTCACAATTAAAGTTAAAATTAAAAATAAATTTTACTAAGTAAAATTAAAATTAATAATAAAATTGCGATCACAACATTAGTGAAGTTAAATTTAAAAGTTAAATGTCTGACATTAATCAAGTGTAGTGGATTTTAAGCTTTAAACACCGTTTAAAAAAAGACATTGTGTTGTGTATTTAAAAAATTAAGAAAAAACAATTAATGGAAAATTCAACTTTAAATAGTTGTATGCTTAATTAAAGTTTTGCAGATAAGAAAATAAGACCAACAAGTTTTTCAAAAAAAAACTTAATATATGATTTTAATTTGCAAGAAATATTGGAAATAACAATTTATATGAATTACATCCCTGAACAACATTATGTTCAAAAAAACAAAATAAATTCCCAATTGGAATTTTTAGAATAAATTAATTGGACAGTTCTTTATAATAGAAAAGACATTTAAGAAACAAAAGTGTTTGAATAGTAGAAGCAATATAAAAATCTTTCACATTAGTGAAAAATATTCCTAAAGAGTAAATAAGTTACTGTGCAGGAAATTATCAAAACACAGCAAGTAAGATCTATGAGAACAGAATAATAGTGTGGCCAACACAAATAAGAAAGAAAAAGATGCCTGAGGTATATATGCCAAATAATTAGCTTTGCAGAGACATAAAATGATGCTCATGAGAGAAAGCAAAATGAAACGCTTACAAGCATTCACATACAAAAGCATCAAACATTAAGCTTGACAAAAAAGTAAATTGTAAATCAAGCATAATGCATGGAGGAAAAAAAATTAAACCTCCTGCTAAAAATATTAAAGATTTTGACTACTCCATTCTACAATAGTTAAGTTGCAAAGACATAGAAAGGGGCAAAAACTAAAATGAAACCCCCTTAAATACATAAAAAGAAATTTAAAATTACATTTTAGTCGAAAGGGAAGATAAGAAAAATGCTATAACACAGATATTAAGAAAAATTTAGATAGGTTAAGTGTCCTGATAAAATTTAATTTTCAGCCACAATGGGTAATTTGGCAGACAACAGTTAATAGGCACTATATGGCATTAAACAAGTGTAGGTGGGAACTACTTCCGGAGAAGAGATGATCTGGCAAAGCCAAATAAATCTGCATCATAGTCAATTAGGAAATGTCCATCTCGACAGAAGTGGATAATGTGGAGAAAAGATAAAAGGCTTACATATCCATAGAAATAAAAAAAAAACAGATGGCTGAGAAGTTATCTTTGAAGGCTTATCAAAATTTCAAAGTGGAAAAGGAATGCTGAGGTGGCCAAAGTAGATGATGTTTCCCTATACTGGCAGAGTAGATAAGTAGTGGCTAAATTTTCTGATGCAGTTGAATTTATACACTTGGAGCAAGAATCTGAAGGCACACGGCTAGCAGGTAATGACAATAAAGAACAAAGATTTCACTCACAACAGGATGAGTATGCATATGAAAGAACAACTGTTAAGGTTTTCAACAGCAATAAAGAATTAAAAGGACATTGTTGATAATATTAAAAGAACACAGAATTGTCTGCAAAATATCAACTCCATATCAAATGATCATATTATTACTCAAATAAATACAATCAAATGGTAAAAGGAAAAAAAAGGAAAGGGATCCAAAAAAATATATATCATATACACTAAATTATATATTTGGTTGTACTTGATCTGCAATTATGGATAAATAACCGAATCGGCTGAGAGTGCCTTCCACAGGTAACAGTGTGCCCAGACAATGCCATGAGAACACTCCCCACACAATACCGCTACTGCCACCAGCCTGGATTTATCCGGCAACGGCCGTCACTTCTGTTATCCATATACTGCCCAAAACACAAAATTCCAAATAATGTCAAGAATTCAATTTCTCAATTGAAATACAAAAAATAATAGTACTAAAATAAATGACTATAATGACACTTTGCCAAAAACAGAAAATGGGACAAAATATTAGAAATTAATTCAATGAGAAATAATTAAAAATTATACTAAGAAGACTAAAAATTTTTTAATATTACAATAAAACTAGTATATTTTACATAAACTTACTCCGGTAGAATAATAATAATAATAATAATAATAATAATAGTAATAATAATAATAATCATAATAATAATAAGAAGAAGAATATTATGATAAAGACAAAACAAGAAAAAGTAATTAATAATTTAATATATTGACATGTCAAAATAATGATTGACCCAGAATAAATTTATGGCAAATGTCATAAAAAAACAAAATGTGATGTGAAAAAATACTTGAACATCACATATTAATGAGAAATATCTCATGACCAACAATGCAAGACAAAGTTTGTGCAAAAATGCTTATCAACAATAGTATCAACACGCAATTCACAAACACTCTGCACGAACCAACAGTATTTATCTCATGACCAACAAAGCAAGGAAAAGCTTGTGCAATATAGATAAGATTCAACTTGTAACAATGCATAGAATTCCTATTATTCAGGCTTTTCTTAGAAAAGAGAGTTCTTAGTACTTAACAATTTCTTGAAAATCTTTAAGAATGATCAGTAACTGGAGATAATGGAGAGTTAGCAGACTATTGAGAAAGAGTGGAAAGACGACACAGGAAGCACTCCTTTAGCTCCATGCTGTATTCAGCAAATGGTAAGCAAGTAAATAAAAGAATCGCCGACCGCTAGATTTTACAAAGTAATGAATGGCCAAGTTTTGCTTCAAGACATCGAGACAAGAGTGGGAATTGCAACAAAATAAAGTGTACATCTAAAATAAGATTACGTGAGTAAGAAATTATTTAGACTAGCAGTGGCATCCTTGGAGAGGTCCATCCATTGTGAGCCGTGAAAATTTTTTTTTTCGAATTTTCATTAAGAATTTTTACTGCATTAATTCTAAGCGTTTTCTTGTGTTTATTTTTACGATATTGTAAAATTTCATCCAAAAAAAAAAGTTTGACCACGCCGGGGTTATCACCTAGCTTATTTGGTAGCACATCAGATCTAAACATTTCATAAAAATACATTTTGACTATATTCTGTGGGAATGTGTATATTTTGGAAACTGAGATGTTGATAATGCGATGATTGAACGTTCGTTTCCAAGAATTATTAATAATGAGCATAAAATGATAATGCAGTGATAGAACGTTAATAAGGCAGTGTCTATTGATGAGGCAAAGGAGTCACGCGTGTCTCCCTGGAGCTCCCTATCACACGTTCAGACTACTCGCTAAAATTTATATATCTGGAAGAGAAAGAGATAGAACGAGTATTGGTTAGAGAAACTCTGCAACTAAAACAGAAAAAGCTATATGGGCATTTGAAACATCTGAACAACGGGAGTTTCGAATAGAGCAAGAGGGTAAAAGAGGTTCTACGTCAAGGGTAAGAAAAACTTTAGTCTAAAGTATCTGGTGATGCTCCGCAGTGGTGAGGCAAGCCAAGAAGAGTTTAGATAAAGTTCCGGTATATCACCTAGAATTCCTGTTTTACGTAGAATGGATAGTCCCTTTACTCTGTGTTGTATTGATTGAGTTATTATTTATCCAATTTGGAGTTATAATTTATTTTTTTGAGATTGTTCTCTTCACCTACAAGTATAATTATCCCGGGAATGCCGGGTACCTCTGCTAGTCTTCAATAAGTAAACAGAATTTCATATTTCTAGATCTTTTCGTTGAAATGTTGTAGCTTTGCTTGTGTTTGGGGCCTGTGAGGCTCTGCTGGGGCCTATATTACTTTTTTATATATTTGCAATATTCTTTAGTAACACGCTATGAATATAAAATTTCACGTTCCTAGACCTTTCCGTTCAAATGTTATAGCTTCAATTGTATTTGGTTCCTCGAGGCCCCTGGCGGGGTTCTAATGCCTTATATCAGCTTCCTTCAATATTGGCTTTATTTTTTAGTACCGAACTAAAAATATACAAAATTTCAGTTTCTAGACCTTTCCGTTCAAAAGTTATAACTTGATTTGTATTTGAGGCCTCTTTGTAATCTGGCGGGCCCCATAGGCCTACATCACATTTCTTGTACATATGCTATATTTTTAGTACCACACTGTATATATACAGTATAAAATTTCAGGTTCCTAGGTCGTTCCGTTCAAATGTTGTAGCTTCAATTGTATTTGGGGCCTCGGATCCTCCGGCGGGGCCCTAGAAGTTTATATCACTTTTTTATATATTGGTTTTATTTTTTTAGAACCGCACCAGATATTTACGAAATTTCAGGATTTTTGCCCTCTTTGTTCAAAAGATAAAAATGGAACCATGAAATTCATATACATGGCCCCTGAGTGGCCCTGGCCCACTTAAGACGAGTCGCTGTATTTTTCTCACCGTCCTTTGTATAGGGCCTACGTGTGTACAAAATTTCAAGCCTCTAGGTCAATCCTTTCAAAAGTTATGGCATCAAAATGTTACGAGCAGTAGCGGGAGGATTCGCTATACTTCAAATTTTGATGTCAAATAGTCAAATTCTGACGTCACAAATTGCTCGAACGCAATTAAAACTTCATAGACTTGAAAGGAAGTCAGTTGGGGAAACCACAAAAACACTTGGTTTGGTCCACTCAAGAGGATTCGCTATATATTTCGCTTCGTCCTCTGTATAGTGCCGACGTGTGTTAAAAATTTCTAGCCTCTAGATCAATCCTTTCAAAAGTTATGGCGTGAGACGTACATGTTACATACATCTGTAACGTCATTAATAGGGTTTTAGATGATGCTAAAATCCTAAAAATAATAAAACTATAAATAAAGGAGAATTTGAATGTGCAACTTTGCAAGAACATGAATTGAATTTGAAGCTAATTACCGCGTAAACTGCGCGCCGATAAAATCTTGTATTTAATAATGAAATGCATTAAATTATACCGCTATCTGCCGACCGAAGCATCTAACCGGCGGTGCGGAATGCCCTCGTTTCTCACCACAAACGCAATGTTTGTCAGCCCAAACTCAAAACGAGCCCAAAATCCAGAGCCGTTGAAAAGAATTTTCCATTTAATAGTATCTGCTCCCACAGTCCCAATTTCATGAATGCAACAGTAGCCATGAAATTAGGAAGCAGGTGAATGTAAGAAGGAGAGAATCGGTCTCGGGTAGTGGTAACTCTGACTTACCTTCAAGACACATTCGACAAAAGAGAATTTTTCATTGCTTGGAGACCAAGAAGAGGTTGAGTTAAAATGATTTCAGCTCAAAAGGTAAGGAAAGGCTGTAAGTTTCCCACATCATAACCCGTTTGTTTGGGGAAGGCAAGGCTAACAATTTTTCACTTCTTAACCCCATGTAACTGAACATCACCGTTGCCAAAATCCGTTAGAGACCCTCCCTCTCCAACACCAAAAAAAATTAGCACTATAATTTTTTGACGTTTGGTGCATTAAATTGCCATTTCTATTTCTCTATAAACAAAATTCACCTAAACACGTCAAAAATGTAAGTTCAACGACGATCTAGTGCTTAATAAAGAATTCCACGAGGTAGGAGTTTGTGAATACCTTTTACCCGGACCCTCTACGTTTTTGAGTAGATGATTTTTCCTTATTGTGTATTTGTAAGATCAGGAAAGAACCACTGAAATTCTACGTATAGCTCCTGAATAGCTCTTCCCCAAGCAAATTGCACCGTCACGCCACGCCCCCTACCCTGCTCGCCCGAAAGGGACGTTTAAAAATAAACCAGGATTTCAGCTCGAGCCAATGAACGCTTCGGCACGACATCCTACCGGCTGTACTTCCTTGACAAGGATCAACGACCGCCGCAAATGAAGCGTCATTCACTATATTCCCAATATATCGCGATAACTCTATCGCATCCAACACATTAAACCCTCGCGAGGGCAGCACTTTGGTTTTCCATCGGCCCAACCCCGCTCCCAAGTGTTCCTCTACCTTAACATGAGAACGGAGCCACCGCCGACGCCAAAACACAGCAGCCAATACCCAGAAAGCCGAAGGTCCGGACAAATAAAACCCGTTACATCATTATCCCCAAGAGCTAAGAATTTCGGTTAAAAATCTTCGGAACAAATAACCCCCTTTTAATCGGAGCCGCCTCTTGACAATCACAATTTCTAATCAACATGTTGGCTTTCCCCACCCGAAACACCTGAATTTAATCTGATTTCCGATCGGAGTCGCCTGTTCTCCCGACCCGGTCTTAGGTTTCTCTTCTCGCTTGACTGTGTTTTTTTTTTCTAGCTCCTCCGATTCCCAGGCCGAACATAGTGATAAGAGTCGTTTCTTCTGCAACCGAGTGAGAATCTGTCGTTGATGTAATTAATCTTGACCGTTTTCTAGGGCCAAATGAGCATTTAAATTACGCAAAATATACCAGAAAGCGGCCGCGCATTGTTTTAATTTCTTTTCGAGCGTACCTCCGAATGAGACGCACTAAACAACTCGGATAAGTGCTTTTTCGCAGCGTCCCACCGTGGAGTATTTCTAAGGCAAATTTCTTCAAAAGTCGATTTGTCAAATTTCGTTAAAGTCTATTACAAACTACTGTATGTATCTTTAGACCTTAATAACGGTTAAAGGACAAGCGGCCATTTTAGTAACACCCTGCCCACTCTATCAACTGTGGCAGCAGTCGGAACCCAGTCACTGTTTGTATCGGTCGTCTTTGTTCTCGGCGTTCCTAATTAAACGCGATATTTAAATCTATTTTTAAGATTGTTATCAGTAAAACTTTATAACATTCATTATGTATGTTGCTGAGGAAGGTATGTACTTCAGTTAAGAATATTTATTTTTATTATTTACTTATAAGATGACATTTCTCACCCTTTAAGTTTTACATTAAAAATATAATTACTTTCTTGGTAAAATCATTTTCTAAGATGCTTTTGTATATGAGTTAGACCAAGTTAACTTATAATTTTGGACGTAACGAAAAATTTAGTTATTCTTGATATGGTTTTCAAAGAAAAATGCTCCGCATATAGCCGTCATTTTGTTTAATATTTATTTAAAACAAATACTTCAAAAACAGGCATTCTGTAAGCAAACTGTATTTTACGTTTTTTTAAAAGAAAATTCAAAACTATTTTAAAGAGGAAATGGGGCTGCTGGTGAATGTGCCAAAGGCAGGGTTTGGGAATACTAATGACGGGAATTCTTCCAGAAGATTTCTCTCGAATCCAGAAACCTCTTCCCGCATAACAAGAGTTGACTTCAACCTTATAAAAAATGCAATATTATTTTAGAGACACAAAATTGATGTCAATGCATGAGTGGCACCCAATGATGCCGACAATGCACAAAATTTTGAAACATGGGGCCACAGTAATTGACCACGCTAAACTGGCTATTGGGCAACTGTAGAAAGTGGCTGGTGAGCCCAGAAATGAACACTTGCGCTTGTATAGACAGAATTTTCAAGAAAGTTTTCGCGAGAAAAGTGTAATAGGGATGTTTTAAATTGATTGCTATTAAGTACCAATCCTTTTTTGAGCAATTCCAGACAAAGGCCCCTGAAGAAAAGTAAACCTTTCTCCAGTGAGTCTTTACAACTCTTGATCCCGTTGACACCAGAAGTAACGTCAATGAAAGAGGAGAATGAAGGCGAATCTGAATAATGTTAAAATATAAAACAAAACATTTCTTTTTATTTAGGTTTTTATGTATGATTAAGGTCGTAAATACAAAATTATAACCCTATACTGCTTTTCATTTCATTTCAAATCGATAAAAATCAAATAATAATTTTTAGAAACTTTCGAGGTCAAATACTCCACTGTGCGTCCCAGGTTCGGCATTTCTCCAGGACTTCCCATATCCAAATGGCTTCGGAGAAACTGGGGAATAGGCGCTTCAGCGCGTTCGCAAGGATCTCTCGCAATCTAGCTTGTGTTTCCAAATCGTGAAGGTAATGATCAATATCCATACCGTAAGAATACAGAGGCATGTTTAATCGACTTTTATACTTTTCTAAATTGTCGCCCCTATCACCCAACAATGTCATTAAGGCTTGGTCTTGCTTACGGAGCGATGCGGCTACCTCTTCTAATAATTCCCTATCGGGGGTATGTACATGAGTTTTATGATCGCCGGCCACGAATGCTACTAAGTCCACATGGGGTCCTAAAACTTCTTGTTTCAACCTCAGTCCCGCTCACCGGACTTTGGAGGCGCGTATCAACTCTTTGAAGTTAAACCGACAGTCCACTCCTAAGCGAGTTGCAATCTCTTGGAGCGAGCGATAACACACCAAGTGAGTGAGAAAACGTCTTTGCAACAAAGTGCTGATGAGTAGATCTAGTGTAGCTAGGTCCATCTTCAAATTCTTCGCTGTGGCTGTGTAACGGAATTACGGTGACCAAGAATTAACGGATTTCTGATCACGGCGTATACCCAAACTACACACATCCGTTACCAGCGCCATAAAGAGGTATCCTGTAGCCTCTTTATTAATAACGCAAGTACTCGTAGCGCAAGACCTACACAAAAGACACCACACACACAAAGTCCAAGAAATTGAACCTCCTTTATTATGGGGTGAGACGAAACTCAATAACAAGCATGTTTGTTTGTTTTTAGCACATTTTCGTAGAAAAGTGCTTATGTTATCGGTTTTTCCAGCTGTCTGTCCGTCCGTCCGTCTGTAGACACAATTCTAACAATGCATTGCGTTGTAATAGAAAGAGTGCATATATTGAATTGCTGGAAGACATGAATTATCCTTGTACTGAGAAAAACGCGTACTGAGCATATCTGTTCGGCTCTGCGCGTGCTCTAAACGTTAATGACACATGGTGCGCGTGATTGACGATTATTGAAAGGGCAGATCGGTCTCTAAATCAAAAGAATTTTATTATTCGTAGGGAACTTATTATTTATTACGATAACTTGAAAACGAATTAACTTTTTCACACTCTGCTCTTACCAATCCATTAATATGGGACAGTGCACAAACAATATGAACTTAAGATAGCTGGAATAGGTACGTGCTTTAATGACACTTGCTCTAATGCTACCATTATGATACCCCCTTAAAAATTTCCTATAACCAGATATAGCATGTAATATATCAAACAAATCGTCACGACGTCTCATGAACGAATATATAAGAGTAATTAGTGATAGCAGATATTGGTTTGGTGGCACGTGTGCATGTAAGGATTTCTCATGAATGAACATAACGCGTAATTAATGGTAGTGTGAATTGTTTAGTAGCACGTGCCGTAATGGTACCAAATGATACCGTTGGAACTTTCATTACATGTCACATGGTACCGTTGGAACTTTCCATGCTGAGATATGGCATGTAATATATCAAAGAATCGTAAAACTTGTCATGAGTGAATACAATTTGTAAATAACGATTTTGGGAATTGGTCTAGTAGCACGTGCCCTAATGATACCATACGGTACCATTTAAATGCTAAGATATACCTTATAATATATCAAACAACTCGTTACAACGTGTTATGAGTGAATATAATGAGTAAATAAAGATAGCGGGAATTGGTTTAGTAGCTCGTGTCCTAATAATGGTAGCATATGGCACTATATGGTAATGCAGGCATTTAATATATCAAGCAAATCGTTACAACGTGTCATGGGTGAATATAACGAGTAATTAATGCTAGTCGGAATTGGTTAGTAGTACATGTTTTAATGGTGCTATATGTTACCTTTGGCAACTTTCAGTGCTAAGATATGGCGTGTAATATATCAACCAACTCCTTACGAGTTGTTAGACCTATTGTTATCCATAGCTTATTTTTATTAAGAGCACATTGCTGCTAGACTTAATAGTATCTAAAACTAAATACTGTGAGACATATTGCTAATTAGATGATAACGTAGAAACACTTTAGTAATTGAATATGAAAAAATAATAGATGCTTACACATAACGCTTCAGCATTTCAGACTCACTTCGCTTAACAATATGTGGGTGTGCCTACAAATTAAAGAACCTATATTTGTTCAAATATATAAAGAATAACGTCACTCTCCATTTAACCTTTCAATTCTTCAAGTTTATTCGTTTGAATTCTTTCTGTATATTAGTTTACTTAAATAGTAATTTACAATTTAGTTTTCATATTTATATATTTTCTCAAAGGGTTTTAAAATGTTGGTTTATTCTATATATCCATGTATGATGCTGTAACACGAAAATGTGCTCCCTTTATCCGTTTTGGCGGTAAAATCATTCTTGTTTTCCTTTTTTACGCGTTGGTTCGATATTAAGTTTTACACAGTTTACAGTATTAAACAGGTTCCATAATCTTCTTGAATCAGGTTATTAGCGCTTGTGTTACGACGTGTGCAACCCACAACTTCTTGGAATTGAAAAAAAAATTAATTTGGGATAACTTTTCCTTTCCTTTTTTTGAACAGCAATCTGAAAAATATCAAAAATAGAAATACAAAGATAGCAAGATAACTTAAATCAAGACATTATCACAAAATCTATTGTGCCAAAGGAAAAGGGAGAATAATTCAAATAATGTCACATGTGTGCAGTGGACCGAGCTCATCCCATCATAAGACTCGGAACCACACGGATGAGAAGCGTTAGCAACGATTGTTGGTTATTCTTTTGGAGCGGATTAAAATCCACTGTTGTGCTGTCTTCCTGGAACCAGACGATAGGCGATGATTTTACCTGTAAGCTTTAACGACATGAGAGGAACCGAAGCGATCTGAGAGAAGCTCCGCCAACGATGATAAGTGATCAGATGGATTCTTACACCAAAAACAAGGACAAACACAGAAGACGCAGACGAACGGACGAACTAGACCTACAAATAAACAAATAAGAGAACAAGCATAATTACAAGTAATGGAAAATGCAAAGTTATGATTAACTACACAAAACAACAAACAACGGAGCAGTCGATGATCATGGGCTTAATTTTGCTATTTCCCAGTGATCAGATATCCACGAGCTCCAGGTCCGACGTAACGGAAGGGGCTGTGTCACGGCGATTTCCAAATAGAAATCGGTCGCATTCTTTTGTTGCAACGTCATCGCCAGCAACATTATCCTCCTCGTTACGATTTCTGAAGAGAAATCGAAAACGATATTTTGGTCAGTCGTCATCACATCCAACGTCATCCTCGTCATCTGGAGGAAGAACAAATGAACGAGCAAGAGAGAGGATGACAACGAGGATGACGTCAGAGAAAAAATTTCAAACGGGCACATGAAAAACGTTGGAAAATTTCACGGTGAGCGGACGAAAAAAAGGGGAGCTGATCGAAAACGATTGAATAAAAATAACAGGACATTCGACCAAGATACAGTTGGATTCTGGAAATGATGCAGCCAGCAAATCTGAAGTAATTACTCGCTGCAACGAAGCAAACGACCATCTATTACGTGCGTATTCGGCATCGGTACGAATCCCTCTCCCCATTCAATTAGCATATTTTGCTTCAATCCTGGCTGTTGCAGAATTCAATGAACTAAACTGTGTGCTTAATGCTACGGGAATCAGCCCATGCAATATCATAATAGGAGTTTTTCCCTGTGAACTCATTGCTTATTTGGTCAGCAGTTTTAGAGGATTTTTGAATACTTCTAAGATTAGAAATCATCGTCGATTCTTGATATCTAGTTTGCCCATTGCTTTGTGTGGTCTGGGCTATCGTTGTGAACAATTCAACTCGCCACCACATTTGAACCATTATGTGACTTTCAATTTTAGTATCAGTGGACATTACTCACTTACAACTGCTCTTGTTAGCGTTGTCTTCTTGCCTCGTCGATTTGGCTAACAATTTAATCACGTCAGTTGAAGTTATTAGCAGCAGTGAGCTATTTTTTTGTCAGTTCCATTACAGTGTTTGAATTGATTGTTCTATTTTTCATGAACGGAATGCCTACGATGACGTAAAATATATTTCCGTTTAATTTTGTACTACTGTCACCTCGAAAAAAGATTTTTTAAAATTTTGTAGAGGTGACATCGGCAAAAAGCGAAAGAGCTAAAAAACAGCGAGCGCGCTGGCACTCCCTAGAGAGATATAACAGGACGCACCGTGACACGCAACACGGTGGGCGTAGGCGAATGGTGGAAAAAAAGAGGGAGGAAGGCGAGCGGAGAAAATCGGAAAAAATCAGATACATGGGTAATAGTTTCGACGGAAGAGAGTCGAAAAAAAAATCGCGGAGGTTCCTGAGAAACAAAAGGGAACAAAACGAATGTAACAAGTGGAACGAATGTAACAAGTGTAATTGCGAAGGCTGTGGCATTAAAAGGACACTTAATTCTTGGCACTCGAGAAAGGAAGAAACTATTAGCGTGATGAAGCAAGAATTAAGGCAGCTGAATGCGCAACGCACCTTTCCTACGAGAATCATAAAAGGATTCGGGTCGAGGGAAGGCCTGCAAAGCAAGAAAATTTAAACCTCGAAATTTAGAATATGCCCCATCTCTTGAAGGGTCAGCCATAATCCTGAATTATGTCATTTGGAGCGACAGCAAAGTAATAAGCAAGTAAGACAGAATAAGCTTAGCGATACTAAGTTAATGTGCGACCGCAATTTAGAGGTGAATTCCCTCGTAAAAGTTAAAGAAGAAATTAGTGACACTAATGAACTAAATATTACACCTGAAAGTATTTTAATTGGTGAAACGAATTTGGACATTAACACTAGTGCGATAGAAAGAAACCCCACTGCCCATATCGAAGAGGAGCAACCATTAGGTGGCGCCCCCACTTACCCATTGAACGGCAGAAATAATTATTTCCCGACTGGATGCCAGGAACGCCGTCGTGATTCCAGGATCGAATTTATGGCCGGTAACGTCGGCTGGGACCAGTACGGCTTACCGCGCATGGTGAGCGGCTTTGCTATGTGCGGTATCGGTCTCTTTCCAGTCAAACATTATTCTTATTATGCAATGCATACCAGGGGTGGAATATACATTAATATTGCTAATATCTGTGTTATTGTATTTTATAGTTTCCTCCAGTCAGTCGACTTACCTTTCAAGTGGCCGTTTTCTTACGGTCAAGCTGGACTCCAGGCCAACTATTTCCATACCCAACGCATTTGCTGATAGGAGCCAAGCAGCGTAAAAAGGACGCCCCGACTCCGAAGAGAAGCCATTTCCACGCTTCCACGAATCGTATATTGCAATTAAATGAGCTAATTACTCGAGTAAACTACGTATTGTCTAAGAATTTAGGCTTTGGAAATAATAATTCTGACTTTATTATTAATTAAATCTTGTTTAAAGAAAAAGATAATTAATTATACTAGATTTGGAAATTAACTCCAATATTGTATAATCATAATTGATAGAATTGTTATATTCTGATCACAAAAAAAGCAATCGAAAGTGATTTATTTATTCATTACCATCTCCCGAGCTAACTATGTGATATGTTTTAGCGCTCTCTGCAATAATATTAATTAAAATATATGACAGAGTGGGCAGAGCTTGATAGCAGAAATGGCGGAGAACATGGCCTCAGTAGCCCAGCTGTCGAAAGAAACTGTTTCTCTGGAGTTTTAATTGCATAGGAAAATTTTATTAGTTAGTAGTAGCTATCAATAGAATTTATTTTAATTGTTCCCTTTTTTCTTGTGTGATAACGGGTTTTACCGTCGATAGCAACAAGTTGAGTTGGCGGAGCTGAAAAGAAAAGACGTCAACGAGCGATAAGGCTTCGATTAAGTTGAGTTGGCGGAGCTAGTAAAAAGGAAAGTGGAAGTTGCAGGGAGCGTTTGGGGAGTTCGTTGCAATAAGAAATTCGGCAGTCAGTAATAGAAAGTTAAGAATGAGTCAGAAAGAGGATTTAGAAATGTGGGTAGCTAAGCAGCACTTCAACGAAAAAGGGTTGAAGATGGTTAAACAATATAATTGAGATTTATGTTAAATTAGTCAATTCTATAAAAGGTTGGTCGGAAACAAGAAAGGTAGAATCATATATTAATTCCTTTTCAGAGGACTTAAGAATAAAGTTAAGGAAAACAAAGCTAAATAATCTTAAAACCATAATGAAATGGGCAGAGAAGAATTTGGGTTTGGATATAAAGGACAGGGTTCGTAAGTTCAGTAAGAATGAAGAGGTATATGATAACGAAACCTTTAGAGCTTAGAGCTAACGAAAAAGGAATTGACGGGGGTTCAGCTAGTAAAAGGAGCTTAGCAATAAATTCAAATGAGTCTTTTTCGGAAAATAGGCTTAAGAAGCAGAAGAAAAAGAGGAAAAAGAAAATAAGGTGGAATTAGGTACTGTAAGATTAGAGTTAAATCTTACAGGGGTTAGAGTTAATAGTGAAAAGGCCTCTGAGGTAAAAAAGGAAGTTCCTAATAGTACAAAAGAGGTTAGTCATTTAAAGAAAGAAAACCCTAATTTAAAAGAAGAGATACCTTATTTTAAGGAGAATAAATTAAGTAGAAGTTTTCCTGATTCAGAAATTTCTAAGATAGAGGAAGAAAACTCTAATTTAGATAAAGAGAAAGAGAAGAGAATGGCACTTGTAGCTCAATATAAAAATATGATTAAAGAGACAGGCGTCGAAGCTAAAATACTTCAGTCAGTAGCTTTATCAGTAGCATTAGCTACGGAGTTTATGAATGATAAAGATTGTTATGAATGTATGGCGGAGGTATTAAACTCGCTTCAAAAGAATAATAGCTTTACAATAATAAATGGAGATTTTAGTTGTAAAGGGAATTTTGCCCCACAATTAATTTCAAAAAATAGTAAAATAATAATTTGCAATGAAACTAAGGCTAATATTATTAAGAATGTTCGTAATGAGCTTCTAGGAGAGTCAATGAAAGTGTTTCCGATAGGAACCAATGTTAAGTTTATTTTTCGAGATTTAAGTGTAAGCGAAAGGGAAATGTAGTTATAATTCTATAACGTCCATTTTGATTGATTGATTTATTGCTACCAAAGATAAGGATAACGGTAGCTCGGTGCCACACAGGAATCCCCACCAAGGCACCGAGAATAAAGACAAAAAGACAAACCACAAAACAAAAAAAGCAATTATATATTAATGAAGTTACTGATAAAATTATATAATTATATAAAAGACCAAAACTGGACAATATTATAAAAAACAATCAAAATTACTCTTAGCATTATGCAATTGATTAAAACAAGATAAAATTTTGAATAACAAATTAAAATTAAAGCAAGTAATATAAAACAATTCTCGATTTCTAAACCGCGTATTACAATAAAAGTTTAAGTAAGCCAAACAAAAAGGACTATCAATCTTTCCATTAATGATATTAGCAACAAATTTTAAAATCTCCGCATGAAAGATGTCAACACAATCACAAATATTCAAATCCTGCATGATCTGAGAAAAGGAGTAAATACCAATTCTAATATAGCGGTAAAAGTAAAGTTTTGCGAATAGACTATACACTCTATGAAGTCTTTTCTTGACATGATTTGATGCAAACCCCCAAATTGCTATTCCATACCGATGTAATCGATTTTTATCCTTTCGGACATCATCAGTATATCCAATTGAAATGTTTAAATTTCTTACAATGGGATTCTTTTTAAATTTTAAACAATACTTCTTCTCTTCATTGTTTTTTGGTTATATTGTTGTCATTATTTGGTTTTAGTATAATTAGTATTTGGAGGGCACGGCAGTAACATCCTTTTCAGGAAGTAACTCGGCGTACTTTTGACCCTACATATCTTTGTGTCAGAGTTGCATAGAGTCCTGAAACTTTTCATATATAGAGTACTTTGCAAATGAAACTGAATTTTCAAATATTACGTTTCTGTCTTTTCTAGTTCATAAGATACAAGAGACTCAAAGTTTCTTTATTTAGACACTGACTCACTGACCGATCATCAAAAATCTGAGGTACTTCCCGCAGTCCTAAAAACTTGAAATTTGGGATAAAGATAGTGTTTAGGGTACAATGAAAGGAAAAATCTAAAAAATTCAGAATATAAAAGTGTTAATGGTTTAAAAGTCATTGCCAAACATCAATTAACCTGCAACGGAATGGCTATTATGCAATTGGTGACGACATTGTTTGCAAGTGTGGAGCAATTGATCTCGACATTGTTGGCCAATTGTTAAGAGTGAGAAACAATAGCAACTCCGAGATATGAATTTCGCTGGAAACGTTTGTTAATCTGGAGGAATGGCATTTATTAAAACCAGATTAATGTCAAAATATTTTCAATTTCGGATAAATCAACAATATTTATTTTTCTTATTAAATGATGCTAATATTCGTCAATTAGATTTCTCGTTTTTTAATAAAATGAATTGCGTAAATCGAAAAGAAAAAATTACAGCTGAACACTACTTTCAAATGCTTAACAAATAAAGATGAGCTAGAAGGGATTTGACCGCAATATTTAGTCGATTGTAAAAGACAGAACAATTTTGAAAAAAAAAACAACGAGAAATGACATCAATTTCATGACACAAAATTATAATCCTTCAACATGGTTCCTTCTGAATTGATACGGAGTGATTTAGTGGAACACATTACGGAAGTCAACGGGATACAGCTAACAAAAACATCATACGACCAAGTCTGAATTTCTCGTTTCATAGATAATAAGTTTAAAGCTACGTCGGACTTCATTACATCATCCGACGAGCTACTTGGTAAAGTCGAACATTACTTTGGAAGACGTGAATATCAATCTCGAAGTGCTCAACAATTTCATTTTATATCGGTGGTTAAAGATGCCCCAGTTCTTCACAAGTCGCTACTTGAGAAGGTAGCATCATTTGTAAAAAAGTATATACTTAACAAGAAATGGGTTGCCTACTCTTAATCAACGGGTCGTGTCATGTCAAACTCACTAACAGTACAGTTACTGGTTTCGAAAAAAGAACACTAGAAAGGTTATAGTGTATGTCAGTTTGGATTCGCACAGCAAATTATTGAAGCACTTACTATAACAAATATCGTAGTCAATAGCTGCAAAAAAGCATATAATATTGTGCGCAATAAAGGCTGAGGTATGATTAACGATTACAATCCTGCAATGTTGCTCGCATGGAATTTAACAAATATCCAGTTCGTGGGAGAAAAAACAGCTATCCTGAATTATTATATAACAACATACACCACAAAAAGCGAAATACAAACGCAACTGATATAAATTCTACTAAGAGTTTAAGAAGATGTCACCTGGATAAAAGCAGAGTGAAAGAGACAAGAAAGCGAGAACGTAAACAAAGAATAAAGTTCTCTTTATTTGCAAAACGAAAATAATAATTAGGTACACTATGGCTTAAGCGTATCTGCAACGTATAAATAAATATAAGTTCTAAAGTTCATGTGGCAGTGGAAGTTCAAAAGAAAAATACTACAATCATTGGCTTGAAGCTGAATGACGTCACTGTCTATCAACGCACCTGCTTGATGCAAAAAACGTAAGAAAAATAAATGCTTAAGAGCCAAATGTCCGTTGAGAAGTTCCGTTGAAGGATTTCGGGACAACACTCGTGATACAATAAGGTAAATGTTCTTTCTCCAGAAATGGAGTATGGAGATGGGCTTATTCAGGGTGCTGAACAGTGATAAAGATGTGGAGCCGCAAGCACCGAGGCGAGGTTAACTCGATGGCATTGCGACTTCCGAAAACTATTGTATAACCCATACACAAGGTGGAGGGTTAATGGAAATATATATCACTTCAGGTAAGTGGTGATCTATACATGGAGTCCAGGTAAGTGTAGGCAGGTAAGACGTTTTATCGTAAAGTTCTGACGTTCACCGGACGCAGGGGCTAGTCGATTCGATGTAGAATGATGACGTCGAGGAACGCAGAAGAAGCTGATCGGACGTGCTGAAGAAGTAAGCAGGAGACTCCCTGATGGATGTCGTAAATCTGCAGAGCACGTTGATCAGGATGATACAAGTAAATTTATGATATCACGTGATTCAAATGAAAATCAACTCTTCATGTTGCACACCAATTCGCAAACACACACTCTTATTTTGACTGCTAAGTTAGCATATATGTCACCCAAGACGCACTTTAAAAGAAACTTAACAAGACACTACATACACTACAGCGTCGCTAGCGCTCGTAGCCGATGCACAACAACTCAGATACGAAGCCGGGTAAATTTCCGCACACTTTTCGTTTACCCTCATATATTCACACCCCCAAATTCAAATGGGGTAATTATTTTAGCAATATACACACACTAACTCCGAAGCACAAAACACTAATAACTGCTATCATTTGTAAATACAATATCGGATGACACCTTTCCACAAAGCAAACACTTGGAGCACGACTCGCACTGCTTGGAGATAAGAGGGAAGAACAACACCTCTTTACGAAGCTCTCCGAATCTAGTAGCGCTACTGCAGAATGGAAACACACAATAGAGAAGTGAAAAACCACACATTAGAAGCACTCAGCTACTCAATATTGAATGTGCGTCGTCACGTCGCTCATTCAAGAACAACAAAATGGTTCCGTCGCACTTATGGTCACCGCACACGATTGCGAACTCTTGCTATAAACTATGCCACGTATTATAGAACGGGAGTTGAAAGCAGACTCCGAGGAAATACTCCGCCTAAGCCGCTGGATAAGTAAATGCCGAGCGACCACGGATATACGCCGACTACCACTGGGCTTCCTCTTAATGCAATGGCGTCGTGCCGAAACGCCGCTCTAAATAACTCCTCTTGCACAGGTTGAATAGTTACTTCGAAAACGGTAACATTAAGCAAATTGTCACCGTCTATGGTACTGAGAATTTGTAAAAAGTTCAAAGTCCTACCGTATGAGTAGTATACCCCCAGCATTGGCGGAAAGGGGGGAGGCGCGTGCAACCTTTTACTTGGTGTTTAAAGGGTTAAAAGTAGTCAAAGGGTTAAGATGAATGGTTTTTTTATTGTTTTAATTGGTTTTTAATTGATTTAAATTGATTTTAATGATAATGAAATGGTTTTTAATTGAATTTAATGATAATTAATTAATTTTTAATGAATAAACAGGTGTTGACTTACAGGTAACCAAGGGTCCAAAGGGTTACAAGGTATTCAGGTGACCAAAGGGTTTACAGGTATGTTGGTGTTACATTACAGGTAACCAAAGGGTTGACAGGTGTTTGATTGATCGTCGAGTTAATGATGATGGATGGGTTTTTAATTAGGCCTATGACTGAAGAGGGGTAGAGGTGTCCATCTGTTACCTATCAGGGGTCCAAAGGGTTTACAGGTATGTTGGTGTTACATTACAGGTAACCAAAGGGTTGACAGGTGTTTGATTGATCGTCGAGTTAATGATGATGGATGGGTTTTTAGGTTCGGCCTATTCTGGTCCATCACATTCGTTTTTACCTAATTACTAATTTTCTATTGCGTTTAAAACAACCGGATTTTTTTTATATTATTCGTTACCTACTCTTCCTAATTATCATTATTGATTCAAGGTGCTCAGGTTGTGTTTTTATTGGGGTTTTTTTTCACATCTTCTATTTACCGTTTTTTTAAATACTCCTGATCACTCCGATTGCTTTTAATTGTTTGTTAGACATGGAACAAGTCTATTTTCAACCTGAAAACCCAGCAGGGTTTGGTGGTGTTCGTGGTTTAGCTATACAAACAAACCAGTCAGAAAAAGATACACGTGATTGGTTAAGTAGTGTTCCAACTTACACGTTACATAAACCTATTAGACATCGCTACCCTCGTAATCGCATGCGTGTTTTTGCACCGTTCGATCAATTTCAAGTAGATTTAGTCGACCTAAGCAGTTTGTCAAAGCAGAATGATGGGTATAAATTTCTTCTCACATGCATCGATGTGTTCTCGCGTTTTGCGTGGGTTGTGCCTTTAAAATCCAAGACGGGTCCCGAGCTTCAGAAAGCTTTTCAAAAAATCTTTACAGAAGGGCAAGTTCCTCTAAAAATTAACAGTGATAAAGGTAAAGAATTTTTAAATAAGCACGTTCAAGATTATTTTAAACGACTCAATATTATATTCTTTGTAACAGAGTCGGATTTAAAAGCAGCCACAGCTGAGCGTTTTAACCGTACCTTGAAGGGGCGAATGTTTAGGTTTTTCACTTATACCAACAAACAACGCTACATTGACATCTTACTTGCTCTCGTTGAAAGCTACAACAATCGTAGTCACAGATCTTTAGGTAAAGCACCGTCTGCTGTGAACGCTCGTAATGCATCGACCTTGTGGTTGAAACAACGTCTTTATTACAATTCAGTACCCCATACGATTCCGAAATTAAAAATTGGTGACGTAGTACGCATTTCAAGAGTCAAAAATATATTTGAGAAAGGTTATTTGCCGAATTGGACAGAGGAAGTTTTTTCGGTATCAAAAATTATAATGCGTAAACCTGTCGTATATAAAATTAAAGATTATAACGGCGACGAGATTGCAGGTGTGTTTTACGAGCAAGAACTACAACGAGTGAAAAACCCTGAAGTTTTTGTCATCGAAAGGATATTAAGATGGAGAAGGAGACGGGGTGTACGAGAGGCACTCGTTAAATGGCGCAATTACCCCGACAGTATGAATAGTTGGGTACGTCAGGACGACCTATTAAACCTATGACAAGCTGTTTCACTCATCAGTACCGCAGTTGATTTGTCAACATGTACGAAGAGTCCGATTTCTACGTTACACTTCCGTCCAACACGCAATCGGGCGTTGGAAAACATGTTAATACAACAGCTCACTTTATCACCCGATTACCACGCACGTTACAATTCAAAGGTCAGTGGGAAGTCGGCTTAACTGAAGTTCATTTCCCAGCATTTTTCAAGAATATTACAGCTGTTAACAACAGTTTTACCATAGGTCTTCAGAATTTTATGATTGAGAAGCAAGTCACGCTTAAGATTGCTAAACCAGCCGAATCACCCACTCTTAAAGAGTTTGCACACCGAGTGGATACAGCGTTACAAACCTATTTGAAGGATATTGTATTTTTCCACGACCGAGATATCAGCAACTTTCTCATATTGAGTTTACCTCCTAATACGCAAATTCGTTTCACCACAAGAGCGTTCTGTCAGTTGTTTAATTTAAAACCAGATCAGTTCCTGGAAGGGCGTGTATTGCTCGTTCCTGATTTTTCCAAAACGTTCGAATGGTTTTCAGAACTTTCTGCTGTGTTAAAGTTCCCAGAGATCACACCTATATTCCAGCACGTTGTTGATATAAAGACCATCCAAATCCAAAATACAGACGCCCTCCTTGATTTTTTACAAGTTCAATTAGGACTCTATGGAATCGAGGTCACTTTGGATAATGGTTTTTTAGTATTTTTTGGCTACACAGGTCGTTACATTGAATTCCCAGTTGTGTCGAATCTCGGGTCTGTCCCTTTACAGTTCCTGAATAAGAAATTTAAAACACCTACGGAAATTCCGTTAAATGCTGTTCATGATGGTTTCATGAATATTGCTGTATACGATCTGGAAGATTGGCCTCGAATTAGTGAATTAAAAATTCCCGAGGGGTATTACGATAAACGTAGTGACATTGTGAACGCATTAGTGAATTCTATACCACTAGAAGAAAAGCCCTTTTACAACATTAATCTCACGTATAACAAATGTTTTTGCTTCCAATGTAAAGAGAAACGCTACATTAATTTTAGTGAGGGTTTGTGTCATACTCTAGGTTTAAATTCAGACCAGTGCAACGTCGCACTCACGCAGGGGGATGGTTCGATTACTATAGATCTTACAAGAGGAATCCATAGCTATTATCTATATAGTGATATAATTCAGCCTCAACTTGTTGGAAATACTTTTGCACCGCTCCTACGGATTATTCCCATATCACATGCTAGACGCGAAATGGTTTATCAAACTTTCCCTACACCTCATTACTATCTATTAAGCAAAAAAGTCTTTGACACGATTGAAATCGCAGTGCATTCAGATCATGGGGATCTGTTAGCGTTTTTAGCTGGCAAAACGGTTGTAAAATTACATTTCCGTCAGAACCAGTTGTAGAGCTCAGACGCTTCTATCTTTCTCTCCTTCAAAATGCATGTTCCATATCATTCGAGCCAAGAGGCTATTTTACGTTATTATTTAAGTCAGAAAGGTCGAGGGATACCTGTCTTCAAAGGGACAGCGTTTCAACGTGGTAGTGGGTTGGGCTCTGTATTCACAAATCTTTTCTGACTTGCGACGCCTTTACTAAAGACAGCTGAGAAAATTCTTGGTAAGCATGCTCTAAAAGGCGGTGCTTCAGTCTTAAATGATGTGATGCAGGGTCAAAATCTCAACACTCGTTAGCATCACGTATGAGAGCAGCAGGTGGCAGCGCTTTACAGGAAATGGGTTCCAGGATTCAGAAAGGTAGGGGTAGAGGTAGGGTTAAAAGACGTTATTCATCGATTACGGCTCATTCATCAGCCAAAAGACCCAGAGTTCACAGTCTGGGCGCCTTCCTGCTGAACAAAAATAGTAGAAGAAGAAGCAGAAGAAGAAGACAGAAAGCAATTCGCTCAGCAACGTTAAAAAAGTCTCAGAGGAGAAAGAAGAAGAAGAAGCAGCAGCAGCAGAAGTCAAAGAGAACTTTACATATCCGTCCTTTATCTTCTATTTTCGCCTAAAACATCACCATGGCGACTGTGATACACGAGCACAACTCAGAATGCGTGAATAGTGAATTAGACATTTTTTCAATTCCCCATACGAGCAGTCAACAAGAGAAGAGACACGTGGTGGGTTACCAACCGACCGCCATCATAAACCAAGACGGTCTGATTGAATTCTTTGTTCCCGGATTAACTGACTTTTACATCGATCTAGACCAAACAACAATCAATTTAGAAGTTGTTATCACTAAAGGTGATGCACCTATCCCACCTGGTGATAAAACAGGCCCCGTGAATCTTATCCTTCACTCGTTATTCTCTCAAGTCGATTGTCTTCTAGGCAACACACTCATTAGTCATAGCAATAAATTATATTCGTATAGAGCTTATTTAGAAACTCTTCTGAATTATGGTCGGGCTGCTAAATCAACTCAGTTAACGACTTCTGGATTTTATAAAGACACATCAGGGAAAATGGATAGTATAGACGATGCAAATATAGGGTTTAAATCACGCAAAAGTCTCACACGTAATGGAGTCTATTACTTAGAAGGATCTATACATCTGGATATATTTCGTCAGAGTCGTTTGCTGTTAAACTCGCTGGATTTTCGCCTAAGATTATACAGAAGTAAACCTGCCTTCGCTCTAATGTCGGACGCAGCCAACCCTGATTATAGAATTTCAATTCGAAAAGCTACACTTAATGTGGAACGCGTTAAAGTCAACACAACTACCTTATTAGCACATGCGAAGACACTACAAACAACCAATGCATATTATCCGATTAGCAGAGTGGAAATGCATTCGTCTAATATCGCAACAGGTACGAGAAATCACGTCATACAAAATTTAATTACAGGCCAACTTCCCACCCGATTAATTTTCGTATTCGTAACGAGTGAAGCTCAAAACGGAGCTTACAAGGTGAACCCATTTAATTTTCAACATTTCAACCTGTCATATTTCTCACTATCACTTGACAGTCAAGTTCTTCCAAATCAACCTCTAACACCTGGATTCACAGAGGGATCGTACATACGTGAGTTTGTTCATTCGTTGAAGGCACTAGGTCTCTGGAAGGAAGACAGAGACGTTGACGTGAGTCAGGTTGAATACGGCTCTGGATATTCTTTCATTTCGTACGACCTTAGCGGAAATCGAAATTATTATACATCCCATTTTAACATTATTTGTAACGGCACACTTAGTGTTGAAGTACATTTTTCCCAACCTCTTACGGAATCTGTGAACATCATTACCTACTGTGAATATCAGAACTTACTAGAAATCAGTAAAGACCGTACCGTAACCTTTGATTATACAAACTAAAGCTCTATGGATACAGCACAAACATGGCGTGCATTAGAGAGAGACCCCTGTACAAAACTTATTGCCAGAGGTGTATATCCAGCTGATATAATAGCAAATTTGACACCCAGCTATCCATCACTACTTGTAGCTAATACAGATGGTTCTAATCAACCAGGCAGTCACTGGATTAGTTTTTTTATCCATAAGCCCTCATTAGCTTACTACTTTGATTCGTTTGGTCAAAAACCACCTCCCCAATTCCACGATTTCATGAATAGACAGGCTGAAAATTGGGTCTACAATTCGAAACTAATCCAGCATCCAAGTGAAGCTACATGCGGTCATCATTGTTTGCATTTTCTAAAGTTTGCTGCAAGAGGCCATTCAATGTATGACATTATTAACTGTACTTATTCAGACGAACTATTTCTCAATGATTTCATCGCAAAATGTGAATTAATTTATGATGAATTAGCAATTAACAATAATAATACTACTAATAATATATGTCAGAATGTTAAATGGAGTCAAAGCTGTTGTCCCTTTAAAAAAAAAAACAAACCTAGCTATGTTTAATTTTTTGTACTCGTTTATTACCTGTATTTATTCTGTATTCATTATTCCCAAATAAAAATTTTAAATATACATTATTTCATTCGTCTATATTTTTTTTTCCTTGTTTTATATTAATTAAATAAAATATTTTTTAATCAAATTTCAAAGAGTTAATTTCATTGAAATTATTATTTTTTATTCTTTTAATAAGTAAATAAAATAAATAAATAAATAAAATAAATATTAACTACATAGACACAAGATTTCTTTCATTTAAATTACAATTTTTTATTCAGAATTTTACATTTAAAAACTTTAATGAAATCATTATAATATTTTGTATTATTTTTAAAAATATTACAATTATTTGTATGGTATCCAACGAATTCCGGGTGTGTTGTTACATCTTCTTTTTATTATAACGCTGTTAAAACTCCTTCCCCTCCCCTCCTGCGAATGATACAGAGGATTTACAATTAATTCTCTTGGAACATCCATCTCCTGAAGCGCTTTTATAAAACGTCTTTGTCCAACAGGAGGGTCCTTCTGATTGGCTCACTGGGAAATTGCGTCATCGATCAAGTTTGAAATGTGTGAACCCCGTAGATTTTTCCCACCAATTTTTACTGTTCCATGTGAGTCCCAGCTTACGAATTCAGGGTACTTCTGCAGATAATTAAATACACGTTTTTGTCTCGAAGTTTGTGCAAGAAGAAAGCTTAATGGCTTATCATCATCATCAGTGTCAAATCCAGATGGCGTTCTTTGAAACTTAGGAGTGTAAAACAGTTGTTGAGGAATTCGTTTTGGTGGTGAATCAGGTGAAGATGATAATGGCGAATGTATTTCTCCCCTTCCTCTTCAGGGTGAGTTCTTTGTTGTTGTTGCATTAGATTCTGTTCTTTCTGGTCGACATCGTCACGTTTCTTTTCGTACAGATATTTCTGTAAGGTGTCGAGATAATATTCTAGTTTTTGATGCGCGTTCATGTTATGAGAATTTAAAATATCAGTCATTTTTTTATCCAAACGTTTTTCTCTCTCTGTTGTCTTTGTTTCATCGCGATCGCCATGTGATTGGGGGGTGGAAGTCTTTGTAGTCGTAGTAGTAGTTGTTGAAAAATGATTTATTAATCTTTGTTATTCGTGTGAAGGTAATAATACGTATTTCTGCATGTTTTTAACGTATTAATTTATTTAATATCGGTCCTGCAATGCTGCCTAATAGCAAAGGTAATAAGAATCCACCACCACGTTGAACCAAATAGGATTTTTTAGATCTTAATGAAATTTTTTTGTGTGCTAGGCCTTTTATCTTCCTCAAATGCTTTCTTATTTGCGGTGTCCATGTGACTTTGCGATGTACGATGTTATGGCAAATTTCACAGAGAGATTTGACTTGATTTAACGATGCATGTTGGATTAATTTTTTCCGTTGTTTAGGGCCAGCGTTTTTTAGAGCCCCGAGGAAATGGCGATGTTTTTGAATTAACGGAATCATGGCTGTTTACTACCGATGAAAGCTTGTTGAAAAATGAATGGCAATGTAGTTTAAACACGCGTTTTATTTGCATAAACGGTAATTGGTTTTTCATGCGGGAAAATTTTACTCCTTAGTCTAATTATGTCGGGGCAGCCTTGTGTAAGATCTAATAATAAATAACTATGGGGTTCTTGCGTTGCATGTTTAAATGCTTCTATAAGTAAAGTACCGTACCCTGTTTGTGAAGCAAGAGCGCGTATCTGACCAACATCTCGAGGTGATTTTAACAGAAATATGAATTGAGTATTTAAGCTTATAGTACGAATGTTTTTTGATTGTGCGAATAGATTTTGAGTTAATAATAAAACGGAGAAATTGAGATGATGACTGTATCTTGTATAAATTTTTTCGATAATTTCAGCATTTTTTATTTCATTTAATAAATCATCCAAAATTAACAATCCATGTACGGGTATTCGTTCGTGAATCATTTTCTCATCAGGAATCCCTGCGTGAAATGTAATGTTGGATAGATTTAAATTTTTCACAACCGGTGGAATTAATGCTCCGTAACAGTATATTATTTCCATTGGAGGTGGGTCCATCATTTCATCTCTATATTTTAACAAATTTGACACGATTGTCGATTTTCCACTTCCACTGGAACCAGTTATTAAAGCCGAAAAGTATTGTGTGAACTTTACTGAGGTATTTACCTCCATGAATTAAATAACGCACACGGAGCAAAGTTCCTTCTGTTGTTCACAATTCTTTAGACTTTTGTTAAATGACACAACTGTTAACCTTGATTTGAATTTATCTTTAACTTTTACTTACTTTAATACTATTTATTAATATATAATAAGAAATTATATTTTTATTTTGAATTCTAATCTTTTTTTTTTTTTTAAATTTATAAAGATGCTAAAAATTAGAAAGAATACAATAACTAGTGGATAAATTGAATATCATACTATATAAAAAAGCTAAAAAATATAAAAATGCTAAAAATTAGAAAGAATACAATAACTAGTGGATAAATTGAATATCTTACTATATAAAAAAGCTAAAAATTTATAATATTAATAAATTAGAAAGTATACAATGTGTAGTGGTTAAATTGAATATCATACTATATAAAAAAGCTAAAAATTTATAAAAATGCTAAAAATTAGAAAGAATACAATAACTAGTGAATAAGTTGAATATAATATTTATTTGAAATATAAAATGGTTTAATATTAAAACAATACAACTGACTAGTGAATAGCTGAATGTATTATATAATATTTACAAATATCCATACAACTCTGAGCTGAGTATATACAATATTTTACAAATATCCATACAACTCTGAGCTGAGTATATACAATATTTTACAAATATCCATACAACTCTGAGTTGAGTATATACAATATTTTACAACTATTTTACAATAAATAAAAAATGAATCAATTACAACTATTTTACAATAATAATAAATTAGTAGGTATATACATTAATAAATTAGTAGGTATTTACATTAATAAATTAGTAGATATTTACAATAATAAATTAGTGTATTTAAATAAATAAATAAAAAAAAACTTAAAAGTTAATGTAGCCATAGGGGTAACTAATACTAAGGTCTTCATCTCTCACAAACCTGTTTTCATTGGTGCTTTGGTAAGTATTTAAAAATGGTTTATTAAAAATTGTTGCTTTGATTATATCACGCACCAGATTAAATGAAATGGGGACTTGGAGGGAGGAGGTCTTACTCAAACTCATGCCTCGAACGAGCTCTTCGATTGCAGCTGGCGTTAGAACCTCGTTTGCACTACGTGTGAGTGTCACACCCTTAACTTTAAGTTCGGTTGTGCCATTCGAGTAATGCAAACAATAATTCTTGGCACCAGCTACAACCAATTTTTGAATATGTACATTTGGACAAAATTTCGAAAGAGTTTCATCTTCCAGCTCGCCCAAATTACTCCCTCTGGGCAATAATTCATGGCCAATTTCCTTGAGATACATTAAACTATCTGTATCGCAGTATTTTAAGTTTTTACCAATTTGACTCATGACGCGGTACAACTCCATCCTTCCATAGCAAGTTACGAAGGATGCTATAACTGCATTCCCTTTCACATGCACGGAAGGATGGGATGACTTGTACGTTATGAGTAAAATGTCCTCGGATACTATGTCCAAGTCCGTGACTTCAAGAGAGGGCGTGTTGAATAGCCTGTAAAACTCTGCATAGCTATCAACAAACACTGTGGGTTTTTTTTTAGTTTCATCAAAACCCAGAAAACCCCAGCAGTTATTTAACGATAGTTTACATATGCTACGCAGACCCGGATTTTTTTGAAATTTACCGGGATCCAACACGATCCCCTCTCGCTCACGGACATGGTTAATGAATGCCTGACACTCGCTAGGTGTATTAGCGGACGCAGGCCAGCCAGAGGCTTCAATTTTACCTCCTATGAATGTGTTAACATACTTACTAAAGAGGTGATTTTCCCCCGTAAGCTTATCATAGACGAAGCGTTCTTTATAATGCCACACTTCGAAAATTTCGACAACTGTGTAGCCTTCGTCGAGTGCCCTGTAATATTCAGGTGTGCACCAAGTCCCAGTCAGAGCCTTCTCTTCCTCATTGTGTTGGCACACTTCAGCTGATTGAGAATCAGCGCAACTCCGACATAAAGGGAAGAATAAACGCCCTGCACACCTATAGGGGAGAACTGGAATGAAAAGATTTCGATGAGGCAACACTGTTGCTTTAATCAATCCGAAATAGGCATTAGGGGCCGGGTTAATATTGACCGTGATGACTTCCGGATGGGCCTTTGGATAGGCAGCATACTTATTCACAAAGGAATATAAAGATGTGAAATCTAAATAGGTGAGACGCATTTTATCTTTGGATTCTGTAATACCGCCCGAAAAATTCTCGGTGCGTCCACCGTAGAAGGCATCACGGGGCATGATAAATGGTCTCTGCTCTACATTAAAATGTCTGCAGAATGCAGCCATTTGTTTATCGTGCTTCATTTCAATCTCATACTGGCATTCCTATATAACACTAAAAGTGTAGTCGGGAAGCTCGTGCTTTAGAAAGGCAAGTCTTTCTAGTGTATGCTGAAAATTTTCAGCGTTAGTCAGGTTGGGGTTGATGCTACGGGCACTCGCTACAATGCACTTTGGGCACAAGTGATAATAACAGCCTAAAAATTCAAATACGATTTTTCGACTGTCATCAACACCGTCTAAATAATAAGGTCCGACACGTCTCTCCCAACCGTTTAACGCTGAAAGTATGCGCGAGGTTGGTACTTTAGATTGTTCCCAAGCCAACCATTTCAGAGCTTTCAAACTCTGTCGCGATCTATTCGCGTAACCGTAGCATGGGATAATTCCCATAGTCCAAGGATCCAGATAACGCTCTCTCAGTACACGGTTGGAGAATCCAGCTATAGTGATGTCATTCTGGAATGGATTAAGAGTTGTAAAATTGATCATGATTTCCGCGAATTTGAAGCATTCATCTCTAAGAAGAACAACATCACTGAGGCAATAGGCCTCTAGCTCTGTCATGAGACACCAACCGTTATCGACACTCTGTTTTGCTTCAGCGTGCCAGAGAACAAATTCTTTATGTAATGACTCCTTCATTTCCTCAGATTTATAATAATCCAATTCCGGAAGTGGCCCTACATAGTTGAGAAGTTTAAATGGGAAAAAACCTTTCTTTTGTCAATCCAAAGGCTCGAGGAAATTCCCTTAAAGGAAGGGTTATGAATGATAGAGAGTCAATGAACCGTATATTCATTTCCTTCACCTCTATGAATAGAATTTTCGAGCCTTTGAAAATGACGTGTGGCTTTATACCTTACTCGTATAGGTACCTTAAAACAAAAAGACCATCAAATTTTTGCAAATTGTGAGCAAATACTGTAGAGTTTGTGAAATTTGGTTTATGTGCATTTATTTTATGACGCCGTGAAGGATTGGCAAACAAGAACTCGAGGAAATCGGCCATGGCTCTTACCCCTTTAAATACACGCTGGACAAAGGAGCCAGACTCATCCTGGTAGCTCATGGCTACGAGGATAGGTTTTTATTCTCCCGAATCCTTCTCTGTTGTTTCAACATCAAAAAATATAAACCATTGTGAACTGTTTTCAGAAGGACAAGAAGAAGTAGAAGGAGCAGATGTAGAAGAATGAGGAGGAGAAGTATTAGAGCATTGTGTGTTCGCAGGTTTTTCTTTGCCTGTTAAAAAAAAACAGAAGCCTGGTGCGTGCTTACCGTTACACCGAGTGCAAAGGTTTGGTTCACACTTGTGTCCCTTATGGAACTCGTAAATTCGTTTACAATTAAGACAGCGTTTATGCATAAAGCATGATTTAACGCTGTCTTTAGGATTGAGATGAGACCTTTAGCATTGCTCCCCTTTAAAAAAACGCTCACACAGCGGACAGTGAACATACTCATCTGTAATTGACGGGTATGTTGTGATCCGCAGTGCGAGCATCTCCCCCCGCAAAGATGGTGTTTCTTACCCTTCGAATCGTGGAAAACCACCCCACACCGCTCGCAAATACCGTGCTTTTTGTAGAACCCAAACAGATTTGTAATGACATCATATTGATTATCATTTAAAAGTAAATGCAGGGTATGCCTCGGTTTGGGTTCTACAAAAAGCGAGGGGTAAAATAATTCATTTATCGAGGATCCTGCGTGAATAATTATTTCAAATTTATTTACATATTTTTTTTTATCGAGCAGTAATGCCTGGAATTTATCCAGACATTCAATTCCTCCAGGGTTCGAGGGGTCTACACCTGCATCTTTACATAACTTTAGGGCTTTTTCTTTTTGGATTGCATTACGGCCATCACAAAGACTTTTGTAAGTGGTAATGCAATTTTTAATCAAATCAGGGTAATCTTTATATTCAATAATGACGGCTTCCTTCTCTGCATGGGCCATAGCAACCACTAATGCACGAGGGAGACAGAGCTCATCAGTATTTTGAATACGCACGATCGAGCCTGACCGAGCCAGGTGGTCGCCAAGTATTACTGACTTACGCATGACGCTACTACCCCCTGAAGCAGGAATTGGCCTTTGAAGTAAAACAACGTGGATCTCTAATTGATCATATGTTAACAGACCGCTTCATGATTGCTCAACAGCTTGCAAAGTATCAAGCACCATCTGACCTGAAAATGAATCAATCAGGCAGAACCTAAGATTGACAGCATTGTTCAAAGATGGTGCTTTGACAACAATGCGCGCGTGGTCGTAAAATGACCTGCGTTCCTGTAAAATACGTTGAAATAAACGGTCAAAAATAGACCATAATGCATCAGGAACGCTTGCCAGAGGCACAGAATTTAAAAAAAAATTGGTAAATGTCATCTCATATGTGGTGGTTTCCACTTTATATTTTCGAGAATGACGAGTGCCTAATTCTCTTAATGTAAAATAGGAATCAAAGTCTGTTAATGGTTGATCATTTAGAGAACCATGAGATGATGAGGGTACAGCAATAGAAACAGACAGATGTGTAGGGTCGTTGACCAATCTTGATGGATGGGTGGGTATAGTAAGTGGAATTGGAGCAGGGTTTGAAGGGTGTGATGGTTGTGTGGTAGGAGTAGGAATAGTTGTGAGTGAGGATTTACCTCGGCCACGTTGAAATGAAAGAGAAAGCATTCTCCTATCCATATGCCTTATTTTATGGGGAGGAGGAGGAGAATGAGGGTTTGTGGATGTTGAAGTAGAAGGAATAGGATAAAGTGGAGGGGGGATAGGGTGCGTCATTGTAAGGGTATTATCATCATTTGAGCTTGTCAATCTCCTTGAAGGGGTGCAACCTGCAGAGAGAGGTTGCTTGGTAGGGTTAAATTTAGAGGTTCAGATTGAGTTGAAGGTTGTGATGGCCGGAAAATTTTCACGTACACAGAGATTAAGAGGTTGGGTGCAAGTGGAAGAGGAGGAAGAAGAAGACTCAGAAAGAAACTGATCATAGAGACATAGATTGAGAGGACTAGATTGTTGAGAGTTTGGAGTAGACATTGGAGGACTGGATTGTTAAGAGTTAGCATAGGAGAAAGAGAAAAGTAAAATAGACGAAGATAGAAAAGGAAAACAGGTGAAAATAGAAAAGTAAAAACTGACGAAGACTGAAAAGTTTACAAACGATAGTGAAGCGTAGGAGAGATGTTACAAACTATAAATGTCTCTGTTAGTGTAAGAGAAATTGCCCTTTCGTTATATAAAGTGCGGTTTTTATGTAAAAAAAATTTAACTACCCCTTTATTGTATATGCAGTTTATTGTTATTATAGAGTAGGGGTTTAATTCAAAATCAGTTGTACGAATCGTGCAGGTGGCTGTTGTCGGTAACTGTTCGCATTCCCTTTCAGCAATTTTAAAAAAATCTTCCAATTTATCAGTGATTTGTTGAAACTGTGCCAATTTAAAACAAAAGGTAGTTTTTGGTTTTCTTTTTCTTGACAAGGATAAAAAATATTCCCCTGTGCTATTTTTTCGTAGTAAAACTAAATGTATATTGGTGAAACTAGCATGGCTAGCCAATTCAGTGAACTAGAATGTAAAAGAGATGAAAGAATAGTGTGTAGGTAAAAAACATTACAAACGGAATTATGTTTATGACGAAAAAATGCGGGAAATGAATACGCATTAGAGCAAAAAATTTAATAGTTTTATCATCCATTTCATCTTCTAACATGATTTGTTTATCTGTGTAAAAATCACGTTCATAAACATGAAAAGAACCTAGAATCACTTGAACGTTCTTTGCAGCATTAAATAAATGATAGGTTTGACATGAAACAAAATGACTATCTGCAATATCACAATTTGTCAAAACGTTTTCAATTGCAAGTGCAAAACCGTTCAAATCATCGGGTTCAAAAAGTTCTGACAGTGTTTGGAACCGATAGCCAGTACGTTTAATTGTAGAAACAGTCTTTTGAAATTGAAAACACGAAGAAGCAAAAATTATATTGCAAAATCCTGAAGGACCAACATACATGAGAAGACGAAAATTAAGACATTGTCTCTGCAGGATCTCTTTTTCAAAAAGTTTAACTTCAACTTAGGTATGAATTTTATCAAAACGTTTTAGTTCAGTTAAAATAGAATCCAATTTCATTTGTGCAGCAGCATAACAATCCTCAAGAACTTTAAAATTAGGACTGCGTTTAATGATAGTATCATCAGTCAGATCCTTTATTCCACGATTAAAAGGACCGAATCTATTAACATTACTGTTCAATAAATTAATACGGATCGTATATACAAAACGAATACACTTCCCAGTTTGGAACTACGTGAATAAAAAGGAAGAAAAAAGAGAGAAGGAAACCCTTATCAGAAAATTAAGTTAAAAAGAAGTTAGAGTTTATAGGTAAAAAATATAAATAAATACTTACAGGTCTAGCACGCTCTCTAAGTAGGGGCCACTCGTGTCTTACCCTGTATTCAGGATCTTCAAAATCTTCATTGCCACTACCCTCCTCACCTTTTGCTCGAGCTTCTATCGACGGTTTCTGAACAGTCGCAAAGAGGTCGTCAAAAGTTGGCGTATCAAACCAATTTGGTTTGAAGACCTCCGACAGCTGTTCAGAAACTACAGGTGATGTAGGTGGGGGTGATGGTGTACAGCGCCTTTTTGGTGGGGTTGGGGGTCTGGGGATATCGGATCCGTCGATTTCAGAGTAATGTAAGGGTTTGCGGCGCTAAATATGAAAATACAAATTAATATATCAAAAAAAACCACTTTAAACAAAAAATAAGAATGTAAAAGATAAACTACTAACTGGCTCAATTCTAATAAATTCCCCTGCTTCTACTCTGGTATTAGCAGCTTGAGACGCTGGTTATAAAGAACAACCCCCAAAGAGTAAGAGATAGAAAGAGAGAATATATATATAAAGTAAAATAATAATAATAATAATAATAATAATAATAATAATAATAATAATAATAATAATACTTACTGATCAAACGTTGATTCACGCGTGAATGTGGTTGAAGAAACGGCGAGAGTTGAAACTCGAACGAAAATTCGATAGGAGAATCAGTGACTGAACGAGCAAAATATCTCGATATTTAAGCAAAATTAGGTATAGTATTAATTAACATATATTATCATGTATTAACCAGTAAGGTGAGAATTTAACATGTCAAGCTCAGAGCAACCCAATAGTAAGAGCAATAAATGATGTTCTTAATTGAAAGAACTGCCCATTCGAAATGATGATAAATGAGGGAGATGATGTAATAAGCGAGTAGGGGTGGGTTATGGACAAGCGTGAACTTGTTGAATGAATCATTAATTTCAATTGTTGGGGTTGTTGAATGAAGCATCAATTTTCTATATAACAGCTTTTATTGTGAACATTTAGAAAATGGATAGATATACTAAAAATTTAAATAAAAGTCTGAATATGATGGAATGACATTAGCAGGTCTAATTCGGAATGAATCAGATGTGAGAAAACACGTGAAGTGATAGCATGTGTTAAAAAATCATCAATGTCAAAGAAAAATTTAGAAAAGAATTATAGCTAAAGAATAAGAGAATAATCTTATGTGAGAATAAGAAAAATCATTGGGATTTTGTAAAAATACTTAGCAGTCGCAATGGATGCTAAGCCATTTGAAGGACCAAAGTCGAGATTAATACAGAATATGTGTATGTGGTTAATAATAATGATAATAATAATAACATTACACTTTATGAAAAGGCACGAAGAAATCGTGAAAATAATGTTAACCTTAAGGGATAACAAGAACTCGGAGAATAAAACAATTTTATATTAAAAAGTTAGAAAAAAGGCACTAGTGGGAAATAAAATTTAGAAAATAATACACTATCATAAGGAGTCAAGCATTTAAGTCGTAGAAAAAGGGGGTAGGGACAGCCATGACATCAGATGGGGGTCGTATAATAAGGAGAGAGCGTGGGAAGCATTAGGAACAATTATGTAGGGGTTGTTAAAGGAAGCTGCCAGCTCTTAATATAATACATCCTCAAAATCGAAATAAGCATATACGTAATTGAATTAGGCATATAATGCATAAAAGAGCGAGGGTAGAATAGACGTGATGTCAGATAGGGCCCATATAATGACGAGAAAGCGTGGGAAACGTGATGAACAATTGTGGGGGTTGTTGAATGAAGCATCAATTTTCTATATAGCAGCTTTTATTGTGAACATTTAGAAAATGGATAGATATACTAAAAAATATATATAAAAGTCTGAATATGATTTAATGACATTAGCAGGTATAATTTGGAACGAATCAGATGTGAGAAAACACTTGAAGTGATAGCATGTATTAAAACATCGTCAATGTCAAAGAAAAATTTGAAAAGAATTATAGCTAACTGAGAGTAAGAAAAATCATTGGGATATTGTAAAAATACTTAGCAGTCACAATGGATTCTAAGCCATTTGAAGGACCAAAGTCGATGTTAATACAAAATATATGTATGTGGTTAATAATAATGATAATAATAATAACATTACACTTTATGAAAAGACACGAAGAAATCGTGAAAATAATGTTAACCTTAATGAGTAACGAAACAACGTTAAAATAAAAAGATGTTAAAGTAAAAAAATTATAAAAGGCACTAGTAGGAAATAAAATTTAGAAAATAATACACTAGCAAAACGAATCAAGCATTTAAGTCGTAAAAGAGGGGGTAGGGTTAGACATAACGTCTGATGCCAGGGGCATATGGGAGCAGGAGTTTTCATTGTTAACATAAAGAGCGGTGAGGGGGGTAGTGCAGAGCAAAATTGGTGGGAACCAGTCCCCAGTCCTCGGGTGAGCTTTAGTCTTTTAGAAAGCGAGGCCGGAGCAACACCAAGCAAAAGTCTTCAAAGGAGATGTCTTCAACAAGTAACGAGAAAAGTAGGTAGAAATTATTTGTAAGAGAATTTAGAGTACATTTTTAAAAAATACATAGAGTAGCCCACTAATTAGAGTTTATTATATGTATATTTTAAAGTATTAGGAGTCGCTGTGGAACTCAACGCCATTTATATGAGCAGCGGAGAAATACTTGTAAGAGGAATTTCATTTGTATGCATATATAATCTCTACCTATTAGATTATAATGCTAGAGATTTAGTTGAACACAAAGGCGGGCGAGTGACAGGAAACTACAGATGAAATTAACATAACTGATGAAGATTGGAAAAGAATAAAAAAAAAGATGAACTATAACCGTGTATTTCACGATGAGTTGCCTTATTCACAACTAGCAGCACAGCTTGAACATTGGAAAAACGCTTTTAATACATTCTATGGTTATGGAACTGAACAATGTCAAATGTTGAGTAAACTACTAAAAGTGCATGTGCATGATGCCGAAAAGTTGGTAATACCCATGGCGCTGGACGACTCTCACAATCCTATTTTTAAAAATAAACCAGACTACGGATTTTGTTCGGGGGCGACTAGAAAGAGATTATTTTTTTTGTGTACCATACAATTAAACGTTAAAAATGTGTGTAAAACGTAATCTTCAATTCGAATAATGATAATAATTTAGATTAGCCTAAAGAGTAGACATGATGGCAGATGAGGAGGGGTATGTGAGCAGGAGTTTTCATTATTAACATAAAGAGGGGTGAGGGGGGTAGTGCAGAGCGAATTGGTGGGAACCAGTCCCCAGTCCTCGGGTGAGCTTTAGTCTTTTAGAAAGCGAGGGCAGAGCAACACCAAGCAAAAGTCTTCAAAGGAGATGTCTTCAACAAGTAACAAGAAAAGTAGGTAGAAATTACTTGTAAGAGAATTTAGAATTAGTGGGCCACGCATAGAGTGGCCCACTAATTGGAGTATATTATATGTATATTTTAAAGTAATAGGACTTGCTGTAGACCTGAACGCCATTTATATGTGCAGCGGAGAAATACTTGTAAATTCAATTTCAACTGCGTGCATATATAATCTGCGTTTATTGGAGAAAGAAGAGAGATATGAATTAGATATTAGATGGAAACGGATTAGCGAGTATTATAACTTCTTATTACCTGCAAATGAAATTAACATAACTCCTGTAGACTGGTTAAGAATAAAAGAAATAAATTACATGTATCCAGAGATAAAATCAATCTTTTCCGGACATGTACCCTATTCGCAATTGATGGTGTTGATTGAAAAATGGAAGAAGGAACTTAAAACATTTTATGGCTATGGAACAGAACAATGTGAAATGTTAAGCCAGTTATTTCAGGCAGATGTTCAGGATGCAGAAACATTGATAACCCCAATACCTGAAGAGGGCACGCATAACCCAATATTTAATAAACAAAATGAAAATTTTTGTACTTGCTCAGCTGTGCAAGGAGTAGCTCGACAACTGGAACGAGAGTTTTTTGGTGAATGTGTGGATGATGGGAATTTTTTGGATTTAAAAAATAAATAAATAAATAAATAAATAAAATGAATTAAAACTTGTACTTTGTGTCAATGCGTATTTTTTTTACACCTAATTACATTTGAATTAATTTCTAATTGCATTAATTTTAATTTGAGTTAAATTTGGAAAAGACAAAAATTTATTTTTAATTAATTTGAACTTGTCAACAATTTAAAATGAAAAAAAAATTGGCTTAGAATTAACTTAATTTTGGATAAATTTGGAACTGATGATAATTTATTTTGAATTAATTTGGAACTGATGATAATTTATTTTGAATTAATTTAGATTAGAATTAACTTAATTTTGAATTAATTTGAAACTGAGCACCTTGAATCAATAATGATAATTAGGAAGAGTAGTTAACGAATAAATTAAAAGAAATCCGGTGGTTTTAAACGCAATAGAAAATTAGTAATTAGGTAAAAACGAATGTGATGAACCAGATTAGGCCTAACCTAAAAACCCATCCATCATCATTAACTCGACGATCAATCAAACACCTGTCAACCCTTTGGTTACCTGTAACGTAACATCACCATACCTGTAAACCCTTTGGACACCTGATAGGTAACAGACGGACACTTCTACCCCTCTTCATTCATAGGCCTAATTAAAAACCCATCCATCATCATTAACTCGACGATCAATCAAACACCTGTCAACCCTTTGGACCCTAGACCCTTTGGTTACCTGTAATGTAACACCAACATACCTGTAAACCCTTTGGTCACCTGAATACCTTGTAACCCTTTGGACCCTTGGTTACCTGTATGTCAACACCTGTTTATTCATAAAAAATTAATTAATTATCATTAAATTCAATTAAAAACCAATTCATTATCATTAAAATCAATTTAAATCAATTAAAAACCAATTAAAACAATAAAAAAAACATTCATCTTAACCCTTTGACTACTTTTAACCCTTTAAACAACAAGTAAAGGGTTGCACGCGCCTCCCCCTTTTCTGCCAATGCTGGGGGTATACTACTCGTATGAAATGCGTGACCTACTTCCAAGCCGGGCTTCGTTCGCCTCCGACGGGATTTCTTCTTTCGATCCGGTGTTTGAAGCAGGGGTTGTCGATAGCCGATTGAGATTCTCCGAACTCGTCGCTGTTGAGGCTTCGCTTTCACTTTCGGCGATAATTTGCTCTACTACTTTTGTCAGCAAATTTTGCCATGGTCCGCTGGTATCTTGGTGAGAGACGGGATGCCCTTCTACGCAGTTAACTCGGCGGCGGTGCGAACTGCTCCGCTCGCCGGCCGCTGCTGTCTTTTCGTCGGGCTCCTCCCCGTAGAAAAATGCCTCGCTTGTCAACTCAGCATTCGGGGAAAATTTCTCTCCATTCTCCACTCGCTGCCGTTCGTCTTTTTCACGGCCTTTGTTAGTGGAATCCAGCGCTTTTTCCTCGTTCCGGACGAACCTTCCCGTCCTTCGTGAACGCCGCCATGACACCTTCTCTCCCTTTCTGTTCTCGTTTTCACGTGGCGCTTTCGGAGTGGCTCTCCAAATCTCGCGTCTTCTGGCCGCGTCATCATTTCCTTTTAGTTTCGAAGGGCGCTCTTTCTGCTGAGATCCACGTGACAGAAGACGTTTATACAACATCGGACCAAGGGTATTGTCGAATCGGCCGTGTGGAGCTTTGGAGGCATGTGACACTTTGCATAGAATTCCACTGTACGGGACTCATCCTCAAAAGTCGAAGACTGTAAGAAGTATCTGAAAAGAAGAGATTGACCATATCTCAAACCATTATTTCTACAGGGTCGAATCACATTATTATGATCACTGCCTACGTTTGTCTTCGGGATTACCCAGACGAGGAATTGTCACGTGTTGGGAATTGGTTAGGTGACTATATAAGATAAGTTTCCATTATATTAAAAACATACCACTCATTCCTGCAATGGGTAAGAAACGTGATTTATCAAATCTGGAAAAGAGGATGATAATCGGCTTTCGGGACAAGGGTGGCAGTATTTCGGAAACCGCGCAGTTTATGAACTGTTCTCGTGCTGCTGTAGTGAAAGCGTATTATGACCGGAAAAATGGAACCGTTCAGAATAGACGGTATGAGAACTGTGAAGCACCAAGTGCCATTGATGAGAGAGGTGAACATCGACTGCGAAGATGTGTGAAGGCCAACCAAAGAACTATACTGGACCTACTTACCGCTCAAACCAACGAGGGTGCTACCAGACATGTCTCTAAAAACACAGTACAGAGGACCCTACTACGTGTCACCAAGTTTGGTGACAAATTCTTGGGCAAAACTCCCGATCACTTAAGTCAATCGGGGAGCAAGTTTGGCTTTGGAGCGGCGCCATCTATGGACAAAAATGTTCATAGATTGAGTTCCATTTCTCTTCAGAGCGTAGAGCAAAAGCGCTCTAACATTAAAAGGCGGAAGCAGCGCGCAAGAGGGTGGAAGCGTGTGAGAATCGAGCGGGAAAACGAAAATCGAGGAGAGAGCTTAAGAAACCGAGCGAGATGGACGCATAGGAATCGCTCCCGTTCTAGGAGAAAAAGAGAGCGTTCTCTCAGTCGCCAGCGAAGCAATTTCGTAGCTTTTCGAACTCCGCATGAGAACATTTTTGAGCCGAACTCGACTGGAGATGAACGCTATCGAGCAGACTCGCTTCCGCAACAAGTAGCGAGCATTTACATGTTTGTGTCCAGATTAACTGTGTCTATTGCCCCATGCTTTTAGCGGCCGACTGCGTTGGAGAAGAACAGCCCACGACTTCATTGGATGAAGGATTTGTGCCAAGCCCTACAGTAGGTGAAAGAAAAAGGAGCGCTGAAACAGCGATTTGTCCCGTCAACAAAGTATCTATGTTTTCGCCTATAGTCGCAGCACCAGCGGCCGTTCTCTTCACACGAACGTTGGTCGTCGCAGCAGGAGTCGAGTCCCACGAGTGGCTTCAGCTACGGACCCTTGATAAGCAGCTCGTTCCAGCAGGATTGGGTGCCTGGATCATGCCTTGCACCCAGGAAGCCTTCTGGCAACGAGGATTGGGTGCCTTCGTACTCTTCACAAGGTGGGTGCCTTTTCCTAGTCCGTTAAGAAAAAAAAAAAAGCTCGCTCTATGGTCTAAAAAGCTCTCCCATAGATTTTCAGTTTAGTTCCACTCGAGCGCGTTTCTCCCGCTGTAGACTCAGGGTTCCTACGCTCAGCTGTCTAAAACATTTTCATTAGTTTAAGTCCATTATTGTCTTGTATGGACTTTTCTAGTGAATCTTCGGATCCGGGCGTTGACGACCGCTCCAGTTGAAGAAAAAAAAAAATTAAGAAAGTCGCAATTACGCTTTCTTATTCCGGGCGCACTTTCACCTTCCTCTGGTGGGGGCGAGCGCCTTATCCACTGTTGTTATACATATATGCGCCTCTACAAATACGCGCCTATATGTTCATCTTTTTGTAAATCTGGGGTTTATCCCACAGATGGGCTTTGACCTTTTTATGGTCGCGTTGGTCGAAGCAGATTCCTGCTCGATCTGTAGCCCTAATATCAGTGTGTCTGTTATCATTGTTTGTTTCTTGTTTGGTTGTAAAACGGAGCATTAAGCTGCCGTTTGGGCAGGGCAATATTCCCGTTGCGTTTCTTGTGCGTAAGCCAGTATTATTATTGTCTTTCATCACTGTAAAGACAGTTTTATGGTTATTGTTAATAAAATTAAGCCAAAAGATATGCTCTGTGTACTTCTTTCAGCACATACCTACTTCCACTGCGCATCACTCTGAAATACGTGACAGAGTATAAACTTTTGGCTGGCGTGGTACAGAGCGTGGTTCACCGGGTTAAATCTAATTTTAATTCCCACCCATCCCACCCTTTGGAAAAAAATTAATTTGTTACAATAAAACTTTGTCTCCGCTCTTCCTCATATGTGCGGTTCGCTTCCTTGTTGTAGTAGTAAGGGAAGCGTAGCAGATTTTTCGCGTCGAGGAAGAGAAAGCGTGTGGCACGCGGTCATTAATTATTTTTGGCAATTCTGTGACAGAGTATAAACTTTTGGCTGGCGTGCACGTTAAGTGGTTTTAGGCGCTACTCAGATTGTTGAGGAATTCTCTTTATCTGTTTTTTTTTAGTTAAGACAGAACCCGGGAATAACAGTAGAGTCTGCCGCTGAAGTAGAAAATTTATAACTTTAGTTACATCTTTTGGCGGGCGTAGGCGTTAGTTCGTTTTATTCTGCTTTTAAAAAAAAAAAATTTTCAATAGTTCTTAAGCGATTTATTTCTTGCTCTTCGCTGTAGCGAGAGCTTACATTCAACCTAGAACGTCTGGGGCGTTCATCGTTGTTAGTAGAGATTACTTATTTTCTCGTCATGCAACAAAGTTAAGAAATTCCTCTGCAATTGGGCAATCTTGTGTTCCAGGATACGGATATTACCTCCTTTAATGAGGAGTATCGTACCCTAGCGGAGCAATGCTCAGACATGTCAGAGCAAGAGAAAATGCGGCGATACTTTAACGCATTCTCCGACATGATGAGAGAATGCCTAGAGGCTACCGACCCAATCAATCTGGCGCAAGCAATGGACATCTCACAGTCCATGTTATCCCCGATAGCCAAATGGACTCAGTTGAATGGGCCGAAAAGGGCTACAAACGGACTAGTTATAGAGTCTGGCTCAAAAGGAGGGTTCGGTCAAAAAGTGAGCCCCATCATGAAATTAAGGGGGTAGATAATGTGGGCAAGGTAAACTTGAATAAGAAATCAAGTCCCGCGCTGAATAGCGAGAGGGTATGTGCCATTCCAAAGAAAGAAAATAAAAACATAAAACATCGCTCTCGTGGCCCATACAACAATACAGGCAGCAGAATACCGTTACAGAAACGGACAGGGCCTATCAACGAAAGCCTTCCCGCCGATCTGGCTCTTATTCTAAGCAAAGATTCGGCTAGCGAAATAGGGGGCTTCCGCAATAGTCCGTCTATTGACATTTCCTCAAGCGACACAGAAAAGAATAGGATTGTTAAATCCAAAGTGCATCAAGCCAGCACCTTCGGAATAACTACTTCGTTAGTTAAAGGGGCTGCTGAAGAGCACAATGAGCTAGTAAAGTCAGCCAGTGAGAGTAGTCCGCAAGAGGAAACTCTCCCACTGGAGGACTTGAATGGGGTGCATCCTAGTAACAAGTTGGCTAAAGAATTAGGAGCAAGTTTCGATTCTAAAAACGATGCAGCGGAGCTTGCTTATTCTACAAAGTCAGCGCTACAAGACAGCGGAAAGTATTCCCAACAGAGGGAATATGGTGGCATTCCCAGCAATTTAGTGCACTCTATAGCAGGCACTAAAGCTCTTTCTAAAGAGTATGGGGTGCAAACAAAGTCTAAAAAGATTGTTAATTATCCTCCGGAATCAAGGGAGTTAATTAAGCATACAGTCCAAAATGAGAAAGGGCCCGTATTTACAGCGATTACCGACGTCTTAAAAGCGGAACCACTACAGAGCCACCCTCGCTTTAGGTCGGTTGAAAAAAAAAATCCGCAGGTCAAGACTAACGTGGAATTAATGACCGAAACTAAAAATTGTCAAACCTTTGTTCCCGATCTTGTAGACCTATTGGGTCAATCCGGGAAGGTAGACAACCCTGTGCATTTATTGGTTTCGGCCTTACAAACCTTAGAAAAAGAAATCCTCACTATCAAGGCCGAATTGTTAAACAGATAATTAGGCCCAAGACCTTTGGTACTAGTTAATAAGTTTTCCCAAACTCCTAGAGAGGGAAAAAATAAGGGTAGTAATTTTAAAAATAAAAGCGTTCAGACGCGGCAAAGTAAAAGCGCATCGAAAAATAAGGTGCGGCGCGGTACAAGGGGTAGCTCTACGCAGACACCGCTGGGCCTTTGTTCCAAGAACAAGAATAGAAGACCGGAAATAAAAACTAACCAAGTCAAGAGGTTCTCGCTTAGTAAGTCAATTGCTTACCGGTCTTCCAACACTGGCGACCAAATTCAAAATAGGGAGGCTAACAAAAAAGCGAATATTGGCGGTTACGCTCCCAGTGGCGGTAGGCGTTTCGAGTCACGGGTAGTTTATTCCAGTCCCCCAGTAAGCACTTTACAAAAAAGAGGCGATCAATCGCCCGCGCAATATCTGATATCCTTTTAATATTGGAGCTGACATCAAGAGTTGCTAAAAGTTTAGGAATGCTTTCTCTACTTCATCAGACCAAATAAAAGGTGTGTCTAATTTAGTTAAATCTGTTAATGGCTTTGCAATGGCACTAAAAGGCAGTCAGTTCAGAAAGATAAGGTGTTCGTTCGACACTACGAACACACCCCCATAAAGCGGCATCATAGTGCGATAAACAATACTCCTAAAGCTAAAAAGGACTACCATTTCTCGGGACGCTCAACGCCTAATCTAAATAATAGCGGCACGCATGTGGCGTCCCTATTACAGTCAAAGAGTACGCGTTCCTTCAGGAATTGCGTCAGCGAGCGCATCAGTGATAGTAATCACAGCGAAAAGGGAGCAAGTATAGAATCGCAGATGTGCATTTTAGATCGTCATAGCCCCACGCAGGACTCCGGAGATCGAGCGCAGAAGCGAAGCGATTATATTAGTATCGGTAATAACAAGGTCCGGAGACTAGAGGGCACGCGCGTCTTTCGCAGGCGCGGCATTACATCCCATGTGGGTTGTGGTGAAGGTAACAAGAACCCTTCTGATAGCGTCAAGTCGCACAACGTGTCACAAAGTTTGGTGACAAATTCTTTGGCCAAAACTCCCGATCACTTAAGTCAATCGGGGAGCAAGTTTGGCTTTGGAGCGGCGCCATCTATGGACAAAAATGTTCATAGATTGAGTTCCATTTCTCTTCAGAGCGCAGAGCAAAAGCGCTCTAACATTAAAAGGCGGAAGCAGCGCGTGAGAATCGAGCGGGAAAACGAAAATCGAGGAGAGAGCTTAAGAAACCGAGCGAGATGGACGCATAGGAATCGCTCCCGTTCTAGGAGAAAAAGAGAGCGTTCTCTCAGTCGCCAGCGAAGCAATTTCGTAGCTTTTCGAACTCCGCATGAGAACATTTTTGAGCCGAACTCGACTGGAGATGAACGCTATCGAGCAAACTCGCTTCCGCAATCAGTAGCAAGCATTTACGTGTTTGTGTCCAGATTAACTGTGTCTATTCGCCCCATGCTTTTAGCGGCCGACTGCGTTGGAGAAGAACAGCCCACGACTTCATTGGATGAAGGATTTGTGCCAAGCCCTACAGTAGGTGAAAGAAAAAGGAGCGCTGAAACAGCGGTTTGTCCCATCAGCGAAGTATCTATGTTTTCGCCTATCGTCGCAGCACCAGCGGCCGTTCTCTTCACACGAACGTTGGTCATCGCAGCAGGAGTCGAGGCCCACGAGTGGCTTCAGCTACGGACCCTTGATAAGCAGCTCGTTCCAGCAGGATTGGGTGCCTGGATCACGCCATGCACCCAGGAAGCCTTCTGGCAACGAGGATTGGGTGCCTTCGTACTCTTCACAAGGTAGGTGCCTTTTCCTAGTCCGTTAAGAAAAAAAAAAAGATCGCTCTATGGTCTAAAAAGCTCTCCCATAGATTTTCAGTTTAGTTCCACTCGAGCGCGTTGTTTTAAAGCATTAGTATTGAAGAGTGCGAGAGGGGACGGGGAATTTTTTTTTGGCGTTCGTCTTTCGAACTTAAAAATATTCGTTCCTCGCATACAATGCCTTCTAGCATCGCGCTCGAACGTTCGTTTTCTGTGAAAGCGTTTTGCGCGCAATGCAGGCTTTAATTAGTTCTCTCTTTGTCTCTCCCTAGCTATTTAACCATACGGTCCCAAAACTAGAAACGCTTAGTCGTCGCCGTTTTCCTACGGTGCAGCGGAGACAGTGTTCGCTAATTACTTTCAACAGGAGAACCCTGGCCCCATTTCGAGCGACCAGAGTTTCTACCTAGCCACGTGACTGTTTCTCCCGCTGTAGACTCAGGGTTCCTACGCTCAGCTGTCTGAAAACATTTTCATTAGTTTAAGTCCATTATTGTCCTGTATGGACTTTTCTAGTGAATCTTCGGATCCGGCCGTTGACGGTCGCTCCAGTTGAAGAAAAAAAAAATTAAGAAAGTCGCAATTACGCTTTCTTATTCAGAGAGCACTTTCAGCTTCCTCTGGTGGGGGCGAGCGCCTTATCCACTGTTGTTATACATATATGCGCCTCTACAAATACGCGCCTATATGTTTATCTTTTTGTAAATCTGGGGTTTATCCCACAGATGGGCTTTGACCTTTTTATGGTCGCGTCGGTCGAAGCAGATTCCTGCTCGATCTGTAGCCCTAATATCAGTGTGTCTGTTATCATTGTTTCTTTCTTGTTTGGTTGTAAAACGGAGCATTAAGCTGCCGTTTGGGCAGGGCAATATTCCCGTTGCGTTTCTTGTGCGTAAGCAAGATCGTCGCCCAGTATTATCATTGTGTCTTTCATCACTGTAAAGACAGTTTTATGGTTATTGTTAATAAAATTAAGCTAAAAGATATGCTCTGTGTACTTCTTTCAGCACATACCTTCCACTGCGCATCTCTCTGAAATACGTGACACTACGTATGGGCGTCTGCAGCAGATGGATGGTCCCGTACTGACGAAGGTTTATCGCCACAAATGGCTTCAATTTGCTCAACATTATAGAAACTGGGCCAGTTCTGACTGGAAAAAGAATGCCTTCTCCGACGAGTCACGATTTCTACTTCACAGAAGTGACGGCCATTAGCGGGTGAAGTGAGAAACTTCCGACAACAAGCATCCTGCAACCATTGTTGAACGAATCCAGGCTGGTGGCGGCAGCGTCATTGTGTGGGGAGTGTTCTCATAGCATTGTCTGGGTCCAGTGATACCTGTGAAAGGCTCTCTCAACCGATTTGGTTATTTATCCATAACTACAGATCATGTGCACCCATACTTGGCGACTGTCTTCCAAGAGGGGGATGGCACGTTCCAGCAAGACAATGCGACTTGTCATACGCCTGCAAATGTTTGGGGGCCGTTTGAGGAACACGTCCAAGAGTTCCAAGCACTATCCTGGCCCCCTAATTCCCCAGACATCAATCCAATCGAGAACTGTTGGGATCACCTCGATCGTCATGTGTGTGCTATAGAACAACCACCGTAAACCCTTCACCAGCTATCGGATGGTTTACAGTCTGCAAGGCAACAGCTACTAGTACAAACCTACCAGAATCTTATTTACTCACTCCCACGCCGTCTAGCTGCTGTCCGTGCCGCTAAAGGCGGTTATTCGGGATATTAGTTGGTGGTCATAATAATGTGACTCGACCCTGTATGACGTTGAGGAAATGTCTGAAAAATACTTCTTTTCGTTCTTCTTATGTTCAAACTATGTCGAACCTTAGGAGAGGGAGGATGATTCGGGCAGACGTGAGGAGTTCTGTACATGGGCTCTGGAAAACTATCGACTGGATCCTTCATTTGTACATAAGATTGCGTTCAGTGACGAGGCAAATTTTTATGTGCATGGTGAGGTAAACCGTTACAACATGAGATATTGGATGGATATGAACTCTGATTGGACAGATCCATCCAAAGTCGTTGGTGATTGCAAAGTTAAGGTATTGTTTGGGTATGGGGCACCCGTTTCATGGACCATTTTCATAGACAGTATCTTAAATGCTGAAGATACTGCCATCTTGACATATGCGCACCAGCCATCTCACGTTATCACTCGGCTGCAGAACGCCTTGAAGAAGTTCGAAGACTGGTTCAATTGCAGGAAACTGAGTCTTAACGTCGGAAAATGCAAAGCCGTGTATTTCAACATAAAGGTTAAGTGTCCTCTGGATTCCCTGGTTCTATTCAATAAGAAACTCGAATGAGTTGACAACTACAAGTACCTTGGCATTATCATCGAATCAAGACAATTCTGGAATCTTCACGTAATTTACGCTCTGAACAAAGCAAAGAGGGCTAAATACAGTCTTATAGCTCTCCTAGGTAGAAACAGTGCCCTCAGCATCGACAATAAATTACTACTGTAGAAGACACTGATTCGGTCCATCCTCCTCTTTGGCATGCCTACTTGGGCGACTATATGTAGAAGCAGATAGAGTGAACTCCAGTCGTTCCAGAATGTTACCTTGAGGACCACTGCCTAGCTTGGGAGAAGGACCATAAAAAATCATTACATCCACTCGGGCCTAAACATGACTCACATTGGAAAGTGTATCCAACATTTCCTGATCAACATGGTGCAGATGATGAAGAGCCATGACAATGGCCTGGTGGCTGGAATAAATAAAAACCGGTTGGAAATGAAGTGGCATACAAAGTATAGAAAACCGAGGCATATTCTTGATGTCAACTTCGAAGACATTGTCCTTCCCGGATTATTGGAAGATGTGATACCACCCCCTCCCCTCCCCCCCTCTCCCATTCTTCTGACAATCGTCAATCTTATTATTTTTTTCTTAATGTGGAAGACCTCTTTGTGTTAGTCAGGTTACTTGCCTATTTCAGTGTGGAATTTATTCCGGAAGGGTGAGACTCCTGTAAGCACTGCTTACGTCCCACCTGAACAAATGTTAACTTCACTGTTCGACTGTCGATTGTGGAGAATGCTACAGAACACTGTGTTCACGTCACTCTTGACTGATGATGGCAGTTTCCCAAGTTTTTTCCAGCAGGATGGTGCACCATCACACTGCGGACTTAATATCCGTCAATGTCTGGATGGGCAATTACCTGGTCATTGGATTGACGGGCGGAGTCCTGTGGAGTGGCCACCACATTCCCGAAACATCACATCGCTAATTTGCACCTGTGGCCCACTTGAAACAACTTGTGTATGCTGCGAAAATCCAAAGCAAACGTGATCTTCAGCAATGCATCCCACAGGCCTGTGATAGCATTACCCCCGGCGTTATAGTGCGCGTTCATAATGAATGGATAAAGCACCTTGAGCTCTCTCCATCAGCCGGGACAACACATCGAACACATTCTTTAGCTGCTGTAACCCAGTTTCGATATGTGTGAACCACAACAGATAACTGAAATCCGATTGCAGGAATGAACTCCTGAGAAAAAACTGGTGTTGTTTGATATTCCACGTGACCGCCTTCCCATATAAGAAAATTAACCTTGACCCAAAAGGACAGATTTCAAGATGGCGCCCAAACCCCAAACAACGTTCTCATTAGATAGAGCACCTATCCTATTCCCTGCTAGCATGATCACATCGTTTATTTTAAGAACCGTTTTCGAAATACAGGTATGTCCAGTGACTCATCCTGTAGATTGCCCCAAGTATCTTTCGAAAGGGCTGTTAGTGTACGAAGACGCCGCTTCCATGACAGCAGGATTAGAGGAGACAATAGTGATAAAAACAGGAGAAAGTGTGATATTAAGAAGTAACATTGATCTGAGTTTGGGCATAGTAATTGGTTCTATTGGTTCTATCGGTGTTGTACAAGGATAAGAAAAAAAGGCTAAAAGGATAGTAATACAAATCCAAATAAGTAAATTTCCAGAAACTGTGAAAAACAGCAAACTGTATAAAATAAATAAAGAAACCACTATTTCCACAATATTATTTAATGTCCGTATGAGCATCTCGACAACGTCGTCTTATTCAGCGAAAAACTAGATAAAGAAGATGACGTCATCGTGGTCGAAATGCGCATACGGACATTAAATAATGCTGTGGAAATAGTGGTTTCTTTATTTATTTTATACAGAGAGTAATACAATTCATTAATGGACTTACTCATAAACTCGCTTCAGTTAAGAGTAAATTTTGCGTTATGTTCAGCGCGAACAATACCCTATATGTGTGGCGTTTGCTATAATTAAAACATAAAAGTCACGACCTTAGTTTGAACAGCGCACTTATAGACAGAGGCTCTTCGGTATTCTCGTGTGTGGTCAAGCTTACTTAGCATTATCAAGAGTAAAAAGCCTGAGCAGCTTGCATCTAAATAATATTGATTATTACAGTAGTGCCAAAGTTCAAGAGTCCGCCATAAAAAGGATAATCGACTTAAATGGACGTACCGCCTCAGATTTGCCCAAAATATATCATTCGAAGCCACCGAGAAGGGCCAATAAGGACAGGGAGTGGGCTATGCGAAAACCGGGGATTGATATCAAAAAAGGATGTCAGGGAATGGGGGACCACTTACAAAAAGAAGTGAAATCCCATCAAAAACATTTCATGTAAAAAAAGTAGTCAAGTATCGCGACTCGTTGCCGTCAGAAGTTGTGAGATCTCATGTAGGGCCAAGTCTAGTGCTCTTATTACTCTGACACTTTCATTTACAAACCACTCCAAATCATTACATCTTTAGTTAAAGAACATTTTGTGACTTGGCAATTACGCAGCCTAGTTTCCATATATACATGCAATCCTTTATTAATAAACGTGAATATTAAAATGACAGCATCAGAAGCTATTAGGTAAAAAATTAATATTCCTGATTACAGTAGTGTCAAAGCTTAAGAGTCTAGTGAAGCTTACGTAGCGCTATCAAGATTAACAAGTCTGAGCAGACTGCATATAATTAATATTGACGATTATAGTGTCAAAGCTCAAGAGTCAGCCATAACTGAATATTATTGGTCTTGATGTAGTACCGCCCAAACTTGCTCAAAATAATTCATTCGAATCACAGAGATATCTTACAACTTTACAATGCTATGTAAAAATTATATTTAATTCTACACAGTAAATACATATAAATTTATAAATTTCCCATATAAATATTATTTTATGTAATATTTTATTAATAAACGTGAATATTAAAATGTAAGCAACAGCCGTCACATTCTCATGCTGCGTAATTGCCAAGTCACAAAATGTTCTTTAACTAAAAATGTAATGATTTGGAGTGGTTTGTAAATGAAAGTGTCAGAGTAATAAGAGCACTAGACTTGGCCCTACATGAGATCTCACAACTTTTGACGGCACGAGTCGCGAGACTTGGCTACATTTTTTACAAGAAATGTTTTTGATGGGATTTATCTTATTTATACATTGTAGTTTTATTAATATAAAATATAGTATTATCATATCTTATAAATACATGTTTAATTACATAGTTCTTGTATTCTTTTGTTTTTGCTTAATAGTTCTTTTATTTTCTCCTCCTTCAGTATTTGGTTGAATAATAAATTACTATCTAATAATTCGGCATTATTTAAAATCTCTTGTGGATAAAATTTATTTAGCATAAAAATAATAAAATTTTCGATGATTATTATTTCTCTCTTATCATTAATTTTGTAGACTAGTTTGCATGTTTCTTCGTAATTCCCGGTTTCATGTTTGCTTAATAAAATGTGTTCTGCATATTTGGAGTTTTTAGTGCAATTTTGATATAATATATATGTTCTTTGAATCTAGTTTTAAAATTTTGATAAGTTTTTCCAATATAAATTTTGTTACATATTTTGCATTTAATTTCATATACCCCGCTTTTCTCTTTTTCTATAATTTCTCTTTTGTTTTCTAGTAATGTTATTGATCTATTTTTGGATCTAAAGGCTACTTTTATTTCTTTCTTTTGAAACATTTATTTAATTTTGTAACTTATATTTCCTTGGAAGGTTAAACAAATTCTTTTCTTATTGATCTAGAAAGAGTTTAAACGATAAATTTAAATCTGGGCATTCTCCTTTTAATAGGGAAAAAATCGTAAAATAAAATGTAATAAAAAACAAAATAAAATAAAGTCACCAATCTTGAATAACGATGAGAAGAAACTTGTGAAATGGAAGAAAACTTATTGAAAAGCGATGCAGTCTATTGAGGGTGTAATCTACAAAAGACTTCATCTATATCCTCTATAGACTGCATCGTTTGTCAATAAGTTTTCTTCCATTTCACAAGTTTCTTCTCATCGTTATTCAGGATTGGTGACTTTATTTTATTTTTTTTTTATTACATTTTATTTTACGATTTTTTCCCCATTAAAAGGAGAATACCCAGATTTAATTTCTTTTCTTTTTTTTTCTTTCGTATTTGTATTATTTTGTTGTTTTTCTCTAATTTCTGTAGCTATATTAATGATTGTTTTGTTTATTTGATCTTCCTTGTATCCATTCCCAATCCCAATTTCTTTTGTTATTCCTAATTCTTTTACTCTACATTCTTTTTTATGGGGTATGTCAGCGCTCTGTTAGATTCCTAAACGCTGAGTTTTTGTGGCTCCACAGTTGGTTTGAATTTTTGTGTATACTGTTTATTGTTGTTATGGGTTTTCTATAAATGTTATATTCTAATTTTAGTTTATTGTTTTCATCTTTTCTCTCTCTCATTATATCTAAATAATTTAATTTGTTATCTTTTTCTTCTTCATATGTGAATTTGGTTTTGTCATCTAAATTATTTAAGTCTTTTAGTATTTCTTCTATGTTAATTGAAATATCTAATGGTGATAATTAAAAACAATGAACTAAATGAGAAAACGATGAAGTTCATAACAGAAAATAAATTCAAGAACTTAAAGAAGAATCCACCAGATAAGTTTCTCAGGCAAATCATTAAAACTACCAACAAATTTAAATCAGTTATGTTCAAAATTACAATTAAGAATAAATAATCCTATAGCACCAATAATGAAGCCTAGAATCAAAGTTCACAAAATTAATTTCCCAGTAAGACCAGTAATCAATAATATTAATTCATCATCATACAATTTAGCAAAATATATCCAAAAACAAAAGAAAATCTGAAATTAAATTATTACTATGCAGTAAAAATTTCTAACGAGGTATTTTAAAAGCTAGAAAAATTAAAATTAAGTGAAAATTCAAAATTAGTATCTTTTGACATAAAAGATATTTATACATATGTAAACGTAGATCAAGCAATTAAAATAATAGAAAATAACTTAAAAGAAAGAGAAATTGAAAAAGAACTAATAGAAGATATTATAATAAGCTTAAAAACAATAAAAACTCAAAATTACTTCGAATATAATAAAAACTTTTACGAACAACAACATGGGCTAGGAATGGGAAATCCAATTAGTGCAATAGTTTCAGAAATATATCTACAAGATCTAGAAAAAAGTAAATTAAAAGAAATCTTAAAAAAATAAAATATACAAATGTATGCAAAATATGTAGACGACAGGCTATGTATATTTGATAAGTCAATTAACATAGAATAAATACTAAAAGACATTAATAATCTAGATGACAAATTCAAATTCACATATGAAGAAGATAACAAATTAAATTATTTCGATGTAATGATAGAGAAAAAAGAAGAAAATAATAAAATAAATTAGATTGTAACATTTATTGAAAACCCACAACAACAATAAACAGTATACACAAAAATTCAAACCAACCATGGAGCCACAAAAACTCAGCGTTTAGGAATCTAATTAACAGAGCTTTGGCATACCCCATAAAAGAAGAATATAGAGAAAAGAAATTCGGAATAATAAAAGAAATTGGGATTGGGAATAGATACAAAGAAGATCAAATAAATAAATCAATCATTAATATACCTACAGAAATTAGAGAAAAACAACAAAATAATACAAATACAAAAGAGAAAGAAAAGAAAAGATTTGTTTAACCTTCCATGGAAATATAAGTTACAAAATTAAATAAATATTTCAAAAGAAATAAATAAAAGTAGCCTTTAGATCCAAAAATAGGTTAATAATATTACTAGAAAACAAAAGAGAAATTATAAAAAAAGAAAAAAGTGGGATATATGAAATTAAATGCAAAGAATGTAACAAAATTTATATTGGAAAAACTTATCGAAATTTAGAAACTAGATTCAAAGAACATTTATATTTTATCAAAAATGCACTAAAAAACTCCAAATATGCAAAACATGCAGAACAATTTATTAAGCAAACATAAAACCGGGAATTACAAAGAAACATGCAAACTAGTTTACAAAATTAATGATAAGAGAGAAATAATAATCATCGAAAATTTTATTATTTTTATGGTAAATAAATTTTATCCACAAGAGATTTTAAATAATGCGCAATTATTAGATACTAACAATATTACCCGGTATCACGTACTTTTCGTAAGCAAAAAACTGATTATGTGATAGAGAGAAGACGAGGGGATAGACTTGTAAAAGTTTCAAGTATATTTTAATAATTTCTGTTGATTTACAGAATGATCTAATACTTTCTTTAGACAAGATTCAATTCTTGTGACAAAATTCAATAAAATAATTGTCCGTAGATTCTTGTTGCGGTTGATTTCCTTAATCCTCCTATCGGAATCAGGTGTGATGCAGTGGTGCGTTGCCAGGCTATCACTCCGCGTAGATCTGGGCCAAATGGAGCTGGGATGCGAATCGGCGAATCCTCCTCTCCCAAAATACCGGTCCCGTTGCTGTCGAGTTCCGCTGAAATCAACGATAAAAAGAAAGATATTAGCAAAAGTAATTTTTAATGCCAATCGACTCCTCGAAGGTTGCTTGATTGTTTAATGCCGTCACTAATCGTGTATGAGTTAAGTCTGAATAAAGCACAATTTGATAAATAACTAATAGTTCACTTTTAGCAATCTGCGTAAGTACAATATTGAGGACTATCTTACCCTGCCTTGAAGCCGTGAAAGCAAAGCGCGACTCGCTGCGAGAGATCTCTTCGCGGAGCGCGCTTGCGAAACTGTGGTCGTCTGGGCAGGTTGACGTCGTCTCGGTTGTAATCGCTGGAACCGTGGCGTAGGCGGAGCACGAGGTCCTATCCGATCTCAATATGGGCGTGGCCAACTCGGGAACGTCTTCCGCGTTCTCGGAAGCTTGTGATTGCGTCCCGTTCGTGGGATGAGGCTCGTTTCCGATCCAAAGATTGCCTCCTAGTGGATGAGCAGCGGGGGATGGGCCGTCCGGTCGCTTGGAATCAGTCGAACGTATGTTGTCCTCTATTTGGGCATGAGTCGCTGGATTCCACTTCACTGAAGCTCCTTCACCGGGATTCTCGATTTGTATGAGGTCAAATCTGGGTTCGCTACGGTCGCTGTAGCTTCGGATGATTTCTATGTCATCTGTCTGAGTGCCTAGATCTCTCTCCAAAACAATAGTCACTGAATCGTTATTTTGAAATCCCTTGACGGGATTGTCATCAATATTATTATTACACAAATTCAATGTCAAATCATGAGTATTGCCAAATTGAATATTTCCACTTGCCTTGCGATGGCGATAGAAATTATTGCTTCTATGCCGTGGCCCTCATTCCGCCGTGCCGTCTCTCCAGATATTACCGTCTGTATTCTCGCTTCTCCTGGCTCGGTGTCTATCGTCAGTGGGCTGCCCTCCTTGGCTCGGGATACGTTTCAATTTTCTATTTTGACGAACCTTGTAATCGGCACTGGGCTTTCGCTGTGTTTGATGCTTAAGCTCCTCATTACTCGGGTTTTGATGCAGACACATTCGCCTATTCTTCGCGACCTTCTTTCCTATCGACTTCGTCGTCGCTGACCTCCTTTCCCAAGACTTCTGTACGACTGGCCTCTCTTGTGTCTCCTTCCTTGAGCTTTTATCCTACTTCTTTCTAATCTCTCTTTGCATATTAAAAGTTTTATCCAATGAGCTTTCTCTATCTTCTTTCTTGCTAATGTGGCTGTGTCGACTGTAAATTTTGGGTGGCGGGCTTCTCCGCTTTACTTTTCTGCTTGGCGAGCGGCGCTCTTCTCCTTCCTTACCTCTTTGCCCAAGTCGATTCGCCCCGATGCCTCTCTTCTTCCTTTCTCCCGTCAGCGGCTCTGACACCCGGCTTCGTCCGGGTGGAAGAGATGCGTTGAATAATTTTTTTAAACATTGTTTGCTGTTAAAAATTGAACTATGATTAACAAAGTATGAACGAAATGCAAGAGAAACAGTCTAGAAAGCCTTCACCAAACCTTTCATAATCATTTAAACCAAAAATAATGATTTTTGAATAATGAACTGGGAACAAAAGAAAATTATATGTACAAACGTAAATAATGAATAAAAAATGGTAAGATAAATGAATCAGCTGCACAGGCAAGCTGGACATGGATTATAAAGTAATTGTGCATTCTAGTCCATTTCGGTAAACAACGTTGTATGTCTTCCCCTGTGGCGCAAAAACAGGTAGATTTTGACAGCTGACACGCGGGAGCAAGCAACGTAGAACTGACCGTGAGAGAAGTAAGTTTCCTGAAAATATATACCTGCGACCTTGAAAATCTGGAAAAATTGAATAAAATGAAACTTTCTTCGTCTGGCATCGCCATCTAGGGACATCCTTTGAAAACAAACGTCTAGCTGATGTACACGTCGGGCGTTGCTCGGGCTGTTTGTTCCAATGACGTACATTAAAGGTAGATTCCGAATCCTATTGTTAACATCGCCACCAAAGTGAAGCCAATTAAAGCCAATATAGTTCTGGGCAGGAATGAGCCTTGGTTGGTTTGGTTGGTCGGTTGAATAGAATTTTTGGTGTCGACTACTAAGGTCATTTTGCGCCTTTTACACCAGTTATATCTGTATGCAGCCCGAAATAAACACAAACATCCATGCCCACAGCGGGATTTGAACCCACGACCAGGCGGACTCGAGAACTAGAAAGCCTACACCCTAGTCCTCTCGGCCACCTGGCCGGCGAGTGAGCCATGGAGTAGTTAGCTGTGGGGCTTCTTTGTTTTTGACGATTTTGGTCCAGAGGAATAGTTAATTCAAAACCATTCCTCGTATAACGTACAAGTAGATACGAAAAAGGATCAGGAATCACTTTCCACAACCATAAATCGAAATTACGTACCGAAAGATGATCAAAACGAAATTGAAATTGAAACCATGATCGAAAAATTGTTTATAAAATATTATAAAATACTTCAAATACAAAGATAAACTTATCATTCCGTGATCGGAGTGTGAAAGAATTATTAAATCAGGTACCCTCACGTTCAGCCATGTGTTTTGCTCAATTACGGCCATGATGTGGACCTTCCCACTTCAAGTATGCTGGCAGCTTTCCAGAATATCTTTCATATACGTCACTGGTTTGTATGAGGAAATTTTGTGTTATTGATACTGAAATTTAAGCTATGATCTCTATAATCATTATATAGTAATTTTGCTTCTATAAACCAGATTGGTTAACAAAATAATATTAATATGTCAAATTAAAGTTACAATAGTATATAACTAAATTTCAGCACGGTCTTTTAATCCTCTGGTCTGTGCACACGTGCAAATTCTGTTACTGTAGTCAAAAATTGGATTGCTGTATTTATAGAAGAAACGATTTCAGTCCCCTCTATTGCATGAATTTGGCTACTTCCCAAACTTAATAATATAATTTAACGCTCGTACAACGTAATTGTGCCGTCTGGCATCGCCATCTAATGACATACTTTAAAAACAAAACTCTATAGACCTTTCCCTCAAAACCGAAATGGAGTAACTGCGCAGAAGCAGGACAGCAATAAAAACTTCTCTTTCCTGCCTTGAAATGTACAAACACTAGTACACATCCGAAGGAAAACGTAAGTTTTTTGTTGTCCTGCTTCTGCGCAGTTATTCCGTTTCAGTTTCGAGGGAAAGGTTTATTCAACTTTTCGATAACATAGTATCGCCATCTAATGACATCCTTTGAAAACAATTCAACTTTTCGAAAAATAAGAATAACTTACTAAACTGATATAAACACGGTATAAAAAGTACCCTACTGAAAGCACAGTGACCCTAACTACGTACATGGAAAATTTCGTGGAGATTCCTTGAGTATTTTCTGAGTTGTAAAAGGACAAATACTCCAACACACTCTGATTTATAATATATACAGGGTGAATACAAAAGTCTGAACCCCCCTTTTATTTTTTGAACCGACGCAGATATGTCAATTTTGATGAATCCAATGAATAGGAAGTTGTGGGTGGCCTATCCCATGGTGCACTTTTCATCATCCCAAATATGCAAATTAGAACGCATTCAAAATGTATCGCAAAAACCGTAAGGGATAGAGAAAAAAAAACAATTGCGAACTTGTTCAGCATAAAAAAAACAAACAAAACAAAAACAAATCATCCAAATCGGACCAACCAATCACCCACAATCATGTAGTGAACTGTTTGTAGCTTACAAACAGTCACACTGCACAAAGAAAACTGAATGTTGATATTTCCACCATGTAAAGCATGCAAATAAAAAAATTAACATAAATTATTATACTCACATTCACTTTCATGCGGAAAAACAAATAAAAGGCATGTTTCAGCACACAGAAGACAGAACAATTCCAGGATGGCAAGCTACACTGTTCCGGAAATGGTCAACATGGCAACGTGATTGTGGGTGATTGGTTGGTCCGATTTGGATGATTTTTTTTGTTTTGTTTGTTTTTTTATGCTGAACAAGTTTGCAATTGGGTTTTTTTCTCTGTCCCATACAGTTTTTGAGATAAATTTTGAATGTGTCCTAATTTGCATATTTGGGATGATGAAAAGTGCACCATGGGATAGGCCACCCACAACTTCCTATTCATTGGATTCATTAAAATTGACATATCTGCTTCGGTTCAAAAAATAAAAGGGGGGTTCAGACTTTTGTATTCACCCTGTATATTTATGGATTAATTTATTATTCAACCAAATACTGAAGGAGGAGAAAATGAAAGAATTATTAAGCAAAAACAAAAGAATACAAGAACTATGTAATTAAACATGTATTTATAAGATAAGATAATACTATACAGGGTGATTACAAAAGAACTTCACACTTTTAAAAATTTATTACCTCAAAGCTATTCAAAATATAGACACACCACATACGGATTCTTAAAGAAAAACTCTTGAAGTTTATTGTGACACAGTTAAAGATGTTCAAATGCCCCCCTGTCGTGACACGGCATACATGAATGCGGTAGTCGAATTCGTCCCAAACCCGCATTAACACGTCTCCATCAATCCCACGTATCGCTACCGTAATGTGTTCTTTCAGCTCGTCTAGATCACGGTGAAGAGGTAGGGTGAAGACCTTGTCCTTTACGCAACCCCATAAAAAGAAATAACAAGGTGTGAGGTCGGGGCTCCGCGGTGGCCACTTTGCAAATTCCAGGTTATTGTTTGCTCGACCAATCCACTGCTGTAATTTCTTTTTATGGGGGTGTGTAAAGGACAAGGTCTTCACCCTACCCCTTCCCCGTGACATACACGAGCTGAAAGAACGCATGACGGTAGCGATACGTGGGATTGATGATGCGGGTTTGGGACGAATTCTACTACAGGGGGGCATATTGAACATCTTTAACTGTGTCACAATAAACTTCAAGAGTCTTTCTTTAAGAATCCGTATATGGTGTGTCTATATTCTGAATAGCTTTGATGTAATAAACACGGATGAGGTAATACAGATACGACACTTTAACAGATTACGTTTAAACTGAATTTAGTGGCCCCAACTAGTGGTTGCAGTAGAAAGTTAAAAGTATTCCTGGCAGCCAACTTTCAGGGGCTGCTTATAAACACCCCTCGCAGCCTACTCCACAAATTAAATGTTTTTTTAATTATTACATATATTTAATTCATATGCTCATTTGATTAAGTTATTTATTTTTGTAAACTTCATTAATTAAATTTTTGTAGTCAATACAAACAAATTTCTTTCGAATAAAATAATTTTATTAAATATAACATACAATTCTATCGCTTACACATGCAAATTTTTGCATATCATATTTTATGCTACATAGCACATTTATTAAAATTTTAATAATAAGAGTTATTTTAAAAACTTCTAATTTATCTTAAAAAGTATTTGCTAACCTTTCCTATTTTATCTTATAAAATGTAGAATATATTTTCAAGTACAACTAATTGAATTTAATATCTCCATACCTAACTTCACCTAAACTAAAAATTAATAAACAACTCAACAAATAAAACTTTCTTAGTGGTTCAAAGTTTGTTTTAAATTATTCATGAAATATTTTTCTTCGAAATGCTGTGCACTCGTATAACTTTTCCAACAAACGAAAAAACAATGGTGTGTTGTTAAATTCCAAGATGGAGACAATGAAGGTTGGATTATAGTTAGAAGATTTTTCAGTGCCTATGCCTGTCTCTCTCGGCTGCGAGTCCCCCTCTAGTGGTTGCAGTAGAAAATCACTTAAAATTAGTTTGAAAAATCGGGCGAGTTGCGCATCCGTTTTATCTCATCCGTGGTAATAAATTTTTAAAAGTGTGAAGTTCTTTTGCAATCACTCTGTATTTTATTTATAAGCTTTTTATAACTTTGCTGTGTTAGTTTGTTTAGGTCAAATCTTGTAATCAATATTAAACTAACTTTCCGACAAGCTACGGAGCTGCAATTTGACACACTTATGCAGAATCGATGACAATTTATGATAAAGAAAAAAATTTTCAAATCGGCTCATTGGTTCGTGTTCTAATGGTACTAACTCATTACTACGAATTGATTGTTGTAACAATTGGACATTTCGTTATGGCGACAGGTAAATGTATCTATTGTTTATTGTTGCAAAATTAAGCTGTATTGTTGCCACTAAATAAAACATTATAAAAGCTTGGTTTGATAAAACCTTTTTCCTCTTAACTTGTATTAATAAAACTACAATGTATAAATAAGATAAATACTAATAATACTAAAACCAAATAATGACAACAATATAACCAAAAATCAATGAATAGAAGAAGTATTGTTCAAAATTTAAAAAGAATCCCATTGTAAGAAATTTAAACTTTTCAACTGGATATACTGCTTATGTCAGAAAGGATGAAAATCGATTATATCTAAATATATTAATAAATCATTGTATTGTAAAATGGACATTATAGAATTATAAACATATACACTATGCATTACAACGTGCGTAAAATAATGAATCTTATAGAAAGGGAAATAGAATTCCAGTACAAATGCCGAGCTTCCTAAGTGAACGTAAGACTAAGTTCGCACTACGAAACTAGTTACAAATAGAACTAGTTTCTTTTCTGGTTCCAGGTGAACCAGTTCTAATTGAACACTAGTTTTATCATCCTCCTGTTCGCACTGTTTAGAGCTGGAAATCCAGTTCCAGAAAACAAATAGAGCGTGCCCTGGAATGATTAAGGCTTCTTCATCGTTATTTATAGATGGCGCTTTTTGTTTTCCAAATTTAGTTTCGCCATCTTTCCACTTTTCTTGATTTGTTTGAGATTGAGAACACTGTTGTTCGGTAGCCATTGTGTATTTTTAATCCGTGATCGTATCGCTATTCGTGAAGACTTGTGGAAAAACTACCCAGAAGTCTTTGCATGAACAAGCACTCTCCAGCCCAGGATCCAGTTTGAGAAACTGGGGTTGGAAACCCCAGTTCCAGAACCGAAAGAACTAGTTCTTCTTACACCCAGTTTTGTTCGCACTTCACTGATAAAACTAGTACCTCTGATAGAACTAGTTTCTTTTGGCTAGTGCGAACGAGCCTTAAGGAAATCAGGTGGAATGAAGTTGTTTGTGTAAATCCTGGATTAAAACAGAATTTTAGGAATGGTGAGGGTGGCATTCAGCTACAATTTAAAGAAGCTGAGAATGCTAGGTAAGGTCCAGTAGTATGATTATTAGATAAGGATAAATTAAAAGATAAAGGTAACAAAAAAGTGGATAGTGAGGGCACGTCAATGCCAATTATAAACTACACAGATGTTGTTACAGAACATAGCGAATTTAGAAATTTGGAGGGTCAAAACAGATTGTTGAAGGAAAAAGTAAAAATAATTTATTCAAGTGAGGAGCAGAATATTAATTCAAGTCCGTTGGGAGTGCAAGCAAATAGACAAACAATTTTGAATGAAAGTTATAATCACAAAAGGAGGAAATTTGATGAAAGTAATTCAGTGAACGTTATGAATCAAGGACTGATTAGAATCGAAAATATGACTATTAGGAATATATTAGAGACTTTGGAAGAACACAGGATGCAATTAATGATTTGTCAAAATTAGTATATAAGCTTCAAAGGAAAATTAATGAAGTAGGACAAATAAGTATAAAGTGAATGATCTTAACAGAGAAACTGTGAAGAAGGTAAATATTAAGTTGAAGGACAGTGTAAAGAAAACTAAAAAATAGCCTTAAGCAGTGTACCAAAGCGAAATTGCGAAATAGGATGAAAGCTAATAATGAAAGTAACCTTCACAATATAGAAACTTATGGACCTTATCTAAGCGACGTGTTAAGGGAAAATTACAGAGAAAAACATTGGCATAAATGTCCTGAGCTAGTAAAGAAGGTTACAAAATAAAAGAGCAACCGAGGGAAAGAAACAAAAAAAAAAGAGTGAAGCAGGATGTAATGCATTAGTAATTAAGAATACGCAAGCGATCATTACAGAGAAAAGCCAAGGAGAAACAAAAGATAGGTTGCGTAAAGTTGAATTGCCGCAAACGATGCAACAAGTGGATCGCCGTGGATTTGGCAGTGGGATGGTGTCACCTCGAAAAAAGCAAAAAAAGTTTTTTTAAATTTCAGCAAAAAGCGAAAGAGTTAAAAAAGAGCGAGCATGCTGGCACTCCCTGGAGAGAAATAATCGGATGCGCCGTGAGACACAACACGGCGGGCTTAGGCGATTGGTGTAAAAAAGAAGGAGGAAGGCGAGCGGAGAAAATCGGAAAAAAAATCAGATAGATGGGTAATAGCTTCGACAGAAGCGAGTCGAAAATAAATCGCGGAGGTTCCCGAGATACAAAAGGGAACAAACATTAGGCGATGGAACTACTGCAACAGGTGGAATTGCGAAGGCTATGGCATTAAAAGGACAGTTAATTCTTGGCAGTCTAGAAAGGAAAAGAATATTAGCGTGAGGAAGCATGAATTAAGGCAGCCAAATGCGCAATGCACATTTCCTATGAGATAATAAAAGGCTCAAGTTATGCGACGTCTGAAAAGGATTCGGGTCCAGGGAAGGTCGGCAAAGTAAGAAAATTTCAGCCTCGTAATTTCGAATATGCCCCATCTCTAAAAGGGTCAGCCACAATTAATCCTGAATTATGTCATTCGGAGCGACAGCAAATTAATAAGCAAGTAAGCCAGAATAAGCTTTTGCGATAGTTAATGTCTTATCCGTGCAGTAATTGCCCCTGCAATTTAGAGCTGAATTCCCTCGTAAAAGTTAAAGAGGAAATTAATGACTCTCACGAACTAAATATTACACCTGAAAATACTTTAATTGGTGAAACGAATTTGAACATTAACACATGTGCGATAGAAAGAAAACCCACTGCCCATATCAAAGAGGAGCAACCATTAAGTGATATCCCGCCTTACCCATTGAACAGCAGAAATAATTATTTACCGACTGGATGCCAGGAACGCCGTCGTGATTCCAGGATCGAATTTATGACCGGTAATATCGGCTGGGCCCAGTAAAGCTTACCGCGCATGGTGAGCGGCTTTGCGGTATCGATCTCTTTCCAGTCAAACTTTATTCTTATTATACAATGCATACCAAGGGTGAAATATATATTAATATTGTATTTAACACTTTCCTCCAGTCAGTCGACTTACAATTCAAGGTAGTCGTTTTCTTACAGTCAAGCTGGACTCTAGGACAACAATTTTCATACCCAAGCTTGTAACAACGCATTTGCTGATAGGAGCGAAGCATCGGAAAAAAGGATGCTCTGACTCCGAAGAGAAACCATTTCCACGCTTCCAAGAATCGTAAATTGCAATTAAATGAGCTAATCGCTCAAATAAACTATGTAATGTCTAAGAATTTAGATTTTGTAAATTATCCAATATAATTTTGACTTTGTTATTAATTAAATCTTGTATAAAGAAAAAGATAATTCACTTGTATTAACTCCAATATTGTATAATCATGATTCATAAATGTATCCATAGAATTGTTATACGGAAAAAAAGCAATCGAAAGTGATTTATTTATTCATTACCGTCTCCCGACCTAACTCTGTGACGTGATTTACCACTCTCTGCAATAATATTAATTAAAATATGTGACAACTACTATTGTTCCCACCGTACTTTTTCTTAACCTACGAGATGAGTGTTAATTTAACTTTATTCCCTTTTAACGATGACTTTAAGTGCTATTGTACTATTTGCTTATAAAGTATATTAAAAATAATATCCCCTCACTTCGATAGCAGTATTTATTTATAGCTTCCACTGCATTAAGTCATGACAGGCGGTCTATTCCCAATTGGCACTACGAGTTTACACGGTACGCATTATTAACGAAGAAATAAATTAAGATACGTTCAAAGGCAAAGGTAAGAGTGGATCGAAGGCAGAAAATAAACAGTATTTATCTGCGAATTACTTAGCAGTCCTTTCACGAAACGAACGTCTCGCTTTGTAGTCCTTAGGGCAATTATTTTCATCACAGATCGGCAACATATATCGGTGTTCGAATTTTGTTGTACCAGTGAATTCTCCTCCACAAGAAAACATTTTAACAGGGTGTCACCTCATCTTCGTGAGAAAAAAGAGAAGTCGAATGAGGTGACAGAAGAAGTGAAAGAGAGAGGCGATCAAGAGAGAGAAGAAAAAGCCGACCCTCGCTGAAAGTAATGGAAACGGTCGGAAGAAGGGAGATCAACTCGCGCTACGATTGGCGGAAAAGAGGAAAAATGAAATTGAAGGAAAAAAGGAAATTTCTAGGAGAGAGGAAAAGGGCAGAGGGTTCGAGACTCCGAAGAGTGAATTTGACGGAAAGTCGAGAGGGAATGAAAACATGAGAAATAATAAGTAGCGATATGGCCATGGAACAAGGGAGTCACATGGAGTAGCTGGAGACGCTACGTAACCGGGAACACCACGGAAGTTGGCGTGGATGTTTTGACGGGAACCGGAGATGGGAGAAACGAAGGATAAAGGTCGTTTCGACGAACGGCGGAGAGAAGGTTCGTTAACGGGAGTCAGCACGACGCAGTGCTGGGAGGAGTCGAAGTTCGCCAAGCGTCTCGAGAAGCCGAAAGTATCCGATGGGAGTCAAAGCAACGAGCCGTGGAGAAGAGAGAAGGACCGGCTATTCTTCCTCAGCGAAAGCCCTCACCTACTTGCCAAGTAAGAGCAACTTTTCTGATATTATATCGCCCGCGATAGGCGTTATTCCTTCAGCCCATAAGACGATGCAGAAAGTTATCGACCCATAAATGTTCTGCATAATAAAAGGACGTATGGACAAAATAGTAATAATAATATTATTAGCGGAGCTGAGAGTGATGTAGTGCTAAAGAAAGATTACACTAATGACTTTCTTTCATCCAGTGCCAAGGGTTCAGCCAAGTTTGTAAAAATAGAAGGCGTCAGTCAGCCCAGCCAAGCAGCGAATTTGTCGGGGTTTAAATCTTCGCTTTCAGGAGAAAACGAGGAGGAGCCTTCCATTAAGGAACGCTTAAACGACATTTCGACGTCCAGTGCCAGAGAGATAGAGAATGCTCTCCAACTAGACGGAACCGGCCAGCCCTGCCAAGCAGTGAATTTGCAACCAATACATTCTTCACTCTCACGGAAGAGAGAGGAGCCAAGTCGCAATTGCAGCGTGCCTTTAGCATTAGGTAGTGTCGACAAGGCCCTAGTCGTTCTACCGCGCTCGGTAGGCAGCGTTGCGTCTTTTGGTAGTAAACTTTGGAATTATTGTGGTCAGCGCCTTGACTGGATGTTGATTAATGTGTACCTTTTATTTTCCCACTAGCTCCCACCTACGAGAAGCTTTACCCTTCGAGGTTGCCATCCTCTGTTTCAACGGCGGCCAGCAGCAGTTCCTACGCCTGCATTAGCCAAGGGTGGTTTGTTCATCGCTCAGGTGATTCCAAAGCCATGTCAGAAGACAGCTTAATATATAATGGAAGATCACTCTCAAGTCGGATGACAGACTAAGTGCCCAGAGATCCAAGTTACTGCAGACAGCTTCTGTCCTTACTGTTTGCTTTATATTTTCAAATAATCTTTATTAACTTTAAACGTTAATACCCAGACGTGTAAAGATTGTAATTCAAGAATTTTGCATTATAATTAAAATTCAGAAGTTTTTATTATATCACTAGTTAAGGAAAGTGAATTTAATAAAAAGACAAATCTGATGTTTATTAATGTAAAGTTTGACCCGAGGTCAAACATCAACTTTGAACTCTGATATTAAACAGTTTTCAAAAGTAATATTTTTGTCTCCCGCCTTTTCCCTCCTGTACACTAAACATTTTTACTCTACTCAGTGGTTTAGTTGTGACAGGAGGAGGGTGGAGCTTGGTAGCAGAAAACGGTAGAGACCAAGGCTTCAATGGTCAAGAAAAGAAGAAAGAAGAACACAAAACGGACAGCACCAAAGAAGGACAAAAACGGACGAGGAGAAAGACGTTTCTCAGGAGCCGGGGCATAAGGACCAAAAAAGAAGTATCGCAAATCGGCAGGTGGCGAACATTCTAGTTTTTAAGATGGAAGAAGAGGACTTAAAAACATGGCTTAAGAAAGAGCACTTTAACAGAAAGAGTATCAAGAAAATAGAGGACTACAACAGGGGCTATGTCCAATTAATCAGTAGGATAAAAGATTGGAAAGAAGAGGCTAAAGTTAGCACGGATATTCAAATGGATTTAAAGTGTGAAAGGAGGACGAAGTTAAAAGAAATAATGAAACAGGCAGAAAAATTATTATCACAAAGAAACGTAGGAAAATGGCGTGATGATAATAATGAAAATTATGAAAATTTAAGGAACTCTGAGTTTAAAAATAAACTAGATAGAGAAGTTAGTGGGGCTTCAGCTAGAAGTAAAGTTAATCAAGAACCAGAGTTGACAAATTGTAAAAAAGTTAAACGAAAGAGGCTGAAAAAAAAAGAAGGAAAGGCGCATTCAAATAAAAAGGGGTCAAGTATTAATGAAGTTAATTTATTAGAAATTAATAAAGAGGAGAATCCACGTTATCAAATAGTAGAAAAGCAAAAGTTAAGTGAAGATAGGAATAACTTAACAAGAGAAGAATTAGCGCAAGAAGAAGTTAATCACAAAAAATTAAACTCAGAATTTTTAGCAGAGGAAAATTCGAGTAAAGAATATTATAAAAATAAAAGTAATGAAAGCAGTTTTGGACAAAGTTTCTGACGAGAAGTTAATGGAAGAGATCGAACAATGCAAAAAGATAATAAAGGAAAGCAAATTAAGATGTGCGTACAAATTATCAGTGGCATTGTCGGTCGCCCATGCCAAAAGATTTATGGATGTAGTTGGACTACAGGACTATTTAATGGAGGCAGTGCAATCCATCCCGTTTAGACCGATTAGAAACGGAAGATTTTCGACTGATTTGGAAAGAATAATTGAATTAGTAGTACAAAAAAAAGAATAAAGTCCGTTATAAGTGGAATAGACAAGAAATCGAAAAATCTAAAAAGTGGGAAAACATTAAGAAGTTAGTATCGTTGGATGCGTAAAATAGGACGATAGCAAAAACAGCAAAGACAGCTAACATAGTGAAGAGGAAGGAATTAGAAAGCAATCAAGGGCCAGAGCTTGCAAATATTAAATATAGACAAGCGGAAGAAAATAGTAACTTCAAAGAAATAAGAGTGACAAACGTTCCAATTGAATGAAATGGCGAAAGAATTAAAGATAAGGTAGTTCAAGAGGAGGATTTTGAATTTGTAGGTAAAATAGAAAGATACAATAATGCTCAACAGGAAGACGAGGTTATTAAAGATAAGTCTCAATTAGAAGAAAATAGGCTCCGAAATGGGGAGCAGCAAAATTGTATTAAGATTATGAAAGAATATGAAATTATTCGAAATAAGTTTAAGAAAACACTCGGGATGCAAGAGGATAGGCAGCAGTACGGAAACGGAAAAGCCCTATCGCAGCAAGGTACGAAGGAGATGGAATACGAAAGATTTAAGGAAATAGATTCACAGGATGCTTCATTGGAAGAATCAGAGCAGAACAATGATAGCATAAGAAGGAATCAAAAGAAAAGTAGAATAAAGAAAAAGGCCACGACTCAAGTTAAAAATCGGAAAGTTAGTCAAGTAGAAGACAGTGAAAAAGTAAAGAAGCTGTTAGGTAAAATTCTTGAACGACTCATAAAGCTAGAAGCGAAAATGGAGAAACTGTGGGAAAGCAAGGAAAGAATTGCAACAAATCACAGGTGCTTCAAGGAAGTTTCAGAAATATCTCCAGCATTCCAGGGAAAGAAAATAGAAGAGCGGAGTAGGAATTTTAAAAGGAAGCATAAGCAGAAGCAAACTTCATTAGTAGCTAGGAGACAGATTTTTAACAAAAACGAGGAATCGGGCCAAAAATATGAATCAAGAGTGTTTTACGGAAAGGAATATAAAAATAAGCAAGTTCGTCATCTCAAGGAGAAAAATAGAGCATTAAGAGAGAATGATAGAAGACGGAAGAGAAAGACGAGAGAGAAACATCATACAGATCAAGTCAAAAAGCCGCAAACGAAAAAGCAAGTTTTTCGTCGCGGGTTTAGCGGTGGGAAAATGTCACCTCATCTTCGTGAGAAAAAAGAGAAGTCGAATGAGGAGACAGAAGAAGAGAAAGAGAGAGGCAATCAAGAGGGAGAAAAGAAAAAGCTGACCCCCGCTGAAAGTAATGGAAACGGTCGGAAGAAGAGATATCAACTCGCGCTCCGATTGGCGGAAAAGAGGAAAAATGAAATTGAAGGAAAAAAGGAAATTTCTAGGAGAGAGGAAAAAGAGAAAGGGTTTGAGACTCCAAACAGTGAAGGTGACGAAACTCGAGAGGGAATGAAAACGTGAGAAAGAATACGTGGCGACATGGCCATGGAGCAAGGGAGTCGCACGGAGTAGCTGGAGGTGCTACGAGGCCGGAAACGACACGGAAGTTGGCGTGGATGTTTCAACGGGAACCGGAGACGGGAGAAACGAAGGATAAAAGTCGTTTCGACGAACGGCGGAGAGAGGGTTCGTTACGGGAGTCAGCACGACGCGGTGCTGGGACAATTTGAAGTCGCCAAGCGTCTCGAGAAGCGAAAAGCATCCGACGGGAGCGAAAGCAATGAGCCATGGAGAAGGGAGAGGGACCGGCTTTTCTTCCTCAGTGAAAGCCCTCACCTACTTGCCAAGAAGGAGCAACCTTTCTGATATTATTTCGCCCGCGATAGGCGTTATTCCTTCAGCTCATAAGACGGTGGAGAAAGTTATCGACCCCATAATTGTTCCGCATAATATAAGGACATATGGACAAAATATTAATAACAAGAAATTAAGCCTCCCGATGAAGGTATAGGAAAGTAGCGGAAGCCCTGAGTTCATCTATTTTTTTTTTTGGCCGGCCTGGCGGCCGAGTGGGCTAGGGCGTAGACTTTCTAGTTCTCGAGGCCATTTGGTCGTGGGTTAGAATCCCACCATGGGCATGGATGGTTGTGTTTATCCCGGGCTGCGTATGGACAAAACTTGTGTAAAAGGCGCAAAATAGTAGTCGACGCCAAAATTTCTTACTTACTTACTTACTTTTCAAACCCGCTTATCCGTTAGGGTCGCGGGGGCAGCAGCCCTATAGAGGATATCCAGCGATCGCGATCTTCCGCCATCAGGCGTATGTCGTCCCTGGAATACCAAAGCGACTCGAACCCAGATTCTTCATGTAGTCTAGCGACCTGGTTCTAGGCCGACTCCTTGGTCTTTTACGCACCGGCTTGGAAAATAACAACAGCCTAAGAAGACCATCTCTTTTGCGGCATCCGTATCATGTGGCCATACCAGCGCAACAGAGATCTCTCAATGCGGAGAAGTAGCGGCTCAACACCTAAAGACTCCCTGATTGTGCTGCTGTGCACTCTATCTACTAGGGTAAAACCTGCCACACCTCTCAGAAATCTCATTTCGGCCGCTTGTACACGGGATCGCACACTTTCGATCATTACCCAAGCTTCATGACCATAGGTGAAAATGGGGACAAAGATGGATTTAAAGACGGAGAGCTTGGCCTTGTTACCCAGCTCGCGTTTTGTTACAAAGGATCGCCACAGTTCACGTCTGACACAGCTTGCTGCACCGATCCGAGCATTCAATTCTTTCTCCTGCCGTCCATCACACGTGAATACAATCCGAGATACCTGAATTTCTCCACCTGTCTCAATGAGGCTCCCCTAACATGGAGAGCGCACTGAACAGGCTGTCTTGAAAGGACCAGAACCTCAGTACTAGCCATACTGATCTTCATCCCAGCTCTTCACATTGGGCTGCAAACTGGTCTAGTGCATGCTGAAGGTTCGTGCGAGAAGACCGAAGGAAGACAAGGTCGTCAGCAAAGATCAACCTCTCCACCAGGCAGTCCACCACACAAACACGCTCATCGCCTCGGCTGCCCCTGTCAATCCAGTCCATAAAGATAATGAAAAAGAGGGGCGTCAGTACGCACCATTGGCGGAGTCCAACCCCACGGTCAACGGTCTTGAATTAATGCGATTTAACCAGACACACATCTCAGAGCTTTCGTACAGACACTTGATAGTAACCAGTAATCGCCCATCCACTCCATACTTTTGCGCCGGTCAGGTGGCCGAGAGGGATAGGGCGAGGGCTTTCTAGTTCTCGAGTCCGCCTGGCCATGGGTTCGAATCCCGCCGTGGGCATGGATGTTTGTGTTTGTCCCGGGCTGCATACGGATATAACTTGTTTAAAAAAGGCGCAAAATGACCTAAGTAGTCGACGCATAAATTTCTAGACCCCCCCCCCCCCTCATACACTTGCAACACATGCCAGAGCTTCTCCCGAGAAACTCTGTCATATGCTTTTTCGAGGTCTACAGAGCAAGCGTAGTCCTCTTTTGTATACTCCCAGGATTTGTCAGTGCTTCGGCCAGGTCAGAAACCACACTGCTCCCCTGACAGTTTGGAGCCGACTATTTCTCGACTTCTCTTCTCCAGACACTTAGCGTACTCTTTCCCAGGAATGCTGAGCAAAGGGATGCCTCGATAGTTGTTGCAATCTTACTGATCTCGTATTTTGAAGAAAGGGCTCACAATTCCTGTCTGCCATTGCTTAGGTGCCTGCCCAGATATCCAAGCAACCTGACACACTCGAGTCAGCCACAGGATACCATCCTGATTTAAGGCCTTTAACATCTCGGACCGGATTTCATCATCACCTGCAGCTTTGCCAGTCTTCAGGGACTTAATTGCCAATCTGACTTCTGCTTCAGTGATAATACCGTGACTATTCTCTGCTCCAAAGTGCACCTCATGTGCCTCAGTTGTTCCTGTCACCAGATTAAGAAGAGATGCAAAGTATTCCTTCCACCTATGCAACACGCTCTCTTCCTTTTTCAGAAGCCTCCTATCTTCTTTCCTTTCTCATCATTTTCGATCGAATGATATATCACATTCTATTTGTTGCCATAAATTTCTTAAGACCAAGTGATTGACACCTCCACAACTCCGACCTTATTAGGACAATTTTTGCCCAAACTTTGCAGTAATGTTGAACTTGCTTAGAGGAATCGGCATACCAAAATTCACTTTTTCAAATGCATAAATACGCATAGATTTTTTGGTCCCCGCTAATTTCTGCCCCCGAAACTCCGACCCCAGTGAGCCAATCAAAACCAAATTAAATAGTAAAGGTGTACATGCCCATAGTAAGCTGCAATCTAAATTTCAACATTCTTCGTCAAAAAATGCGGAAATTATGAAGGGGACGGACATATGGACAGACAAACGGACATTGTGAAAACAATAAGTTGCTCCATTTATCCGGACATACATCTCAGATCTTTAGTACAGAGACATGATAGCAACCAGTAATTGCCCATCCACTCCTTACTCTTGCGCCGGTCAGGTGGCCGAGAGGGCTAGGGCGAGGGCTTTCTAGTTCTCGAGTCCGCCTGGCCGTGGGTTCGAATCCCGCCGTGGGCATGGATGTTTGTGTTTGTCCCGGGCTGCGTACGGATATAACTTGTTTAAAAAAAGCGCAAAATGACCTAAGTAGTCGACGCATAAATTTCTAGAACCCCCCCCCCCACATACACTTCAGACACTTAGCGTACACTTTCCTAGAAATGCTGAGCAAAGAGATGCCTCGATAGTTGTTGCAATCTTACTGATCTCCGTTTTTGAAGATAGGGATCACAATTCCTGTCTGCCATTGCTTAGGTGCCTGTCCAGATATCCAAGCATCCTGACACACTCGACTCAGCCACAGGATACCATCCTGATTTAAGGCCTTTAACATCTCGGACCGGATTTCATCATCACCTGCAGCTTTGCCAGTCTGCAGAGACTTAATTGCCAATCTAACTTCTGCTTTAGTGATACTACCGTGACTATTCTCCGCTCCATGGTGCACCTCATGTTCCTCAGTTGTTGCTGCACCGGATCAAGAAGAGATGCAAAGTATTCGTTCCACCTATGCAACACGCTCTCTTCCATTTTCAGAAGCCTCCCATCTGAACTCTTAATAGTTTGTGATTAAAGATACTTCTTTCAACGGAGGCGGTGCACGGTCTGTCAGAATACTTTGTTTTCCGCACGATAGTCTGCCTCCAATTTCTCCCCGAACTTCTCCCAGGCCTTGGATTTAGCTATTGATACTGTCTTTGCTGCTGCTTTTCGCGCCTCAGTGTACCGCACTCGACTCGAAGTTGACTTATTTGACTTATTTGCTGTTAGCCAAAATTTCTAACAAAACCAATCATCTATTTTTTTTATTCCTTCATCTGCACTTTTTAACCCCCCCATTTTTTTAAACCAAAAATTGTTTTTCTCGATCCTTGTATGTAGAAAATATAAAAGAACCCTATCTTCTTTCCTTTCTCATCATTTTCGACCGAATGATATATCAAATCCTATATGTTGCCATAAATTTCTTAAGGCCAAGTGATTGACACCCCCACAACTCCGACCCTATTGAGACAATTTTGCCCAAACTTTACAGTGATGTTGACCTTACTTAAAGGAATCTGCATACCGAATTTCACTTTTTTATATGCATAAATGCGCATAGACCTTTTGGTCCCCTTTAATTTCCGCCCCCGAAACTCCGACCCCAATACGCCAATCAAAACCAAATTTAATAGTAAAGGTGTACGTGCCCATAGTAAGCTGCTGTCTGAATTACAACCTTCTACGTCAAAAAATGCGGAAATTATGACGGGGACGGCGGACGGACAGACAGACGGACATTGTGAAAACAATAAGTAGCTCCATTCTTCCGCTACTTAATAATATTAGCGGAGCTGAGAGTGACGTACTGCTAAAGAAAGATTACACTAATGACTTTCTTTCATCCTGTGCCAAGGGTGCAGCCAAGTTTGTAAAAATAGAAGGCGTCAGTCAGCCCAGCCGAGCAGCGAATTTGTCGGAGTTTAAATCTTTGCTTTCAGGAGAAAACGAGGAGGAGCTTTCCATTAAGGAACGCTTAAACGACATTTCGACGTCTAGTGCCAGAGAGATAGAGAATGCTCTCCAACTAGACGGAACCGGCCAGCCCCGCCAAGCAGTGAATTTGCAACCAATACATTCTTCACTCTCATGGAAGAGAGAGGAGCCAAGTCGCAATTGCAGCGTGCCTTTAGCATTTCTCCTCCCAGCTTCTTCACATTTGTCTACAAACCAGTTTAGTGCATGCTGAAGGTTATTGCGAGAAGAGCCAAGCAGGACAAGGCCGTCAGCAAACAGCAACCTCTCCACCAAGCAGTCACCCAAACAAACGCGCTCATTGCCTCGGCTGCTCCTGTCTATCTACTTCATAGATAAAGATAATGAAAAAGAGGGGCGAGTCCAACATGTACGTACCCTTGGCAGAGTCCAACACCCACGGTGAACGGTCTTGACTTAATGCCATTTATCCGTACACACATCTCAGAGCTATCATATAGAGACATGATAAGAACCAGTAATTGCCCATCCACTCAATACTCTTGCAACACTTCCTGAGGAACTCTGTCAAATGCTTTTTCGAGGTCCACAAAGCAAGCACAGACATCTTTTGCTTACTGTCAGGATTTCTCAAAGATTTGCCTTTGAGCAAAGATGTGATCCGTTGTGCTTCGGCCAGTTCGAAAACCACACTGTTCCCCCGACAGTTTGAAGTCCACTATTTCCCGACTTCTTTTCTCCAGACACTTAGCGTACACTTAGCCTCGATAGTTGTTGCAATCTCTTTGATCTCACTTTTTGAAAATAGGAATCACAACTTTTGTCCTGCAGTGCTTAGGGGCCTGGCCAGATATCCAAGCAACCTAACACACACCTGAGTCAGCCACAGGATACAATCCTGATTTAAGGCCTTTAACGTCTGGGGTCGCATTTCATCGTCAACTGCAGCTTTGCCAGTCTTCAGGGACTTAATTGCCCATCTAACTTCTGCTTTGGTGATACTACCGTGGCTATTCTCTGCTCCCAGGTGCACCTCATGTACCTCAGTTGTTGCTGTCAGCGGATTAAGCAAAGATGAATGTATTCCTTCTATCTATACAATATGCTCTCGTCCGTTTTCAGAGGCCTCCCATCTGAACTCTTTAAGAGTTTGTGATAAAAGAGACTTCTTCCCACGGGGGAGTCACACGGTCTGTCATAATACCTTGTTTGCTGAACCATAGTCTGCCTCCAATTTCTCCCCGAACTTCTCCCGGCTTTGGCTTTAGCTGTTGATAGTGTTTTTACTGCTGCTTTTCGCGCCTCAGTGTACCGCACTCGACTCGAAGGTGACTTATTTTCAAGCCATAGAAAATAGGCTTCGTTCTTTGCCTTGACAGCTTCTTGGACTTCACTGTTTCACCATGCAATCCTTTTCTCACTGCCCTGCGCCACACCCAGCCGCTTACGCCACAGAACAATGCAGCCTAAATAATCACAGCAGTTTTGAATAACTGCTACTCCTCTTCAACAGTACCACGATCATTGGGTAGTTCTTTGAAACGTGAAGATATGTTATCTGAAAGGTCTTCCTCACAGCTCTATCCTCCAATTACTCCCATTTGATGCGCCAAATCTGTCTGGACCTAGTATTTCGCGTGATTGGCCTGGATTCAGAGAACCGCAAATTGCAGACAACAAGGTGGTGATCAGTTGAGTGTTCTGCCCCTCTCCTCACACGAGCATCCAACACTGATCGGAATAACTCAGGTGATACGATTTCAAAATCAATCAATGACTTCTGGTCCATTGCATCCCTGTATCAGGTATACTTATGGACATCCCTGTGCTAGAAGAAGGTGTGTTTGATGGAAACCCCATTGTTACAACAGAGATCCAAGAATCACCTCCCATTTGCATTTAAATCAGTGTCATTATTCCTCCCAATCACGTCTTTCCACGTTTGGTCATCAGCCCCTACGTCGCCCACCAGGATGACAGAATGTGTACTCCCTCTCCTGTTAAGAGAAGTATCAACTTCATCTATACCCTGTCTCAGCTTTAGTTGAGAGTGACGTCACGAGAGAAGCGGTTAGAGCTCTGTAAAAAAAGTTCAAAATTCTTTCTGGATTCATATTTCATATTTTTCTCCTCGATATAATAAAAATTCGGCGGATAGAAAAGCCATTTGACGAAATTTAAAAAAAAATAAAATAAAATGAAGTCGGTATGTAGTCGAGATTATTTGATTGCAAAATGGCGGCGTTATGTTCCTGCGTGAAAAAAGTGAAAGAACTATCAGAAATGAAAGACGATCGAGTTTCCACGAAGAGGATTAAAATATTTTAAACATTAATTCAAAAAAATTGATATTTGACAGATATCCATTCGACTCGAATATCCAAGTTTCGAGAAGCTACGCGATTTTGGCCTAACTTATTGTTCTTAGGCAATGTACTAGTCTAACGGCGGAAGGAAAAGATGTTGTGCACTATGTCCGGTAAATGAGGTCACTATCAACTGAAGCTGAGACAGGGTATAGAGAGTGGGTACTCTGTGACTGAATTCGGAACATATGCAGCGAATAGACAGAGAGAGAGAGAGTGAGAGAGAGAGACCGTTTCTTATCTGAAGTCTCAGAAGACACATTCTTCCACCTTAGGGGGTCAAACCTGCAACATAATCTGCCAGTTGGAGACTTGTGAGTATCCCCACTCCCGCTTGGGTAGTCATGTTAGGGTCGACACCTGCGTAGAAGGCTTCCACCCTTTTTCTAAGTCCACAGTTCCAGAACCCGGACCTTTCGTAGAGGTAATACCTATGATATCCAGTCGATATCGTTTGGCTCCACTAACTCTTGATTCCTTTCTTGTCATGGAGAATACGTTTCAAGTGCCGATTGACCTCACCCGATCCCGTTGTCGCTTTACCCGTTTCTCCTCTTGGGTAAAGGCATGCGTTGCCCCCGACCATTTCCCCAAGCGCATAGCGAGGCATTGATGGGGCTTCTCGGAGGCATTGCTCCGAGATAACAGCCGGGAGACTGTCGACTATTTTTCGAATGAGAGTTTCTGCTTAACTCCGGAACGCGGGTGGCTTTAACCCGATGCAGTAAGAATTCTCTCATTCATGGACATCACGAGATATGTTTGTTTGGATACTCTTTGTCTCACATCTCAAACATGACCTTTCAGGTAAGGGTGAACCTAAAGTAGCAGTGCTACACCCAACATAGCTCACCGAATCCCTGAAGCACACAAATCCCTGACTCACGGTAAGGGGGCATCCATGGTTATATTATACTAGTATCATATTTATGTTCTGTGATTTCCAAGATCCATATAAAGATACTTTTAAATACGAGAATAATAATCTAATCATATGATTACGTAGGCTAATTTTCTTAGAAATCTTCATAATTTTCATTTCTTCAATTTGTTTCTTAAAACACTATTGACTACTTCGTCTTTTTAACAATATTTTTATGCAGTATATTTCATAGAATACCTCAATTTTTAAACATATGAGTTTATCAGTAATATTATTTGATCTAAACAGTGACATCGCATCCTCATTAGCATCTACTCTGTTTTTCTATTTCTCTTTTTAATAAGAAAGATATGATGTTAGTTTAATGGAATGCAGTTAATTCTCATTTTATACAAAATTTGAAGGATGTCTTCAAAGAAATAATGCGTATAGGTTCACAGAACCCCGAGTCATGTTCGATTTCTTTTAATGCTTTATCTCAAGACAGGAGAAGACGCATTCCTTTTTATCTTCCGGGGAAAATTACGTATAAATAAAATTTTACAAAGTACTCATTCATCAGCTTTAGCACTTGGCGATTCTTCAAGCTGCTGCCTTAAATAACCCCGCACTTTTGAGCTGCTCCCGTGTGAAATAATGCTATAAATCTTCAACTTCCTGAGCCGTTTCCTAAATTATGTGAATTTTTTCCTGGAATTTGGTTAATTTTCGTAATTGACGTAATCTCTTTCACTTTTAGGTGTATGCAATTACTCCTGTGAAATTCCAGGGGCTTCAATTATATTAAAATGACTTTGTTTTCGTCTTATACCTCGATAAAAATGCTGAATACGTATAAAGAACATTTATGATATATCAGTTTTTTAACATTCGATTAAATTTTGTCTCCTCTAATTGCTGACTGCTAAATTGAATAATACCTATTTGTAGTTTTTACAAGAAATATTTTGTAGTATTTTGAGATATTTGAGGCATATAGTACGTATTTATTTTTCTTTTTAGTTTATAAACTAACACCTGGTGAATTTAGGTTGGGCATACAGAATTCAACTTTAAATACAAAGTGAATGAATACATGATATAAAGGAAAGTGACCAAATTCGGGCCCCCATTTTGTTTTTAACGTATACAGACGAAACTACGAAGTAAAAATCATTGAAAAAATATGCAACGCATTAGTAATATTTTTAATATCTTAAGATGTGACGCGATATTAACAGTTAAAAAAGTTGAATTTTTAATATCCAAAATGTATACAATTTAAGCAAAATAAAACTATAAAGATTGTCTTCTATCCCAACATGTTGTACATTGGATGTACATTTCGGCAATTATGTTGTGGTAAAAGAGCTATTTTATAGTTTTGTTTTGCTTATATTGTTTACATTATGGTATTAAAAATTCAACTTTTTAACTCTTAATATTGTGTCACATTTTAAGATATTACAAACTTTTATATTAATATTGTATATTCACAGTTTTTATTCTTAGTAATGGAACAGACACCTAGTTAAAGGTGAGTTCAGTGCAGATTTGGTTAATTTCACAAAAAATCGAGAAAGTTTTTTGCATAAATTTATTCTTCTATATTTTAGTAAAGTATATTTGTTTTCAAAATTTTAAAAATTACGAATAAATACAAAAAACAATTAATTTATAGTATGAATATGAATTAAAAATGTCTTTTTTCGTATGGCTAAAACTTCTTTAGGTCTTCTTGACGGTCGTCCAGATCATACTTTACATCCACATTGCGAATCACGTACTTCAACACCTTCTCTGATTTCAGTTGATGATGCTGAATTTTTAAGATAGTGTCAGACTTAATTCCAGATACTAAGTTGTTGTGTGTTTTTTCGTCTTCACGTTTAATTTTGATGGTTTCAGCTCTGGGCCGTTTGAATAATGGAACATGCTTCTCAAACTCACTTAAAATCGTCTCAAAAGGCACGCCATGAGTCCACACGATAATTGCGCGACATAGGAGCTTTTGGTGATCCTTTGGTCGTTTTCATTAACCGAGCGACTTTGTCCATTTTTCGTGTTCTTCCTTCTGAAAGCACTGAGGACTTTTTCATTTATACTGGAGACGGTCTTAGGTTATCAATCCTCGTCCCCCTTTTGAGTTTTTTATTACGAATAAGGGTCCAGGCAGTGTCTTCCACTTCTCCTTCACTTCCGTCGAAGTGACTTCTTTTACTGCCACCGTTTGTCGAATAGTCACGATCATCAATTACTTCCATGGATTCCACTTTGTTAGCAGAGAAAACACATTTAAAAACATTTCTTACTTCACTGTCTGCCATGAAGATTTCTGCCTTCGGAGTCACGGAAATAAAATTACAGCTAACAAGGCCAATATACGTACAAATATAGCAGCGGTTAATCAATAAGAAACTTTTTTCTCAATTAAAGAAACTAAAGGCATCCAATCGGCTACTGGTATAGGACACCGTCGTTATTCAACAACCACTTGGATGCTTATGCTTGGTAGTTTGAGCAGATTCCAGGAGAGTTAGAAATTTCTCAATTTTAATAGAATGATTAATTTCAAAGACATTTGTCGAGAAATGGTTCTATTTGCTACCTCTCCTGGAATGTGTTTAAATTGCCAAGCATAAGCAATCCAATTAGTTGTTGAATAACTATGATGGTCTTATACCAGGTGTTGTTTGGAATTCTTTAGTTTCCTTTATTGTCGAATAATTTTTCTTATATGTTAACTCCTGCTATTGTCGTTGTGTTCTTTTCTCAATAACCCAGTAATACATATTACCTACTATAAATTACCCAAGTTCGTTCTTGAAGAAAAGGCAGAATAAAATAAAATGTATACCAGCATTGAATTAATGGTATCTGATCTTTTAACTACTACTTACCAGAAGAAATAATAAATAAAGAGAATAATGATTTATTTAGCGAGTAAACGTTATTGAAATTTATTACTTGAAAACAAACATTTTTCTTTATAGAATAAAAATATATCTTTAAGCAAGAAAGAAATATATTAAAAGGGAATCACAATAATCACAAAAGGGTTATAATATACAAAAAGAATGATCCAAAATTTCCACTGGACTAGTATCACTTAGTATAGAGAAAAAAAATGGACGTCTAGAGTGATATGGATAATTAAGCGTTTATTGTCGACGCGTTTCGGCTTTACACCTTCTTCAACGGGCATTAACAAAAGTAACAAATGTGAAATAAAAAATCATCAGTATATATAGGGTATTTCATAATTGGTGTCCCGTCTTTAGGTCCAAATAACGACTCAAGGGGAACAGATTGGGGGGAAATGAATATTGATTATTTGGTTTTAATGTCCCCTAATTCAGAATAAAAACATTTCGCGTCCCTGGGGGTGAAGGGGTAAATTTTGAAAATTTTAATTTTGTAGGGGTAGGGGTTAGACCCCATATGTTATTTAGAACGTTGTAGAGCATCATGTAAAATGTGGGTTTAGCAAAACACCCGGTGAAAAATCTCATCCCCTGCCCTTTATCGAGTGGGTAAAGTGAAAAGTATGGCTAGCTAATGTAGATAAAATCAGAAAAACTCATTAGAAACTTATTAGAACTTTATTACTTATTAGAAAACACTATATTTGAAAATGAATGAGAATGAATGAGTCGTTACCCTGAAAAGCTAATGGTCTTGACCCCACTCCAAATGCAGGCCCTACTGTTTTCTAAGAAGTAAGGTTTTTGTCCACATCTTATGAAACCAATTATGAAACACCCTGTATAGGTAAAAACAGTGATAGGACCACCAATCAGAGAAAAGGACCACTAAATATTGGTGGTTTAAAATTCTGCAATTGGAGGACATCATAAAATAAAAAACAACTCTAAGACGAAGTTTGTGATCAATGGGCGTACCTAATAGAGGTATATATTTCCAGTCTGTCTTGTCATTAAAATCAATTATGAAATCTATGGTAGTATCTCTATCGAGAGAAACCTGATTGTTTAGTAATTTGTCTTTGTTGAGTCTTAGATGTTTCCTTATCTCGATTTCCTCTTGTATGACAATGCTTTCGGGGTTCTTTCCAATCCATGTAGTTGTCGTACAATCTTCAATTGGGGGCACCGGGTGTCTGTTAGTGATCAGATGTTCAGCATTGGCTGACATCTTATCCTTGTTTAACCAGGATCTTCTATGTTCATTATATCTGATAGTAAATGATCGTTTTGTGGATCCAATATAACAGGCTTCGAGTTCTGGGCATTAGAGCTTATACAACCCACATAGTTTATACAGTAAAATCCCGTTACAACGTACTTCAAGGGAACAGGAAATCTGTACGTTAATACGAGGTGTACGTCGTTCTGGAACTGGAGGGCTTAGTGTAGTCCTCGAAATTCACTACATTCCAGAAGAGTTACCAGACTGAATTTTGCCTTCTTTGTTTTGTTGATGGCGTAGGAGACATAGTCGCCCCAATGTAGCTTGACGTCTATTACCACTCCGAGATATTTGTAATGTTTTACCCGTTCGAGCTCTTTACCAGAAAGAAACAAAGGACTTAGGGGTTTTCAAAGTTTCTTCGTAATGAACATCGCTTTGCATTTGTCAACATTTAGATTGTGTCTCCATGCAGAGATTTCCGGGTTTATATATGCTACACAAACCGACCAATGAAATGTGAACTCGACTTAATTAGCCCATTGGCTCGATTGCAACTTTCGCATGGGCTGTATTGACCAATCAGAGCAAGACAATCGAACGACATACGTTGTAATGAAGTGATAATTTAACCAAGGGAACGTAAAATTTGTCCGTTAATGCGAGGTGTACGTTAAAGTGAGGTACGTTGTTCAAAAACTTTTTAGCATTAAAATACGTACATTTCAGCCGGAGATCTTAAATTTGTACGTTATTCTGAAATGTACGTTAATGTGAGGTACGCAGTAACGGGATTTTACTGTACACGAGCTCTTCTTGGATCTTCTTCTTGGGTTTAGGGAAAATTTGCTATTATTCGTAGTTCTATAGGCCACTCTCAGGCCATGTTCCTGAAAATCGTTGGTGAGTTTTCTAAGGCTGGGATTATTGTAAGTGAAAGTAACAAAATCCCTCTTGATTTTATTATCTTCCTTTCTCCGCTGTTTCAAGCTCGTCTTGACATTTTTCAGGATATAATAAGTTATGTGTTTAGGGAATCCGTTGAGTCTCGCAGAATTCAAAAGTATTGGGGAATTCAAAATTTGAGTCTCGATTTCTTCTTTCTTAGCTTTTTGGGTAATGGGGAATGTCAGAGCCCGATGAAAGTTCTGTCTGATGGCAGCAGTCTTATGTTGCATAGGGTGATTCGAGTGGAAGGGGATAATGTTTGCCGTGGTAGATTTTTTTGAATGGGTTTCAGTCGAATCATTAAGAAATTATAAAATCTCTGTGAAAAGAAACCTTCATATTAATTCTAGACATGCTGGATTTGGTTATGTATACAAACGCGCTGGTAGGTGCGAGTTAGCTTTATTTTTGAAAGTATGAATTTGGATTATTCCCTCTTGGTTTAATAAAAATATCTTACTATATTCCTAGCTTCTCGTATGTAGAAAGATTCTTTTTTTACAATTTTTAAATTTCTTGTATTATGCTATTAAAGTCCGACGGACCAGGACGATTTCGCACGTTTCGAATGTATGAGACAGATTTCGGACTTATTGTCGCCGTCGGCGAATGCGCTCCTTGCGGAGGCATCGGACCGCTTCTATCAGCTTCGGACTACCTTTTACTACGCAAGGAATGTGGTCGCTGCTATCGCCGGATAATTTAAGCAGGCCGAATTGTTCCTAAAACTATCGAATCAACTCTTCTCTTCCACACCTTGCGACTCCGAGGTTCGAAATTCCCACGTCTTCAGCTGTATTTTCCGACAATATTTTAACATATAATTTGACCCTAGCATTGGGTTTCAGTCGATTCATTAAGAAATTATAAAATCTCTTTGAACAATAACCTTCATATCAATATTAGTCATGCAAGTCGCATCAGGATTTGGCTATGTATACAAACGCGCTGGTAGCTTCGAGTTAGCTTTATTTTTTGAAAGTTTGAAAATGGATTATTCCTTCCTGGTTAATTAAAATACGTTATGATATTCCTAGCTTCTCGTATGTAAACAGATTCTCTTGTACACTTTTTGAATTTCTTGTATTATGCTATTAAAGTACAACGGACCAGGACGAGTTCGCAAGTTTCGAATGTATGAGACAGGTTTCGGACTTATATCATTGTCGCCGGCAGCGAATGCGGTAATTGCAGAGCCATCGGACCATTTCTATCAGCTTCGGACTACCTTCCGCAATACTACCAAAGTGGGCCGAATCGTTCCTATTATTTTCGCATTAACTCTTCATTTCACACCAATTTGCTACTCCAAAGTTCTAAATTCCCACGTCTTCAGCTGAAATTTCCTACAATACTTTTATACATAATTTCACCCTAGCATTGGGTTTCAGTCGATTCATTAAGAAATTATAATATCTCTGTGAAAAATAATTTTTGTTTTAATATCAGACATGCAACTCGCATCTGGATTTGGCTATGTAGACAAACGCGCTGGTAGGTTCGAGTAAGGTTTATTTTTTGAAAGTTTGAAATTAGATTATTCCCTCCTGGTTTAATTAAGATATCTTACTTTATTCCCAGCTTCTCGTATTTAAACAGATTCTCTTCAACAGTTTTTAAATTTCTTGTATTATGCTGCGAAAGTCCGACGGACGAGGACGAGTTCGCGTCTTCCGAACGTATGAAACACATTATTGACGGCCCTTTAAGCGGCTTAAGTGTTTTTTGGGGTGTGTTGATAGTGTTTCATTTGCCTACCCGGGTGACCAAAGCGGGGTGTTGTCGGGGGGTAGCTTCCGACCAGCGAAAGCTGTGGGCCAAGTTCATGTTGCCTCGTTTGAGATGTTTTCAGTTTTTTACGTTGAGTGTAGCATAATGCCACCTGAAGATCTTTTTAGATCTTATGTTCGTGGAGGCAATACCATCCGCCTCTCCACTTCAAAAGTGGACCACTTCTATCAGCTTCGGACCACCTTCTACTATGCTATGAAAGTGGGCGCTGCTATCGCCGGGTATTTTAAGCAGACCGAATCGTTCCTATAATTTTCAAATCCACTCTTCTTTTTACACCACTTGCTACTCCAAATTTCGATATTCCCACGTCTTCAGCTGAAATTTCCTTCGATATGTTTACATATAATTTCACCCTAGCATTGGGTTTCAGTCGATTCATTAAGAAATTATAAAACCTCAGTGAAAAAAATTTTTTGTTTTAACATTAAACATACAAGTCGCATCTGGATTTGGCTTTGTATACAAACGCGGTGGTAGGTGCAAATCAGCTTAATTTTTTGAAAGTTTGAAACTGGATTATTCTCTCCTGGTTTAATTAAAATATCTTACTTTATTCCTAGCTTCTCGTATATAGACAGATTCTCTTCTACAGTTTTTTAATTTATTGTATTATGCTATTAAAGTCCCCGAGTGCATGCCCCCTCACCGTGGATCAGGGGTTTGGGTGCTACAGGGATTCTGTGAGCTATGCTGCTTGTAGCACTGCTACTTTAGGGTCACCCTTACCAGAAAGGTCATGGCTGAGAAATGAGACGAAGAGTATCCCAACAAACATATATCTCATGAATGTCGACGAATGAGGGAATTTTTACTGCATCGTGTGTGGCGCAGGTTAAAGTCACCCGCGTTGGGGAGTTAGGCTGAGGCTCTCGTTCGAAAAATAGTCGACAGTCTCCCGGCTGTTACCTCGGAGCAATGCCTCCGAGAAGCCCCACCAGTGCACTCGCTGTGCGTTTGGGGAAACGGTTAGAGGCAGCGCATGCCTTTACCCAAGAGGAGAAACGGAAAAACGACAACGGGATCAGGTGAGGTCAATCGGCACTTGGAACGTATTCTCCATGACATTAAAGAAATCAGAGTTAGTGGAGGAAGCCAAATGATATTGTGATGATCCCACCCCCCAGTTAATGCACAAGTGTGCATATATTATTAACAACACCGGAGAATGAAATAATCAGGGGTTCGGAGCCAGTAAATAATCTACAAGAACTTAGTTTTGCGTTTTATACTAATACATACTTTATTCATAATTCCACCTTTATCATATGTGACACATTATATTTCCAGATCTATAGGCTAAAACCTTCAAAACTAGGGGCCCCTTAAACGTTTTATGTTATCATACCATGCATTAATCTACATAAACTATTGAATCCATAAATGGGGTTCGTCTCCACTTCGAGACTCGATGGGAAATCTGAGGTCGATTGCCTATTGCCATTAAGAGGCTAATTGGAAGGGCGGGGCAGATTCATTTTCCACACAGTGGCGTCGCGCTTGATTCCGCTTGCTCACGTCCCCTGAATTAAGTATTCAACCAAACGAACACTACGCTTCTTCTAGCGCAGCGCGCCCCTTTTATTAGCCAACTAAGGGAGGAGCACGGAAACCCTTCTTAGGTGGACGGAGCAACCGAACGTGCAACCGGCACTGGTGAGCCCCAAACGCGCGTCAGTTTTGCGTCGCTACTCACGCTTAAAATCCCACGGTGCGACGACTGGGCGCGAGGGTACCGCTCCGCTTCTTCACTTGTGCTGCAACGGCGTTCGCCTCAGATTTCCCAGAAGTACATCCGTTAACATCGTTTATCTGTAAGGGAATCTTTAGTCAACAGGCTTTCTGCATTTTTTAGCTCGCTTTTCGTATTGTAGCAACGGAGAACAGAGATCAGAATTCTCTTAATGGTGAGTTAATTAATTTCCTAAGAGTTCTCCAACTTTTATATAACAACAGAAACGTCGCAGGGTAATAGTTTTACTGTTCAGTCTCGTGAGATGCGGTGGGAGGTGCCGCATCCAACATTCTGTTTTTCCCTCGTAGTAGATCTGCCGCTAATCAACTTGGTATGGTGTCACTCACCGTAAGGTTCCGCTGCTCAGATATTATACGCTAAGCCATCTTAACATACTTCCGAGAACACACATCGGCCGAAGACAACAACGTTCCGTTCATTTGCCCCTGTTATCGGTGTCGCTCCATTACACTCAACTTCTACTTGCTTCCGTCACTCACCCGGCGATCCTATACAACTCATGTATCATAAAAAGAACATTTAAAGATCAATTAAACAAAATCATGTTCCTATTCTGAGAAAACATCATAGTTCAACCACTTATCGTATCGTTTCAGTCAATTGCAAAACATTCCCAGTCATTTAGTTCGAATTCTCATCAGATTATCCATCTCGTCCGGCAACCAGCGTTGGAAACGAATCATAAACATAAAAATATTATCATAATAATGAAAAACAAAAAAGGAACTAAAAAAAAACAACACGCACACGCGCAACAAAACAACATTCACACATAAGCTCTCATTCTCCGAAATTCTCACAACAATGCTTTATCGGAAGCTGCGTTCGTCTTCTCAGAAAACATATCAACGCTTACAGCCGCCAATAACGTATATACCCTAAATAATCACCCTTCTCTTGACAATAAAACAACAATATCAGCCACAACAATACCGATACACATAAACAACGACTAAATATGCAAAATAAAATTACATTTTACAAACATTTCAATCCCTCAAAACTATTTTCTACCCAAATCGATCCACAGGTAAGAATTCTAAATGACAACCCCCCCCCTCCGCCGGACTCACGTGACTACCAGCACACCTGGTACGTCACAATATCGACTGGATATCATAGGTATTACCTCTGCGAAACGTCCGGGTTCTGGAACTGTGGACTTAGAAGGAGGGTGGAAGCTTTTCTACTCTGGTGTCGACCCTAACATGACTGCCCAGGCGAGAGTGGGGATACTCACAAGTCCCCGGCTGGCAGATTATGTTGCACATTGGCCCCCTTTAGGTGGAAGATTGTGTCTCCTGAGGTTTCAGATAGGGAAACGAACTCTCTCTATATTCGTTGCATATGAACCGAATGCAGTCACTAGAGCCACTTTTTCTAGATGAAGTTGATGATGCTCTTAGCAGGAGGGACAGCGTAGATTCTGTCATCCTGGTGGGTGCCTTCAATGCACACGTAGAGGCTGATTACCAAACGTGGAGAGGCGTGATTGGGAGGAATGGTGACACCGATTTAAATAGAAATGGGAGGTGCTTGTTGGATCTCTGTTGCAACAATGGACTTTCCATCACAAACACCTTCTTCCAGCAGAGGGATGTCCACAAGTATACCTGGTACAGGGATGCAATGACAAGAAGTCACTGATTAATGTTGTAATCGTTTCAGCCGACTTATTCCGATAAGTGTTGGATACTCATGTGAGAAAAGGGGTAGAACTATCTACTGATCACCAGCTTCTTGTCTGCATTTTGCAGTTCTCTGAATCCATGCCAACCAACCGAAATACTAGGTTCAGACAAACTTGGCGCATCAAATGGAAGGCATTGGAGGATCGAGCTGTGAGGAAAACCTTTGCAGATGACATATCTTCAAGTTTCAAAGAACTACCCAGTGATCGTGGTACGGTTGAAGAGGAGTGGCGGTTGTTTAAAACTGCTGTGATTACTTCGGCTGCATTGTCCTGTGGTCGTAAGCAGCTGTGTGTGGCGCAGGGCGGCGAGAAAAGGACTGCATGGTGGAATGGTGAAGTCCAAGAATCTGTCAAGGCAAAGAAGAAAGCCTATTTGCTATGGCTTGCAAATAAGTCAACTTCGAGTCGAGTGCGGTACACTGAGGCGCGAAAAGCAGTAGCAAAGACAGTTTCAACAGCTAAAGCCAAGGCCTAGGAGAAGATCGGGGAGAAATTTGAGGCAGACTATGGTTCGGCAAAAAAGGTATTCTGGCAGATCGTGCGCCGCCTACGTGGAAAGAAGTCTCCCCCTCATCCCAAACTATTAATTTTCAAATCGTTCCTATAATTTTCAAATCAAAACAACCAGGGTTCGAAATTCCCACGTCTTCAGCTGAATTTTCCGACAATATTTTAACATATAATTTGATCCTAGCATTGGGTTTCATTAAGCAATTTTATAATCTCTGTGAAAAGTAACTTTTGTATTAATATTAGGCATGCAAAGCGCATCTGAATTTGGCTATGTATACAAACGCGCTGGTAGGTGCACGTTAGCTTTATTTTTTGAAAGTTTGAAATTGGATTATTCCCGCCTGGTTTTATTAAAATAACTTACTATATTCCTAGCTTCTCGTATGTAAACAGATTCTGTTGTACACTTTTTAAATTTCTTGTATTATGCTATTAAAGTACGACGGACCAGGACGAGTTCGCAAGTTTCGATTCTACGAGACAGGTTTCGGACTTTTGCCGCTTTCACATAAACGCGGGAAAGACCTGTTTACGCGAGAAAAAGTCTCGCTGCCACCGCGAGAAAAGTTCTGGCGCTTTTTCTCACTTCTGGCGCGCTGCTGCGAGAGACGCTGAATTCAGCGAAAACCTCATGCCATGTGCACATAACTCATGTCTTTTCTAGCTCAATGGCGCGAGAGATTATCGACGAGGAAAAAGGAGGCTGCTTCTTCACTTGAACATGCGTCTAATGGAAGCCAGTTTTTTAAGTTTAAATTTTGCGCCAAAATGTCGAAAGAAATCTTAAATGAATAAAAAAAAATTATAACGTCCTTCCATAACGTATTTTCATACTAAATGCTTAATAAATGATAATCGTGTATACAGGTTAAGTAATTACATAATAGTTATTATTAATTAATTCGGACAATAATATTAACAGTTTGTATTTAGATTTGTTCAATGTTCATTGAACACACAACTTCAGAGGAGTTAAGCAACATCAACCACGACTAGTCACTGGATGGGCGACTATCATTGAGATACGATCTTTACTTCCCTGGCTGCTGCGACCATCATACAGGTGTCGTTAATCCAGGCCCTTCCAGGGACCCAACTCGTCGGCCTCTGACCATGCAGGCCCTGGATGGACGTATTGGATTACAATAAATAAATAAAAAAAAATAAATAATAAAGGAATTATTATTATTATTATTATTACGGAAGAACACAAAAAACAATCTGGATATAAGAAGCTTCATGAAAAGAGTTTCCTTTATATATCAAATGTTATAACTTTGTTTTAAAAGTTGTATTTATATGTAAACCCGGACTTACAAGCCCAGAAAAGGCTTCGAATTTGGCCTTATGAAAGAAATGAAAATTTTATGTTTGTGAAGTTAATAATGGTATTGTAGAGGAAAATATATTATAAGGTAAATTAAATTTTGTAAATTTTCTGATATAAATATGATTCTTGTAAATTTTGTAAAAATTACCTTGATTCGAATTGAAATAAACTGAAATTTAAAAAAATTGAACAAAAAAACAAAACAAAAAAAAAAACAACCAATGCTTGTATAACTTTACCGTTTGGGTCATGTTTGATGGATGAAATCTTGTGATTAATATTTCAACTCCTTCCACTAGTCTGGTCTTGCTGAAATTTTGTACACAAACGTAAAGCCGACGACAATGCATATATCTAAAAAGCATTTCAAAAAATCCAAAGGGGGAGGGGGAGGAATTAATATGAAATATAATTGGCTTATGTCTATATGTTTGCTCAAGAGATGGTGCTACCGCTGATTTCTAAAAATGGTTTTTCATGCAGTGATTTCAAATTCGAGCCATCGTATCTCAACGAGGTCGCGATCTCTGTGGTCTTTATGAGCCTTATTCAAAATAATTTTCCGTTCACGGACGGCAGAAATCAGATTTTCTCTTAACGTGGTCTCCTTTTGCTTTTTTAAAGCATTTGCTTTTTTTTTTTTAATTGCTTTTCTTATTTGTTTGAAAGACGAGTGAATCATTCATGGCGTCCATGGTATTTTTAGCTGATGCCTATGCCTTGCTGCAACAGCCAGCCAATCAGAAGAGAGGTGTGCTCTGATCGGATTGGCTGGGATCTGGGCATTTTCTCGCTCTTGCGCGCCAGATCTAGACTTTTCTGTTTCAAACAGGAAACTCCGGCAACACCTTTTCTGGCGCCAGCGTCCACTCGCGCGAGAAAGACCCTGGCAATATGTGAATGGCCTTGCGAGAACCATATCTTGCGTGAATTTTCTGGGGTGGCTGAAATTGTCTGGCGTGAATAGGTCTTTCTCGATTATATGCGAATGCGGCTTTATAATATTGTCGCCGGCTCCGAATGCGGAGGTATAGGACCACTTCTAAGTTCGAAATTCCCATGTCTTCAGCTGAATTTTCCGACAATATTTGAACATATAATTTGACCCTAGCATTGGATATCAGTCGATTCATTAAGAAATTATAAAATCTTTTTATACAATAACCTTTGTATCAATATTAGGCAAGCAAGTCGAATCTGGATTTGGCTATGTATAAAAACGCGCTGGTAGGTTCGAGTTAGCTTTACTTTTTGAAAGTTTGAAATTGGATTATTCCCTCTTGGTTTAATTAAAATATTTACTATATTCCTAGCTTCTCGTATGTAGAAAGATTCTCTTCTACAGTTATTAAATTTCTTGTATTATGCTATGAAAGTCCGACGGACCAGGACGAGTTCGCAAGTTCCGAACGTGTGAGCCAGGTTTCAGACTTAAATTTTTGTCGCCGGCGGCGAATGCTCTCCCTGGGGAGACATCGGACCACTTCTATCACCTTCGGACTACCTTCCGCTATGCTAAGAAAGTGGGCGCTGCTATCGCCGGGTATTTTAAGCAGGCCGAATTGTTCCTATAATTTTCAAATCAACTCTTCTTTTTACACCACTTGCGACTCCAAGGTTCGAAAGTCCCACGTCTTTAGCTGAAGTTTCCTAGAATCTTTTTACACGTAATTTCACCTTAGCATTGGGTTTCAGTCGAATCATTAAGAAATTATAATATCTCTGTGAAAAAAAACCTTTGTATTAATATTAGACATGCAAGTCGCATCTGGATTTGGCTATGTATACAAACGCGCTGGTAGGTGCGAGTTAGCTTTATTTTTAGGGTTTTAGCATCATCTAAAATATTACGAATGACGGTACAGATGTATGTAACTTGTATGTCACACGGCATAACTTTTGAAAGGATTGACCTAAAGGCTTGAAATTTTCTACACTCGTAGGCCCTATACACAAGACGGAGCAAAAAAATATAGCGAATCCTCTAGGGTGGACCAAACCATGTGTTTTCCCCAACTGAGTTCCTTTCAAGTCTATGGAGTTTTGATTGCGTTTGAGCAATTTGTTGCGTCAGAGTTTGACTATTAAACGTCACAATTTAAACAACTCTATTTGAAGCGAATCCTCCCTCTACTGCTCGTAATATTTTGATACCATAACTTTAGAAAGGATTGACTAGAGGCTTGAATATTTGTACACACGTAGGCCCTATACAGAGGACGGTGCGAATAATATAGCGACATCTCTTGGGTGGCCCAGGGCCCCTCAGGGGCCACTTGTATGAATTTCATGGTTTCTTATTTATCTTTTGAACAAAGAGGGCAAAATTCCTGAAATTTCGTAAATTTGTTCTGTGATTCTAAAAAAATAAAACCAATACACAAGTAAAGTGATATAATCCTCTAGGGCCCCGCCGGAGGTTCCGAGGCCTACAAATACAATTGAAGCTATAATAATTGAACGGAACGAGTTAGGAACCTGAAATTTTGTATATTTATTCTATGGTATTAAAAAATATCTCCTATACATATAATAAAACTGTAGAACCGTTGTGTCTGTACTTTGAAAATATTTGCCTAAATCTGATTGCGGGTGATGTAGGAAGTGTAACCGAATACAATAAGACCATTTTTAAAATTTTTGTCTGTCTTCACTTATCTGTTTGAACACGCTAATCTCCAAAACTACTTCACGATTCTTCATGGAGTTTTCACAGTTAACTTGAGCGTAGCATGGAGCAACATATAGGCTTTATTTCCTCAAAATCGGCTCAAGAAATAAAAAAGATATCTTAATTTAAAGTTTTAAGAGTCTGCCATATCCTTCAAAGATAAGGAAAGCCTGCCTAATAGCTCGCTGCTCCATTGTTGCATTGATGCGATATGTTTGTTGCTCTTCTCGCTTTGCCACCTGGTAGCGCTGATAGTGATTTTTCAAATATGCTGTGGATAGTTGTTTACTAACTTATGCGTATTCAAAAAACATATTTTGCGAAATTTTCATATTGTATTGAAGTGTTTATTGACCACCGGTCCACAGAAAAATATTTCCTACCCACGACAAATAACCTTAACTTGTATACAGTCGAACTTCCTTATAACGAAATCATTGGCCACTCCCCAAAAATTTTTTATACGGAAACTTTGTTATATAGAAATATGGTTAATACTCAAGATTTACAGGTTTATTTAGGTTGGGACCAAAGTAAAAATTCGTTATATGATTATTCAATATAGAAAGGTTCGATTGTATTACAAAATAAACTTCAAAACTAATTTTTAATAAACTAAACCTACCCAGCGCACCTCTGATCTCATTTCATTTACTTTAACATTACCGGCCCATATCTTAATAATGTCATAAATCATTTTCTAATTTCATGGAAGCAAATCGGTCGTACTTTTTTTTAGCTGCAGTTTAACTCTAGACATTGTTGCATTTTGAATCACCATTTGCAGCACTATTGTACAGACTTTCCTTTATTGTTGTAGACTTTGACCGTGTCTCTCGGTGGTCACGCTTTGGCTTAGCTTAGTACAGTACGTAGAGAAGTTAAAAGATGACGCTTCATTAGTAGGTTTTTAAAATGCGCTCAAAGAAATTTTCGGATATTTACCGATCATCACGGCTTACTACACCAAGAAACCAATAGATATCGTTGTTATTTTTAAAAGCCATTTACACAATATTTTCGGAAGTTTAGGTTAGTTTACATAGATAAATATTACATCAGTTATAGATAGACGATTACGAATCTTTACGAATGCAAGCAAACATTGAATTTACTTGGTTAGGATCAACGAGTTTAATATTATTAGAGTGGAAAATAATTGATCATCAGCGCCACCACTATGAAGCAGTGATAACTTGCATGTATCGAACTCAACTACTGCTTATCTAACCTCAACTGTCATGGCTGACACTAGTATCAAATATACAAGAAATGTGATGTAGGCCTGTGAGGCCTGCCAGAAGACCCCGAGGCCTCAAATACAAATCAAGTTATAACTTTTGAACAGAAAGGTCTAGAAACCTGAAATTTTGTATATTTTTTGTTTGGTAGTAAAAAATAAAACCAATATAGAAGGAAGCTGACATAAAACTCTAGAACCCTGCCAGGGACCTCGAGGCACCAAATACAATTGAAGCTTAACATTTGAACGGAAAGGCCTAGGAACCTGAAATTTTGTATATTCATAGTGTGGTACTAAAAAATATTGCTAATATACAAAAAAGTAATATAGGCCCCAGTTTAGCATCACAGGCCGCAAACATAAGCAAAGCTACAACTTTTAAACGAAAAGGCTTAGAAATCTGAAAATTTGTATACTTATAGAAAATTACTAAAAAATTTAGCTAATATATAAGAAAAATTGCTATAAGGCTCTTAGGTCTCCACAAGGGCCCTGAAGCCCAAACCAGAAATAAGCCCAAACCACAAATAAAATATACTTGAAGTTTTATATTTTTGCAGTGCGTTACTTGAAACTTATCAACAATATACAAGGAGACTGGTATAGGCCTCGGGGCCCCTGGCGACCTTAAATACAATTGAAGATATAAAAGTTGAACGGAAAGGCCTACGGTTCTGTAATTTTGTTTATTCAAAGTGTGATATTTAAAAATTTAGCTAATCTACCGTATATTAAAAATTATAAAAGCATCTTGGCAGGTGCCTTGCGTCCTCAATCTCAAATCAAGCTATAAATTTAAAACCAGAAGTCCAGGAACCTGACATTTTTATATTTATAATGTGTTGCTTAAAATTTTAGCTATTACACACAAAAATTGATATAGTCCTCTGAGGCCTCGGCAGAGGCCGCGAGGCTCCAAATACAAATCAAGCTCTAACTTTTGTACGAAAAGGCCTAAGAACCTGAAATTTTGTATTTGTGCCCCTCCACTTATTATAGTCACGAAGCGCTACTAGCCATAATATTTTGATGCAAAAACCCTTTTATCGTTGGATAACAATGCCTTAACTAATTTTTTGAAAGTTTGAAATTCTCTCCTGGTTTAATTAAAATATCTTACTTTATTCCTAAATTCTCGTATGTGGACAGGTTTTCTTCTACAGTTTTTAAATTTCTTGTATTATGCTACTATAACGCCCACGTTTGCTTCTTTTAGGGTTTCCCGAGCGATTCCGGTTTCGTCTACTAGAGGTTGTTGGAGTAAGGCTCGATTCACAGAGGAATAAGAAACAGAGGGCAAACTCCCTATAGCCGCAAGGTTAACTTTTCTGAGATCACGTGACGAAAGTCAACCAATGAAATTTTCCTTAAAAACACTCCTGGCTTCGCGGCGCTACTGTCGGTTTAATCATAATTACGTCATTCTCCCGCAAATGGATTGTTATATGACGTCATATAAATACGTTTCTTAACGTTCTTTTCATCGGAATTTTAAAAAATTTACTTCAAGTTAAGTAAAAACTTTGAAAACCGGTTCTACGATGCAAGGTGGATTATCACAGATGAAAAGAAATTATTATTGTATTACCAAGATTTCTTATTGATGGTCTCTGATTAAGACGAGCATAGTATTAGAAGGGAGCTAATACTATGACACGAGCAACGGCGAGCTAATACAAACATGAGTGCTTCACATGAGTGATCACGTGACAAATCAAGAATTTTTCGTTTATGTAAAACATTTTTTTATTTTTGAATACAAATTTATGTGTTTTAACATTATATAAGAATTAATACATAAACTGCGTTATTATTTTATTTATTATTTTCAAAATTGTGTCCTCACTAGCGCCACGAAACCAGTTTTGAAAAATGACGTAGTGATTTCCAATCACGTGGTAGAGTTTCCCATCTGTTTCTCTTCATCTGTGGCTCGATTGTCTTTTGGAACGCGATTCTCCCTGTGTTCATCGTCATATTAAGGATTAAGTCCTTGATTCGTGCTTCCTATGGAAAGAGCGGGGTAGGTGAGTGCGGGCTTATCCAACCAATAACAAATAAAACCATAACTTCTGGCAAATAGCCGGGGCTTTATTAAATCTAACAAACTATACATCAGTCAAAGGCTCTATGTCACGTGGATAACGTCGGCGACCGGCAAAGACGACGGAGGCGGATTACGTAAGAGACGACGATAACGTCGAGCGAGTCGCTCCGAAACACGTGGGTGAACAGTGGAACAAGGGACAGAAAAGATATCGTGGGCGACGGAGAAAGTTCGACGCTCGTGATCGGCGCAATAATGTGAATGACCGAGTCTTTCGCCAACGTCTCCGTAGCGAGGATAATGAAAGAGGAAATTATTCTCCAAACTGCGGGTTGCTAGCAACGACAACAAGGGAGTCTCAGAGCTACGGGCGAGTTGACGGAGAAACGGGGATAGCAGCCGGCGAGCGAACGGAGCTCGACTACCGCGAGGCGACCTTCGCTTGGCAAGAAAATAGCTCAGGAGGTAACCGTGCGAGCGAGTGGGAGAGCCGGCTGAGAAGTAATCGAACGGGCCGTTGAATTCCTGAACGGCGAAATTGCGCACCGAGAAGTTGAAGAGAAGGCCGACGCACTTCCCTCTACCTCGGCGACGGCGATAGCGGCAAATGGACAGTCCCCGACACGAGATTGCAGAGCAACGTCTCCTCCTCAATGTATGCGAATTTACGGTAGGAACTTTGCCTTATTTGATCTTAAAAAACTTTTCGGGAGTTGGAAAAAATTATTACAACCACAGAAAAATTGAGAAGGGAAAGAAATGTGGATAAAAGTAATGAAATAAAATAAATAAGAGACTCTTTGACCACAACAAAATTACAAAAGGCAAAATACGACCTTATCTTGTAAGCGCTTTTCGAGGGCGAAGCTCTCATCATTCAGCAGGAAAAAACAGGGAATAACCAGGAGAAAAACTCGAAGATACTGAATTTAACATAAACAGAGCGGGTATTTATAGAGAAAAGCGGCCAATAATAAACAAGCGCTTATCTCTATAAATACCCGCTCTGTTTATGTTAAATTCAGTATCTTCGGGTTTTTCTCCTGGTTACTCCCTGTTTTTTCCTGCTGAATGATGAGAGCTTCGCCCTCGAAAAGCGCTTACAGGATAAGGTCGTATTTTTCCTTTTGTAATTTTGTTGTGGTCAAAGAGTCTTTTATTTATTTTATTTCATTATTTGATCTTGTTTGGTGGCTGCACGGTAGCTACGCTGGTAGATTTACAGTGCTACACGTGGGAAACCAAATCTTTCGCCACGAACTATTTGTAAGTGTGTTTCAACAGGACGTCGAAGGGGAGGACGCAATTGGCGTTTACCCTTTTTCTTTAAGTGCTTATTGTGCAAGAGGAGCGGGAGGTTTTATCCCGTCGCACTTATTTTCTTTCTCGGCGATTTAACCGGTTTTTGGTGTACGTTAGAAAGACATTTCGAATTTCCGCAGGAAAATTACTGCACGTACGCCGGAACTCCGTATTTATTGTTCTTCCTCTTTTTAACGTAAAGCAAAGGGGCGAGGTCTTTCTTTACCACATATTAAATGAAGGAGTATATATATAATTTACCGTATCGATTTTGCTACTCAATTCCAGAACCAAATTACACAGATCAATTTAAGTGTTGTTTTCAACAATCCATCTACCAAATTTGTCATTAAGATTACCGTACCAAGAGTGTTGTTGTGTGCGTTAGAAGTAACGCGATTATTTTAATGTTGTGATGATGTAGCTCCAATAGTTGGCTAATGTGCTAAAGTTCATTCTCGTCAATCATACTAAGTCAATTGTTACGAGTAAAAACACGAGTCACATTGTTCTTACGCTGTGAAACAACTTAGTTTTCTTTGTGAGTGCATTGTAAGTAGGTGCTACTGCATTTGTGTGAAGCGTAATTTATTTTTGTGTTGGTTAAGTCAAGAAAGCGGAAGTGATTCCGGAGCTTTCAATTCGACTAGTGCTGTGTTACGCCTAATTTGTCTACGTAAGAAAGTGTACCCTAAAGTGTGATACGCTATCATATGTGATATTATGTGGTTTTGAGTGTGGAGTCAACTGCCCGACATGTGTTTTTGGCTCGAATTCTTGCTGATTTAATTCTCTGTGCTGTGACGATTTCTGAATCAAATTATTCACGTCTATGGCGATTGACATCGTTGGAATGCGTTTACGAGCACCATCGCAGTCGACCATCGGCATGAGATTCTTCTAGTCAGCAGCCCGGAGCAGTCCAGATCTCTTCCAGAATTCTGTTCTTCAAAGTTGAGAATCTATTTGGAGGAAACTTACCTGACGTAACGGATGCCATGTTATTTCAGTCGTAGCCACTACAAAAGAATATTTCGACGCAACTAAGTTGATTGATTTTCTCGGAATCCAAGCAAGGATCGTCAAAACGATATCTTTTTCAAAGATAATCGGAGTAGAAGCGTACAGGCGTGGTCAACTCTGCGTCAAGAGACCTCTGGTGGCGATACATGGAATCTCTCTGGAGCTGTATTGAAGGCAATGGGCCTTTTTCACGTTTACGAGAATTGAGAAATTTTGTCCGATTGGCAGATTGAAAACGAGGCTTACGGGTGAAATTCACACACGGGAAAGCACTGTATGTGCTAATTTATAGATTAATAAAGACGTAACTGTTTAATCACTGGATTTTAACTCGGGATATTTCACGGATTCACTTGATGGATTAAGATTAGTTAAGAAGGAGGCTATTCCAAATAAACTTGTTGCGAAATAGACCAAAACTAATGACTAAAGAAAATCACTTCAAAAATCACTATACTATATTACTTTTATTTATTTATTTATTTATTTATTTATTTATTATTTCGTTAATTAATATTAAAATTTGATATAAATTATATTGAATATAATTCATGAATTTAACATATACCTTTTGTATAATATATTTTATTAATTGAAATCAATTAAAATTATATTGCGATGTTTATAATTTTTTAATTTTCATTTTTTGTTTGTATTATTTGTTATATTTTTATATCAATATGGCAAGATCAATTAATCAATCAATTAATTAATGGATCTTAATAACATTTTATATATTGCATATCTGTATGCAAGTAACAATATAAATGTAAACGCACTGGCAATGATTGTTTATTGCAATCCATGCAATGAAAATAATAACACATACCGTATGACAAAAAGTTAAAAGAGATAGTTTAAGAATCTCCTTCCAAAAACCAAGTTTATGACGAACGTCAAGACTACCCAATATGACAATTTGACAGAATAAATGAAAGTTCAGGTATTTAGGAGAATTTAACAAAACGGACCAGAGAAAAAGCTTTCAAAGCAAGAGTCAGTAAGATGAAATCGGCCTATTTCCTCACCAAAGATATCTATAAGAAGTCAATATCATTCAACGCTAAACTTTGGCACTAAACAACAGTAATACGCCTAGAAGCACTTTATGCAGCTAAGTGTCTGACCCTGATCAAAAAAATGTTAACTCAAGAACTGAAAGTAGCTGAAAGAAAAATATTAAGAAAAATGTTGGGGTCAATATTTAAAGTACGTCGCAACAATGAAATATACACACATACTGAAAAAATTACTGATACTGTACCGTTAGGAAAAGCAGAATAGTTTTTTATGAAAATCTTGAAAGAATAAACCCCAATAGGCTCACAGGAAAAATTTTCAAACATATGTCAAAATGAAAATAGCCAATACTTGGATAAATGAAACACAAAAGGACATAGAATAATTACAAATTTCACCGGCAGACATATAAAAACGTACACCACATGAAACCAGGATGGTACAATCAAAAGGCTTTCGGGAAAAAATGAAGAATTAAAACTGCGCATTTTGGACTCAGGAAAGGAATAATAATGAGTTGAAAAGAACGTAGCCCATTGCGGGTTATTCAATAACACAACAACAACGACGACAAAATAAACCTCATTTGTCAAATGAATTTGAAGTAATGATCATCATTGAAGAAGGAACTGAAAATTTTTATATATATCCTGAAAATTGTAATTTGCATCCTGAAAACAATGAACGGTTTGATCTGATCAACAGTTTCCAGATTTCTCTCCGTTCCTTAAGCCTTGGATCTAACAATTTCTTTTACATCCTTCAATGATATCTGTGGTAGTGCATTTAAAAAAAGGGACTGAATAAGCATTCATTCCTTCGTAGCAAGCTGCGCTTCACTAGTCAGCCTCGTTTTCGATCAAGCATGAGCGCGGCCATAATCTCGCGCTTTCTCGTTTGAAAAAGGCCCATTGCGTCATCAGCAATTTTCCTGTTATCCACGTTGCAGCGAACGTCGGATCAATGAACTCTAAGCAAAATCAGCTTCCACTGTAAAATAACCGAAAAGACTTATGACATTTATCTTATTCGTTCTTACATTTAATAATTGATTCTGGAAAAATAAAATCTTTATTATTTTCTGTACGTTCTGCGTTCTTGTCCCTCACTCTGCATAATCCACGTGACACTCTACTTAGAGTGAGAGGAAATCGTATCTCTCGATCAAATGTTTGTCACTTTGCGTCTCAATTTATTCACTAGAGGGGAACACCCCTTTTAGCCCACGGCCTTGACAGAATTAAAGAAAAAAAAAACAGCGTTAAGTTTAATTTCATTAAAACCATCTTAAATCATTATTTGAACTGAAATCTTTCAATAAATAAATGTCTTGTCTGGGTCAATAGTTTTCCAAAAAAAACAACTTTAGCAGTTAAGTTTAAGATAAATAAATTTAAAGTTTTTAACTCGGGAACTAAAGTCTCGGACATTCACGGGGACGTTCAAAGTTCTTTGGAGATTGATAGACATCGTTGGGAAAGGTAAGTTCTTTCTCAATAATAGTCTCCGGACGTTCGGATTTTCTTCCTAATGCTAACCTTTTGTATATTCAATTAATCCTAATGGTCGTTTTTACTTCAGGTACTCAGGTCATAGAGAGGATTCCGCAGATCGAAAGGAAACCGATTGACGGGGCAGGTAAGTGGAACGAAGTGGGGGGGGGGGGGGGTTAAAGGTAAGTGACTGCGGGGGCTGTTAGTTGTTAGTAGGGGGGTCGTCAATCTTAACCTACATACAACCTGCTGGTTTTCTTTTGAATTCAATAGATGTGAGCATTGGTGAAGCAGCGTCCGGACCTAAGTTCTAGAGGAGGGTTAGCGAATTGAGAAGTAGGACTTGTTTCCTCCATCATCTGTAATATACGAAAACTCAGGATATAATATGCTCAAAGTTAGTTTTATGGCCCAAAACTTATACGCATTACCGGATTACTGCTCCTAAAGCATGGTTTACAGGTGGGTAAGGACCGATTGTAGAACGAAACAGCAACGCTCTGACATCCTGGCAGGCTTCTGCTTGCAACTTCTTTCGTTAAGCGTACCGGCAACATTCCATCTGAAAGTGTTAGCATTCTTGTTTCTCGAATATTTACATAGTAAGAAATACTGATGTCGCCTTTATTCAGCGGACTGAAAGGATCTCCAAAAACAAAAGGAAATAAAAACGATTAAAGGGACGGCTTCGCTTGCAATCATGGCTTTCAGAGGCGCCTCGTCGTTCGGCTAGACTCCTCGTCCATCTTGTCCGCATCTCACTTGCTCTATCCCGAAAATCCTATATTCTTCAAAAAAAATTCGTCTCCTAGCAACAGAACGGTTACACATCCACCGCAACAAAATTTTACAATTAATCTTCCATAGTTAGCCAACAAAACCGAGCACGATTCGCCTTTCAACTATTTCATTATTAAGTACCGAAAGGTGCTTTATGCTATCAGTGTGGGGAAACGTGTCTGTCTATCTCTCTGTCTGTCTGTCTGTCTGTAACTCAAACTCCTCCGAGGTTATGAAAGATTTTCAAAATCTGTTTTCGTCAGTCGATGAATATGGTGCATGGCACGAACCAGTTACAAATATTATCTAAATCGGTTCATTGGCACGTGCACAAATGGTACTTCTATTTTCCCGCCCAGCACTTTTCAATGGGAAGAAATATTGAGTAATATATCAAACAAATAGTAATGACGAGATAGATGCGGTTATTCATTACTATTTTCGTCAGTCGATGAATATGGTACATGCCATGAAAAAATCATATATTTTATCAGGAAATGAACCATTTTGAAAATTGTTGCAATCGAAACATTGGCACGTGCACTAATGGTACCTTTATGACACCTTCAAAAATTTTCAATGATAAGATATGGCATGTAATATATCAAACAAATTGTGATGATGTATCATAAATGAATATCACGTAAA
>JAHWFO010107206.1:0-16995 GCA_023313115.1 Rhysida immarginata | reverse complement strand
CTTTTAAGCAGGTTCAACTGTAACATTCTTATTTTCTTTTACAATTTCGGTCACTTTTATTCTTACATGTTATCCTATTGCATTGTTTTTACTGCCCTTTTATCATCTCCCATTGGTCCTTGCTCTTCTTCTTCTTCTTCTTCTACACAGCCTTCATCCCTTTTAGTTACGGGGACTAGCTGATTAGTATAGAAAGGTTAGGAAATCAGTAAGATGCCACTAAAAAAACAGTCAAACGCTACTTAGAGGGCCAATTATTCTTCCAAATAAACCAGTTCCTTTCAGATAGCAAGTAAGAAGCCGCATTATAACTCGTTTGAGACTATTTTTCATAAACGTTGAAAGAAGAATATTTTCCAACGACGCTTCGACACCGTGTCTTCTAAGGCTACCCACAAATAGTTCTCTTTTCTCCCGATAGATGGGGCAATCAAGAATAACGTGCTTCACAGTCTCCTCCTCACCGCACCGATATTTATTTGTTTGGATTATGTTTATTTTGTGAAGAAAACTATATAGAGGCACGTGACCACTTCTTTGCACTAACAATGTTCGGGAATAATGCTTTATAGTGAGCACCTCTGGTTTCCGTGGCCCAGCTCTCATTCCATAGCTTTAAGGCACATTTCCGTACAAGTTTTGCAAGAATTTTGGAGTCGATACAGGTAGAAATAAAAGGTTTTAACCCCACCCTACCCCAGTAGGCTAATTTATCTGCCATTTCATTCCCTCTAATTCCTCTGTGTCCAGGGACCCATATAAATTGGACACAGTAACCACTCGAGTAAAGATAATAAATAAACTCTATAACGTAACCCAGCATTTCTCTAAAGAACCACCTGTCACTAAATAAGGCGTTGCAAATAGAAGCAATCCCACTCTTAGAGTCCGATAATATCAAATATTTACCAACAGGGGCCGACGAGACCAGTACTAAAGACTTATAAATGGCTATAAGCTCCAGCTGATAGGAACTGACAGCCGGGAAAACCTTCATTGAGATTATACTCTGGTTCCTAACATAAATTCCGATACCTCCACAGTCACTAGAAGGAGATAACGAAGCATCCGAATAAATTTTCTGAAAATCCGAAAAATTCTCCCTTAAATAGTTGTTAAACTGAGCATTAATGATTTCATTGACCGGAGATGAAATAAGCCAGTCTGGGGGAACGTTAATAGCTTCAATAGTATCATTAGTCCATTTATGTTTGATTATTTTAAATTCACCTATCCTTAGATGGCCGCAACCAAATTTCCTCAATAAATGAGAAGCGAGGTTACGAAGACGTGTCGATTTTAACGTAGACAAACAACAGTCTACGAAGGAATCTTCTTCTGCTGATCTATAGGAAGATTGACAGAGCGAGAACAATTGGTTTATTACACTTATTTCCCATCTAAGAGAGGGAGGAAGAAGACCTGCCTCGATGTAAAGTAAAGGGCACGGTGACGATCTGGTGGCACGGAGACAATCTTTTAGCAATTTCCTTTCCTCAATCTCTAATGGGGACACACTGGAGTATGAGGCAATCAAGAGGAACGGCGCCGAAAGATCTATTGCTTTGATGATTGAACTGGTTAAGATAGCAACTTCACCCCAGGGGGGACCCCACTTCGCTTTTTTAACCAAATTAAGGCGAGCAAAACCTTTCATTGGAATACCCCTCAGTGCTGCAATGTGCTTATTCCTATTTAACCTGTTATCTATAGTTATCCCAAGAAATTTATGTACATTCCTATAAGGAAGTCTGGTTCCCTGTAGAAAAACGTTAAGCAAGGGGGGACGCCCACCTTTAACAATACTCATTACTACTGATTTATCCGGGGAGAAAGAGATGCAATTATTTTTGCCCCATATCTCAAGGTGATCACATACCTCTTGCAGAGTTTCCCGAACTTCTGGCACAGATTTGCTTGCAAACCAAAAAGCAATGTCATCAGCAAAAATACTTCTACCTATGTTCAGCAGAAGTGACGAAAAAATGTCTCTTGTAAAAATGTTAAAAAGAGTAGGACTCAAAATCGACCCCTGGGGAAGGCCTTTTCTCATGACTGTCCAAGAGGAACCACCCGGGTACCGTATCCCAACTTGTCTTTTCTTAAGAAAAGCATTTATCCAAGTTCCCAGTCTCTTTGGAACTCGGATGTCAACTAATTTATTCGAAAGTATTTCATGAGATACTGAATCAAAGGCCTTATTTATGTCCAAAAAGACAATTCCGATACATTCATTTTTCTCTTTTGCGAGAAGAATATCGTCCACTAAACGAATGACAGAAAAGATGTGATTTCGTCCCTTCCGAAATCCTAGATAAAACTCTGAAAATAGCTGATTGGATTCCAGGAAATGTTGTAATCTGTTATTCACTAAGCGTTCCATAACTTTGATCATACATGATGTCAAAGCTATTGGTCTGTAACTAGATGACAGCAAGGGTGACTTATTTGGCTTAAGAACCAGATGAATCAGAGATCTTTTCCATTTACCTGGGATGATTCCTGTCTCCCAAGAAGAGTCGAAGGCAATCAACAAGCAATTAAGCTGGTGTAAACTAAGTTTCCCAATAGTGGGATTTAAAAGCCCATCAGGACCCGGCGCAGTTCGCTTTTTCCTAATAGCTGCTAATAAAGCAGGGATAGTAAAGGGTAACTCCCATTGAGTGATAGCGGATGATGACTCAAAGTCTGCCAGAAAATGTTTTGGCCATGTCTGAATTTTCGGAAAGGAGGAGTCCACAACATAATGTAGGATAGCTTCAGAGGAGGCTTATGGATCCATAAAAGAACCTTTGCCATCATCAATCAACGGAACTGAAGAAGGGAGGCGTTTTTGAAAAATTTTCAAGAGCTTCCAAATATTACCCGGCTCATTTCTCTGTATGAGCGTTTTCCAGAAATTTCTTCTATGCTTCTTTAGAGTCTTTTTACATATAGCCTTCATCCTTTTTGATTTTACCCAGCACTCCAGACATCTGCATTTCTTAAAAGCCCTTTTTGCTTTATTTCTCTGTTCTATCGCTTCTTTGCACTCCTGACACCACCATACTGGCCTTGGGGGCAAAGATTTCTTCTCTGAAGTCTGTTGATGTAACTTAGTCTGAAAAGCTATAAGAAGATCCATTATATCGCGGTTCCACGATGGCCCAAAAAAAGGGTCCCCAGGGGGAACAACTTTCGATTCCAAAAAACGAGCATTTCCATCTCCAAGAATGGATTTAATCAAAGGATTATGATGACCCTCAACAGAGATCAGCAAACGAATCGGAAGATGATCTCACTTCCATAGTCCCCTGGAGAAGTTTCTAAATAAGTTAGGAAGGGACAATCTGGTGACACCAGAACAAAATCTAAATTTGAAGAGGACCAGTCCAGCCTGGGCGGCGAATAAGTATGCTCTGAGGTATACAAAATATTGAAGTTATATTTCAGTTGCAGCTCTTCCAAATAGCGACCATTTAAGTTATAGTTTAAACACCCCCAAGCAGGGCTTTTGGCATTGAAGTCACCAATTATAATATAGGGCGGGGAAAACGAACTAACAAGACTCTCCCACTTATCTTTTGTTAAATACCCTGGAATATAAATACAGTAAATGTGTAACCAGACTTCCTGAAAAAAAGTGACCAATTCAATAATTGCGACACCATCATTATGACCCAAATAGTTTATAAAATGAGGAATACCCGATTTTACTACTACTAAATTGCCGCCACCGTGACTTTCTCTATTATTTACATAAACTCTTGATTTAGGAAAATTAACTACAGTATTATCGTTTAGAAAAGTTTCGCACAAAGACATAATATTTGCTTTCTTTTGTAAAAGAACAGCATCCTCCCAATTTGCCGTCAAACCCCTAACGTTCCAATGGAGGATACTAAGGTTATTTTTATTAGGTTGTGACATTAGGTCGTGGGCGGTGGGAAGTCTTTCCACCAACTAGTAGTGTCCACCAGCCAGGAAGGCGTATGTGACATACGCGATTTCATTAGCGAAAGGGTATCTTCGATACTCTTTGGCTCGTACTGATTTTTTGTAACTTCTAAAAGTGACGTTATAAACAACTTTAAACAATGCCCCCCTAACTCTTCAGCTTTTAGAATGCCTGAATCAGAGGCTGCTATCGAGAGATTATCAGCCTGTTGGAAAGATTCTTTGTTTTGAGATAATATACCTTTTTGCTCTATCAACCCATTACCCGTATTTACTGTTGATACTGGAGCAGCAAAAGAAGGAGACTCTGGCCACGCTGTGTTCGAAGCAAGAAAAGCGTCAAAACCTGGTGATTGTCTTATCGGGGAATGGTAAGAAAAAATTGGAGACAACTCTTCCCTCCCACAAGTAGTACATGCTATTTTTACCGAATTTTCATGGATGTTGTTGATATTGGATTCTTCTAATGAAGGATTACCTGCAAGGTGATAAGATTGAGAAGCAATTTGAGAATTTTGCCCAGCACCAGGCATAGGAGTTTTAACCGAAGTCGCGGAAGCATAGGATTGGTGCATAGGAATCGACGCTCCTAATTCCATATCAGTGAGACGTTTAGCCTCATAATATGAGATGTATAATGAAACCATTTTACTTCTAATCAGAGACTCATATTTAAAACGGTCACAGCCTTTATAATAAGAGGAATGATTTCCACTACAGTTTGTGCATATGAATTGGGCAGATGTACACACAGCTCTTAAATGTTCTGGTGATAAGACATTTCGAACATAATTGCTTACTAGTACACCGCTGACTTGAATGTCCTAATTTATGACAGAGAAAACACTGCACTGGTCTAGGAGGAGGTCTTGAAACTGGGAACGACTCATTTTCAAATTTTATTCTTTCAGGGGGAGTTGGTACATCAAAGTATATCAAAAGTTTATCAAAAAGAGCACCTTCATAAGGAGGGTGCTTGATGCCTGTAATTAAATTTCCACTTACTTGCAGCTCTTCTAAAGTTACAGTTCTCCAGATTCCATATATGAAGCCCACTGATGAAGTCAAGAAGTTAGGGATTTCATAAGATAACTGAAATATACCAATATTTGTGAATCTCAGACAAGATTTCACTTTGTTTTTTGACACAAATTTTACCAAAAACTTTCCGGATCTTAATTTTGTTACTATCGGCGAAGAACCAATCAACAATGACAAAGTACGACGAAATAAACCAGGAGATATATCATTTGATTGTGTATTAGGTGCTTTATCAGAGTTCGAAGCTACAGGAGCTGAATCTATCACTTCTGCACGGGCTACGGAAACCAGGAGCCAAGGTCGAGCAGCTTGCTCAATCTTCCCCTAAGAACTTGCTTCGCTTGGGATAAATTTGATTTTGGGTTACTTAATACATTTGACATAGTAGGGGCGGATTCATTAACAGTAGGACTGCTCCCAGTAGGGTCAAGATCCATTTGTAAACTATTCGGAGCTGATGTTGATGATGACGATGACAGCAGGGGTTCAGAACCTTTGTTCTTCGACTTTTCTTTTTTATCTGCAGGAAATTTTTTCCCCAAACTTTTTTTATATTCTTTTTAATTTTAGCCGAAATAGAGGGCTGCTCCAGTATATATTTAATAAGAGAGGAGTCGGGAAGGCTTCCTAACTCATCCTCAACCGAATTTGAATAAAGAACTGAGTTTTTTTACTCTTTTGTCTGGAAAAGAATAGTCATCAACAAATTTGCTTTTCCCTCCTGTTCTCCCTTCCGAGGAGGACCGAGGGCCGCGCGTGGGGGGAGGGTCCCCCATCGCGGGCGTCGACAAGACTATCTATAGCCTATGTAAAGAAATTCAGCCTCTATAACTTCAAGTAAGTAGACTTAAAACCTTGAGTTAGTCTGAATATTTCTAATAATCCTTAACAATACTACTTAAATAGCGCTAAAACACAATATTCTACAAATTAAGGATATAATAGTTAGCAATAAAGTAGAAAAAAGACTAAGATCCCGACGACAGCTGCTGCGGAGAGGGATCCGTTTCCCTTTCCGCTCTTATGAAATGCTTTGCTTTTTTTTACTACTCATCCTTTCCTCTTATATCTTAAATAAACTTGATTTACTTGATCCCACAGAAAAATTTTTCCATTTCACCCTTCTTTTATTCTCTCTTCTCTAATTCTCTTAGGGAATTACCAGGTACTTTCTCCTCACTTCTCCACTAATATTCTTCCCTCCCTCTCCTAAACAACAGCTTGAATAACAATGTTTATTTAATTTGTGATTACTTAAATTAATAAATGATAAATTCTCCTTAGGTTTGATTTCACATTAATAAAATTCTTCATTTACTAATAAAACCATAATCCTTCAGATTATAAATTAAATAATTTATTTATGTAATTATAATTATATTATGTAATTACTTATAATATTTAATAACTTTCCTTATAATGGATTTTGCATTTTTAAAATTATTCATTTAATAATAATAAAATGATTAATGATTAAATGATAATAAAGTTTACAGTAATATTTAATTGTTAAACAAGCTTTACATTATTACCCATGCAAGTACAGCATGATTTAAGCATGAATAAACTATGGTAACTTCAGTGAATTCAATTTCATAAGCACCTGAAATTTCACCCTCGACTTATCTGCGGGTCATAGCAAATTTCAAAATTTTTCGCCCAAAATCTGACCCCGACTTACATGCGAGATCGACTTATACACGAGTATATACGGTGTTATATGATAAAAAAGGAATCAAGCCAAAAACTGTAAACACAACTATACAAAGAAAAATAACCTCGAAAACACTACTCCACATAATAAATTTTAATGACTCAGACGTACATTTTGGAAACGAAGTTTCCATCATCAGTGAGTAAAGAACAACAAGAGAAGCGGAGTATTTATAATACATAAGAAACGGATATATATTAAGAGAAGGACGAGAAACAAGAACCTAGGAATACAATAAATGATAGTTATTAATTAAAAATACCAATAATATAAAAATTTTTAATTTTTTTTTTTTTGTTTATTATATCTTAAATTTTATTTTATTTGTATTTTTAATTAATAACTATCATTTAATATATAAGAACCAATCAAAAAAATTAATGATGCAAAAAAAAATTACAAAAACAAAACGTGAAAACCAAAAGAAAACAACCAATACAAAGTAACTTCTTAGCTTAGCCCTATAAAAGCCAAACAAAACTCCTCCCCTCCCCCCTCTTGCCTCCCACACCGGATAAATGAGTAGTCTGGTTATAAGAGCAAGGCGGGAAACCCTTACAAGAAACAACCCAAGGAAAGTAAATTATTTTGTAAAAAATTTTGCTAAAGGGAGCCATTCTGCCACTGGCATGGGGCCATCATCACTATTCAGAATTTTATTGGTTGCTTTGTTTTTTACAATTTCAATCAATTCAAGGAAGTATAACATTTTAACATCTCTACATCTATGAATAACTTCAAACAAATCTGTGGAATAATTATGTTTTTCATTAATGATATGGTCCGCAAAAGATGACACCCCTAACCTATCATTCTTTACATAAGAAATATGTTCCTTCATCCGTATTCCCACTCCTCTTTGAGAGCTTCCCAAATAAAACTTGTCACACGTTGCACATTTAAACTTATATACCACGGGGCAATCTTCCACTGGGATCTTATCTTTTATTATGCTTAGTTTTCTCTTTAATGTATTACTGCTCTTATAAACTACTTTACAACTAAACTTACTACAAATATTCTTGATCCCTCTGTTTAGTGTGTTGTTGTAGGGAAGGACTAACACATTTTTGTATTCTTCATTTCTTTTTCCTGTGAACGTTGTGATTTCATCGATCTTAACCCATTAACGCCCTCTGTACTCGCATGGATACAGTTGATTCTGGTGACTTTTCACTTACTTTATCTATGGTTGCGATATAATTAATTACTTATTATGACACTAGATGGCAATAGTACGCTATCAAACCGATAGTTTTTGGCGGTGGTACGAAAAAATCGACAGATATTTAACTTTGTGAGAGAGCATAACGTAAAATTCCTGAGGTGAGTTGTTTCAATTGATTAATTATTATAATTATTACATTATTTGGACAAATTACGCATTAAACAGTTTGATTTGACTGTATTGTTGCTTGTTGTGTTATGTTTTTGGTAAATTTAGAACGATAGTTTGCTTTACATGGCATTTTATTGCACTGTTCACAAGCAGGTACAATGGGCGCTTATATATAACATTTGACTTTTCTTTGCAGCGGCTTTTGAAAAGCTAAAATGGCGAATAACTACTTAAGGCTTGACGAAGCTCTCGAGTACCTAATGGCCGATGAAAATGATGATGTGGAGTATGATGTGGTGTTATTACCACCAGATTCTTCTATGGTGAGTGACGAAGAAGAAGGCAACAAAGATGACTTGGTTAGTTCTACACTCCCCAGAGATGTGCCAGGAACTTTGGAGGTAATTCCACGTCATCCTGATCATGTTTCAGAATGGGATGACAGTGATAATGAGCCTCTTTCTAGTATCTCGAGACCTAATAAACGTCCTAGGTACCAGCACCAGCAGTCCAAAACACCTGTTTGGAAGAAAACTTTACTGATGATATTACTGATGCCATCAAAAATCGCCAAAAGTGCGTTGTAGAATGCTTGAAAGACCACACTCCAAAAATGATCTTTAAAAAATATTTGATGATGACGTGATGTCTTTAGTGGTACAAAATAGTTTGCTGTATGCCAGTCAAAATAATAGACACAGTTTTGATTTTGATATAACTGAAAAGATTTTTAGGTATATTGGTGCTGTCTGGATACCACGAACTACCATCTGAACGTGCATATTGGAGTTTAGATGAAGATCATGGCGTTCCAATTGTCGCTAATTGCATGTCCCGCAACAGGTTTACAGATATAAAACGAAACCTACATTTTGTCGACAATTCTTTAGTGGCTGGTACAATCGACAAAATGTTCAAAGTAAGATTCTTGTGCGATTTGATCCAGCGAAACTCGTGTCAATGGGGAGTTTTTCATGAGAACATATCTGTGGATGAATCGATGATCAAATATTTTGGTCATCATTCAGCAAAACAATTTATAATGGGAAACCCGTAAGATTCGGATACAGAAATTGGGCTGCTACGAGTTCGGATGGTTACTGCAATTCTTTTGATATTTATTGTGGCAAGTCTGCAGAAGCATCGACTGATAGTCTCGGAGCGAGAGTGGTGAAATCCCTACTAGCAAAGATGCCAAAGAGCATATAATATACTTTGACAACTTTTTCACGAACTATCAATTACTACATGATTTACGTCTTCAAGGTTACAGAGCAACAGGCACAATACGTGACAACAGGACAAAGAAATGCCCACTTGTCTCCGTAAATACATGAAAAAACAACCGAGAGCTCGGTACGACTATTGTTTCGATACGAAAAACGAAATTACAATTGTACGCTGGAAGGACAATAATGTTGTAACTATGGGTTCGAATTTTGACAACGTAGAGCCATTAGGAAAAGTAAAAAGATGGTGCAGTGTAAAAAAACAAAAAGTTGATGTAAATATACCAAGTCTGTTTGTAAATTACAATAAAGGAATGGGTGGGGTCGATCAAATGGATCAGTCAATCAGCCTTTACCGGGTATCAATAAAAGGAAAGAAATGGTGGTGGGTCATATTTACTTATTTGCTGGACATGGCTATATCTAACGCTTGGCGACTGCATGTTTTACTAAACAAGACTGAGAATGTGACATATATGGACCAGTTGTCGTTCAGACGAATCATTGCTCGTGCATACCTGCAACAAACAAAATCGAAAACCCGGCCTTCCTCTTCGGCACTAACTGGTTTAGAGTTCAAAAATAACGGACACAACCCTGAACGCATTGAAAAACCGTTGCGCTGCACAATTTGTCACAATCGTGTTCGTTGGCGATGCGAACTTTGTTTGAAAACACTGTGTTGAGCGGAGTTGCTTTGGACAATATCACTCCTAATCCGCCAAGTGTACCTGCCTGTGTACACCCTTATAATTTCAAAGCAATACAATTTTTAATTTATTTTTTCTGAAAAATATTTTATTTAGTCAATATTTAAGTAATAAATATCAATAACACGAAAAAAATATGGACAGTTTTATTTTGGGCATTAATGGGTTAATATGTCTGACGATCTTATCTACTATTCTATCCACTAAATTTTATTATACCCATTAAATTCTGCGTATGATTTTATTAGGTCTAGTTCTTTATTCCTTGCGGCATCATTCAGGGGTAACAATAGCGCCCTTCTGATCTGATGATGAAATGCTGCAAGTTTGTGAGAAACACAATGATTGGAATCTGCTCTGATGTATACAGGGGTGAAGTTTTGTTTTCTATATATTTCAAAATTCATCTTCTTTCCAGACCTAAGGATTAAGAGGTCTAAAAAGGGCAGCTTACTGTCTTCTTCTTCTTCTTCTAGCCTGAACTTGATATGCAGGCAAAGTGTATTTAAGGCTGCTAAAAACTCCATAATGCCCATCTTGGTTGTGTCAAATATAAAAAATATCGTCGACATATCTATGCCACACCGATGGGAAGTAGTTAAACGAGGTGAAGGCCAAATTTTCTAATATAAAGGTTAGCCAAGAAGGGGCTAACGCTACTACCCATCGGCGTGCCATTTAACATTTTGTAGAATTGCCCATTAAAACTAAATACATTATTAAACACAATGCAATTCATTACTAACATACCGTAATATCTTTTACCAAACCTAACGGAACATCGTTTTCATATAATACATCTTCTAAAAATGCTAAGGTTTCTTTGAAAGGTATGATAGGAAACAAATTTTCAATGTCGAAGGACACTAGTCTATCATCCTTAGAGATATATAAGTTCTTAAGGATGTTACTTAATTCGATATTATTTTTTACACTGTAATCTACTCCTGGAAGGCATAACTTCGAAAAAATTTCTCAGGAATAAATTTCCCTAAACTATATGTAGGGGAATTTATACTGTGATAGAATGATAGAACAATAGTGAGTAAAATAAGAAGAAACACATAGTACAAAAGAATTCGTAACTTTATTTTTTGTCAAAAAAAAATTCATACAGGAGTTTATATCTGACTCATAAATGCTTATTATGAAAGACAAGAACTTAATAATTCATAGATATTGTCGTGTTGGCGATTAACATGTAATTGTTATCGCGCACGATCCTCATGATTGTAGTGGTGTTTGTTTCTGTATTGTCTATCCATTGTTGTGCCCACCATTGTCGTTGTTGTTGATGTTTTGAAAACGAACGTTCGCCAGCTATTCTCACTTCCCAGCCGTAATCGTTTTTGATGACACGCCAGTCATCCATTCCACCGCAACGAATAAACGTCGGAGCCGGAGACTTTACCACCAGGTAACCCATAGTCCATAAGTCTAGTCCTGTACCATCCCATCGAATCCCCCACAGAAACGCAATAAATTTTGGTGTCAGAAGTGGGATTGCTCATTTAAATGCCATCGCCGAACGCTCCGACGCCGCTGGAAGTGAACGCAGCTCCCATCGCCATCTTGAGTTGAAAGAAGAAAAAAAAAAAGAACGCCGTTCACAATTAAAGTGCCACAACCAAACATAAAGAGACATTATTAATAAGGACATACTTACCCTATCAGTGATAAATCCACGATGGCCGTACCACCCGAATTAATGCAGGAACTTTCGAAGATGATCGCCACAGCCCTGCACGTCGCCACCGACACGGCCGTAGCCCAGATGGCAACGACGTCCCCCGCTCCTGGCACAGAGCGTGCTGCGGAATTAGCCTCGCCACGGCCTCCTCCATTTACCATGCCGCCGTTCCGAATGGACGAGGAGACGTCCGTCGGAGAATATTTCAAGAGATTTGAGTGGGCGCTGCCACTCTCGAATATTCCCACTACCCAGTATGCCGCTTATGCACGCGTACACATGGGCGCGGAATTGAACGGTGTACTGAAAATCCTGGTAAGCCCAAAAGAACCAGAGGCGATTCCCTACGAGGAACTTAAAGCAATATTGACTGGCCACTACGACCGTCCACGAAATAAGTATGTAGAAAGCATCAAATTCCGGACTGTCATCCAACATCCAGAAGAATCAGTGGCCCAGTTCGCACTCCGCCTACGTAAAAGTGCAGCACACTGCCAATATGGTGACTTTTTAGACCGGATGCTGATAGAGCAATCCCTTCATGGTCTTTGCTCCCCCGAGACACGTGACGAAATCATCGCCAAACAGCCAGATGATTTTGATAAGGCATATGCTATCGCCCAAAGTCTAGAAGACACATGGGCCATCGGGAAGGCTGTAAGCCAACCAGCACCCGAGGCTACGAATAAACTTGGATATGAAGCCCCAAGTACCAAGTCAAACCATCGTGGGAGGAGTCGACAGAAGAAGCCTTTTCGAGCGAGTGCGAGCAACGAGCGCAATCGTTCCGCAACAAGTCGCCATTCCAGCAGCAACAGAACGAAGACTGTGCCAAAAGTACCGTGTGGCAGGTGTGGTGGTCTGCATTGGGCAGACACCTGTCGTTTCAAAACCGCAACCTGCTACTCCTGCCAGATGACCGGACATATTGCCAGAGCCTGTCGTGCAAAGCCCAAGGGTACCTATCGTACCCCACCCAATGAAACACTAGTTCCAATAGACCGGGATAAGTCACTGAACCAGATCTCATCTCCAAGGCGGGCAACTTCCCACACAAATGTGATAGATGTTACAATTGACGGCAATCATCTGCAGATGGAGGTCGACACGGGGGCACCCTGTGGTATCGTTGGTGTCACCCGTTTACGTAAAATCAAACCACGAATACGCCTGCAGAAGACTGACCGTCAATTCCGAAGCTACACTGGTCACCAGGTGCGTTGCCTCGGAAAATTAAAAGTGCGAGTGACCATTGGCAGCACCAGCCGTAATATGGATCTGTATGTGGTGGAAGGAAATTCTACGGGATTAATGGGTCGCGAATGGATCGCCAGTTTCGTCCACGAGATCCAATTCGACAAATTGTTCGCACCCATTCAAGCCATCCAAGAGAATCCAGACAAGGGACTTTTAACCAAGGAACAACAATACCAACTGGACTGTGTAGTGAGAGAATTTGACCACATCTTTCAAACCACAGCAGGGAAGCTGAGGGGGACACCAGCTTCAGTCCATCTTGTGCCAGATGCCACCCTTGTCTTTGCTAGAGCAAGGGATGTCCCACTTGCTCTACGTGATCAATATGCTGCCGCCATCGAGGAAAAAATCAAAGCTGGCTTTTACGAACGTGTCGATTTTTCCGAGTGGGCTTCGCCAACCCACGTAGTGGTTAAAAAAAACGGTGCGCTGCGAATCACTGGAAACTACAAGCCTACGGTCAACAGGCAGATGATCGTAGATGAGTACCCGATTCCTAAAATAGAGGATATATTTAACAAAATGAGAGGGGCTGGGTGGTTTGCTCATCTAGACATCACAGATGCATACACCCACTTACCAATCGACGACAAATTCCGGGAGGTTCTGACTCTGAACACGCCGACCCATGGACTGGTGAGACCAACTAGAGCCGTCTATGGTGCCGCAAATATACCAGCGTTGTGGCAACGTCGGATGGGGGAGGTGTTCTGAGAAGTAGAAAATGTGGTCAATTTTTTTGACGACATCATTGTGTTTGCCCCGACATTTGACAAGCTAGTGGAAGCGTTACGCCAAACGCTACGTCGGTTGGACCACCACGGATTCCATCTTAACCGTAAAAAATGTATCCTCGCAGCCACGTCACTGAACTGTTTGGGACATGTTATTAATAAGAATGGCCTCCATAAATCAAATGAACATATCCTTACCATACAAAAAGCCCCCATACCATCGTCTTCCGAGGAGTTGCAGCTCTTCCTGGGGAAAGCGACCTCCTACAGCGCCTTTATTCCAAATCTTTCCCACAAATCAAAGCCACTCCGAGAAATGCTGGGCCACGATAAATTTGTGTGGACCGACAAAGCACGAAAGGCCTATGAGGAGCTCAAGACCATCCTCATCTCGCCGCAGGTCCTCACCCAATATGACCCCTCTCTCCCAGTCATTCTCGCCACAGATGCAAGTAGCTTTGGATTAGGGGCTGTATTGAGTCACAGACTAGCCAACGGTAAAGAAAGACCCATAGCATATGCCAGCCGATCTCTTTCAGAAACGGAACGGCGCTATCCCCAGATAGACAAAGAAGCCCTTGCCATCATATGGGCTGTTAAAAAATTTTTTAACTATCTGTACGCGAGAAAATTTGAGTTAGTCACAGACCACAAGCCACTAACTCAAATATTTCATCCACATAAATCTCTCCCAACCCTGTGCATTAGTCGCATAGCCAATTACGCAGAATATCCGAGTAATTTTAATTATTCCATTTCATACAAGCCAACAAAGGGCCATTCAAACGCCGACTATTGCTCTTGCATTATGTCAATTAACAGGGTAGAAGAAGAAGAGGAAGATGGATTTGAGGGATTTGTGATCCACCAAATGAGCCAGTTACCCATTCGGCCAGAGGACATCGCCAAAGCCACAAGAAGCGATCCAAGACTGGGTCGAATTGTCTAGGAGCTAGCTCGCGGACGGGACCTAAGTCGCTCTGGTTTCAAAGCACCCGAAGACAGGTATACAACGAGCGCTGGTTGTCTACTCTACGAACATCGAGTAGTGATTCCACCACCACTGCGGCAACCAGTCCTAGATGACCTCCAAACCGGCCATCTAGGGATGGGCAAGATGAAAGGCATTGCCCGCTCGTTCGTATACTGGCCCGGTATTGACGCTGACATCGAACGCACCGTCAGAACGTGCGCTCAATGTGCAACGACTTCCAGCGCACCTCCCCAGTTTCGAACCCACCATTGGGAGTATCCCAAGGGGCCATGGGAAAGAATCCATGTGGACTATGCCGGACCAGTGTCAGGGAAAATGCTTCTGATAGTAGTAGATGTGTACAGCAAATGGGTGGAAGCGAAGGTAACTTCGTCGACGACCGCGACAGCCACCATCGACATCCTGGATGAGCTGTTCGCGAGACACGGAATACCAACCACCGTGGTCTCTGACAATGGCCCCCAGTTTGTCGCCGACGAATTTACGACGTACCTGAAAGTGCGAGGAGTACGATTCCACAAACGCACAGCGCCATACCACCCATCCACCAACGGGCAAGCTGAGCGCTATGTACAGACGATAAAATGTGCATTGAAAGCCATGGGTACGACGCCAGCCAGCTTGCAACGAAACCTTAATACGTTCCTGGAACGATATAGAACAGCGCCACATGCCACCACGGAGGAGTCTCCCGCAAAATTGTTTTTGGGAAGAGAACTGTACACTCGTCTGGATATGTTACGGCCACAAGACGTATACCAGCGAGTGCAACAGCGTCACCAAGCTTCATTCTCAGCCAAGTTCAGATCACTTCGGGTTGGGCAACCAGTCTATGTGTCGTCAGGGAATGTTTCCCAAAGAAAATGGCTTCCAGGTGTTGCCAGTCGTCGCTTAGGAGATCTCCACTACGAAGTGGCGGTTGACAACAATTATTCGAAACGCCACATCGACCAGCTAAAGCCACGAGACATAGAACGCCCGAGTGCGCCACCCCGAGAAGGAATGGGGAAACCAGCAACGCCTCGACGGGTGCGCTTTAGCGAGTGCGCTTCCCCAGCAACAGTTTGCCCAACCACCCCAACCGAGGTGATCCCGGTTGCCGCCGATTATGAACTAAGTACCACGACAGCAACTCCATTTCCAGCGGTCGAGGATTCGCCGCCAGACTTGTGCGACTCCCCCGAGCCAATTGAGCCGCATCGACTAGGTGCAGAAGAGAATGAACTTCCAGTGCGCTCAGAAACAGACACCACGCGTCGTCGAGACCAACCGACTGAGAATACAGTAACTCTCCGGCGCTCCGGTCGCACCCGGCATCTGCCCCAGCGGTATTCGCCCTAGCTAAGTGCGACGGGAGGAAGTGTCGTGTCGGCGATAAACATGTAATTGTTATCGCGCACGATCCTCATGATTGTAGTGGTGTTTGTTTCTGTATTGTCTATCCATTGTTGTGCCCACCATTGTTGTTGTTGTTGATGTTTTGAAAACGAATGTTCGCCAGCTATTCTCTCTTCCCAGCCGTAATCGTTCTTGATGACACGCCAGTCATCCATTCCACCGCAACGAATAAACGTCGGAGCCGGAGACTTCACCACCAGGTAACCCATAGTCCATAAGTCTAGTCCTGTACCATCCCATCGAATCCCCCACAGAAACGCAATAGATATCATAGGAAATAATTGTATTTGTCACTAATATTAAATAAAAAGGCCTAAGCAGAGATATAATAACAAGTTATAATTAAAAGAGTCAATTTTACAAGACAAAATCTTATTGAAACATTGTTATGACTCAACAAGGTAATCTAGGAAAGAAATAAGCCTAAGCAATGACAAAACAAAAAAAATTGCAGAATAAGAGCAAAGAAAGAATCAATTTATAAATGATTAAATTTACATATTGTTATAAGTCTAAGACACAGAACGTGTCATGTATTCCTTTTATAAGGGAGGAAAACTGTAACCCTAAAAAAAAAAAAAAAACACGGTAAGTCAAAGTCAAATGTCCCTTTCTTTAAAAAAAAAATTAATCAGTTCATTTTTCAGTGTCAATAGGTCCAAGTAAACCAAGTTCGATTCAGGTAACCTTAAGCCTAATCACTTACGATCGTCGATGTTCCTCCCCTGAGATATGACAATTATGAGTAGCAAGAGTATCATCATTTCAGCCTGTTGTTCCACAAGAATGAGCACCAGTACCTATTGTTTGCTAGTTCCCTCCTTAAATATTATTTTGAAGCTGGCGCTTTGAATTCTGGTAGGATTGAAAGGCTGGAAACACGTGCAGTCGAACACAAGTGCATCTGATTAGTCTAGATGGCTGATGTTCTTTGTGATTGGTTCAGTGCACTC